>JACSYO010001060.1:5000-252500 GCA_016806645.1 Ophiodon elongatus
ACCTTTATTTAACCAGATAAGTCCCATTGAGATTAAAAATCTCTTTTTCGAGGGAGACCTGGCCAAGACAGGCAGCAACATAAGAAACACATAGTTACAGACAGAAAACACACAGAACAAGACAAGTTAAAAGAAACTAAAAGTTAAGAGACAGAGACATAACCGAGTTACTTTAAGAAACATTTACATTTTTGAGAACCTGCCTCTATTTCTTTCATTTTATATTTAAAAGCAGTAAGTGGTATCAGTTCTTTGAGTTTTAAATCATTCTGCAACATGTTCCATGATGAGGGTGCAGAGCACACAAAAGCCCTTTTTCCCATTTCCGTTCTGACATTTGGGACAGTGAGCATAAGGAAGTCCCGAGAACACAAAGAGTATTGTCCGACACTTTTCTGCATGAAGAAAACACGCAGGTAGTTTGGGAGCAGACCAAGGATTGCCTTATAGATGAATGTGTACCAATGACAGAGCCTACGGGTGGCTACGGGAGTCAGATCATAATTATCAAGGACACCACATAGTTCTATAGACCCTTTGTCCTGGGGATTATCAACATGGATATTGAAATCGCCAACAATGACAACACAATCAAAACCAATACAGATTATGGACAGCAGTTCAGTAAACTCATCAAAGAAGGTTGTACAGTATTTAGGTGGTCTGTAAATGTTTAGGAATAAAGCTTGAGTGGAATTCATAGCTACATATTCAAAGGAAGTAAAATGACCAAAAGACATCTGCTTGCATTGAAAAGAATCATTAAATAAAATAGCAACTCCACCTCCTTTCTTATGCGCTCTTGTTTCACTCATGAATTGACTGAAGTTGTCAGGTGTTGATTCAATAAGAACAGCTGCACTGTTATCTTGGTCCAACCAAGTTTCAGTTAAAAACAAAAAATCCAGTTCGTGCCTAACAATAAAATCATTGATTAAAAATGTTTTTCCTGACAGAGACCTGATATTTAATAAAGTTAAGCTAAGTTTAATGCGGTTAAAGCTGTATTTAGTTCCAGCAGTGACCAGCTCATTCGTGTGGTCAGTGAACTCCAGGTGGGGTGAGGATGGAGATGGGGTGGAGAGAAAGGAGTGGGAGGACCTGGATGGAGTCTGGTGGGTGGAAGTAGGTGCTGGTGAGGGAAGTAAAGAGGTTGGAGACTCCTCCTCTCGGCTCTCCTTAGGCGGGGGCATCCTTCCCGTAGGGTCTCCACGGCGATGCTGTGTGGTTATCTCTTGTTGAGACTCCTCTTGTCTCCTGTCCTTGGCAGTGGGAACAGACGGGTGACGCAGGAAGAAGAATAGATTAGAGGTAAACAGTTTTGCCCCTGACTTGTTCAGGCAAACTCCATCTGCCTTAAAAAGGTGTCTGCGCTCCCAGAAAAGGCAAAAATTGTTGATAAAATGTACTGAATGGTCCGTACATGCAGTTGACAGCCATTTGTTGAGTGCAAACAGCCTGCTGAATCTTTCATCTCCTCCTCTGACTGGTGGAAGAGGGCCACTGATAAACACCTCAGCATCGACAGAGCTGACTGTGTTTAACAGATCAATGACGTCTCGCTTCAGAACTTCAGACTGTTGTTTCACAGTATCACAGCTTCCTGTATGCACGATGATGTTTTTCACCGTAGGCTGGTTAGTCACAATGTCCAAGATTTTGTCTCTCATGTTAGAGACCATATCCGTCGGAAAGCAGAGTATTTTGGTATTCTTGCTGCACATTGTTCTGACATCTTATCATAGTCACCAACAATCAAAGTCTCGGGCTCAGTCAGTAGCTTTCCCTGTGGCCTTTTACGTTCAAATTTACTCTCAGTTCTTACAATTGAGTCTCCATGGTAACCACTCGGTTTACAAAACTATTTGA
Organism: Ophiodon elongatus; assembly: GCA_016806645.1. Taxonomy (NCBI): domain Eukaryota; kingdom Metazoa; phylum Chordata; class Actinopteri; order Perciformes; family Hexagrammidae; genus Ophiodon; species Ophiodon elongatus. Next base: position 6,870 of record JACSYO010001060.1, read on the forward strand.
GGTTAGGCACAGACCTTGAATGGTTAAGATTAGATAGTATTAAATTGAGACTATTTCATAACCAGTTAAAAACTCCTTTTATTAATTTTAAATATATATATGTCTCAACATAAAGACTCTTATTTTTTTTCTTTTAATTTTAAAAGTTTGAATTGTAGCAGTGTGATAGAGGTTTTCAGAGGTAATGCTCATTCGTTAGCGTTGTGTGGCGTCCTGTCTGCTTCTCACCCCCTTTTTTTCACACATTTACATTTTTATCCAGTTTTAGCCACATCTTATGCTAAGTTTTTCAGATCCTGGCTGTTTTAATCCTTTGTCTTAAATAGGAGTATGATGTCAGCCAACACGTACTAGGCCCTTTAAGTTTAATGCTCCCCAGACCGGACAACCTGCCGAGGCTACTACCAGCTTGTTTTCAGTTTTTAGCTTTGGAGCTAGCTAATGCTATGTGGACCACAGATACCGGGTGCCTACAATTGGTAAACTGAAAACTGGACCCTCTGTGAATCAGCTGTTTCCTTTACTTTAACCTGTACAACGCTGCGGGCTCCGAGTCAGAACCCCTTCGTCTGCCACATCTACTATGGCTCCACTCACCTCTCCATCCGACTGTGGCAGCTGGTCCGCCTGGCTGATAAAATCACAGAGCTGGAAGGAAGAATATCCACACTCTACAAGATCCAGGATCCAAGAAACTCATGGACACAATCATCTTCTGACCAGCATAAACTGACACAACCAGCGATCGTATGCATGATGCCGCAGCCACTCCTCCGGTCACAGTCCCTGAGGAGTCCTGGCTACAACTCGGGGCTAAGCCAAAAGCCCTGGTCAGCTCCACTCCATCCCACCACGAACCCTGGTACCTTGTACATGCTCACAGCAGCTTGAGAGGAAGGCCCGCCCAAACCCAACCCTACCCTACTCTCCGACCTATCTGAATTCCTGACCCAGCTCTGCTCCTTCTCACCTTCCATTCTGCTGCTCAATGATTTCAACATCCACATCGACTCCACAGACTGCAAAACAGCCACAGAATTTCTGGACATGCTAGGATACTTCAACTTCACTCAGCACATACCCTAACCACAACCACGGTCACATCCTGGACCTGGTCTGCTCCACAGGACTCGCCATCAACCACCTCTCCAGGTCTGACCTCACTATCTCCGACTACCTAGCCATCATCATGGACATTGATATCCCCATCCCAGAACCCCAAAAGACATGCACCATCACTCTATAATATCAAGTCCATCTGCCCCTCATCCCTGTCAGCCAGTCACACTGAAAAACTCTCCACCCTCCACCCCTCATTTAGCCCTTCCCCCACATAACTGGTCCACCTCTACAATAACACACTGTCCTCCTGCCTTGATCAGCTTGCCCCTCTCACAACCAGAACTGTCTCCTTCACCCACACTGCTCCCTGGTCCACACCTGAACTCTGCCTCATGAAATCCCGGAAATGGAGACTAGAGTGACTCTCCAACAAAACCGGCCTCGCAGTACACACAGTACACACAGTACACACCCTGGCTTACGAGGAATACATACAGCAATACAAACTGGCTCTCAATACTGCACGCTCCACCTACTACTCTGGCATCGCCCACTCCAGTTCCGCTAACCCCAATGTCCTCTTCTCCACAATTAATAAACTTCTCAAAACTATGGACAATCGCTTGCACTCCTCCACAGCTGAAACATGTAACTCCTTCCTATCTTTCTACAAAAAATAAATTGAGACCATTTACAATCAACTGTCCAACCGACCAACCTCCCCCTCCCCTCTGATGACCACTCCCTCAACATCCCAATCCTACTGGACCTCAGTGCAGCCTTTGAAAACATCAAACACTCCATTCTCCTCTCCCGTCTTGAGTCCTCCCTCCACATTACTGGCACAGCCCTCTCCTGGTTCAAATCATACCTCTCTGACTGCGAACAGCTTATTGATTGATTGATTAGCATCAATAAATTCAAGTCTGACCCAGCCCGTCTCCCCAAGGTTCAGTACTCAGTCCCCTCCTCTTCATCCTCTAGTTGCTCCCCCTTGACAACATCATACGCCACCAAGGTCTCCATTTCCTCTGCTACGCTGACGACACACACAGCTCTACATCTCCTCCAAATCCATCATTCTCACCACCCACTCCACAATCACCAACTGCCTCACCGACATAAAGACCTGAATGCAAGCCAACTTCCTCAAACTCAACAGCGACAAATCCAAAATCCTCATCATCGGCCCCAAATCACAAAACAAATCCCACCACAACTTCTCCCTCTGCATCGATAGCACCACTGTTCCTGCTTCCACACACATCTGTAACCTTGGTGTCAACTTCGATCGAACCCTCCAACCCTCTCCTTTGAACACCACGTCAATCACATCACAAAAAACCGCCTTCTTTTAGCTTAAAAACATAACCCGTCTACTCCCCTCCTTCTCCTCCTCAGCCGCTGGAACACTCATCCACGCCTTCAACACCTCTCAACTGGACTACTGCGACAGCATCCTCTACGACACATCTACCAAAATCATCAACAAACTACAACACATCCAGAAGTCAGCTGCCCGTCTGCTCTCCCAGAGATCACATCACCCCAGTCCACATACTCCACATACAGCAAAGAATACAGTTCAAGTTTCTCCTCATCACATACAAAGCCCTTCACAACCCTAAACCCTTTCATACCTTTATGACCTCCTGCACCGACACGCTCCCAACCTCAGATCTGCCGACGCCAGCCTCCTTACCCCCTACTCTGTTCAAGCATTGGACCTGGGGGGACAGGGCCTTCTTCATTGCTGCCCCCTCCCTATGGAACTCTCTACCCCAGCACCTCAGACATTCTCCGTCACTCACCACTTTCAAAACAGCACTTAAAACTAATTTATTTAAATCTGCTTTTCATGTGATGCTAACTAAGTATGTTTTTGTTTTTTTATCATCTCTCTTGTGTACATTGTTATTGCTTCTATTGTTTGTTTTTACCATGTAAAGTGCCTTCAGTACCTTTTTAAAGCGCTGTACAAATAAAATGTATTATTATAGTAATTATTATTTTTGCAACCAGAGATGTCACCCCCTGCTGGCCAGTAGAGATAATTAAAGTTTTAAATCACTTCCACATCGGCAGAGCCGGAGGTTGCCGCCTGGTTTAATCCAAGGAAAATATTAATTATTTATTGGTTTGTTTATTCTCTATATAAGCTCCAATGTTTACATGTTCAGCTCACCTGCTGTGCTTTGACTCCAAGTAGCAGTACTACTAGTTGTAGTGTCAATAGTACTTGAAGTTCTGGCAGTACCTACCTGGTTACTTCCTGCCTCATGTTGTGGCGTTTTTCCTGCAGGTTCACTCTGCTGGCTCCAGACCTGCTGAGGACAGACAGCCCGGAGAACATCTACCTCCAGGCAGACAGTGTGTCCAGCCCCTTCACCGTCTCCATTTCCATCCTGGACTTCAGTAAGAACATCATGCTCTTCCAGGACTCGGTCACACTCAGTCTGGAAAATGGATTTCACGCTCTCAAGACGATACAGGTGACTCATCAGGGTCAAAGGTTTTGGGTGCAACAGAGAAGCATGGTCGGAAAAGAAAAGTGGGAACTATTTATAATATGATATTTATTTACTAGTGTAACACTCAAACATATCAGGTTATGCATTTTAATGTAGGTGTCTCATTCCTGCTCCACACCATGATGCTTTCCTTCCTTCTAAACATCTTCCTGTCTCTCAATCTCATTCAATCTCAGCTTCCCTCGGATCGTTTGAATCACGAAGAGAAAAAGAACAAGTTTGTGTATCTGAAGGTGTACTTTGGGGGCTTCCACTCGGAGGAGAGGGTGCTGATGGTGTCCTTTCACTCTGGATACATCTTCATCCAGACAGACAAACCCATCTACAACCCCGGAGACACCGGTAAGAACCGAAGATGCCGATGAAGAAAAAAACAAGCACCAAACATAAACCACGAAATAACCACACGGATGAGAACGACCACAAGTGGACTTTGGGTTGACACTGCTGATCGAGTCTGGTTTTATTTTTTAAAAAAAATGTATCACAGAAACAGTACTAGTAGAAGTAACAACAATAGTGATAATGCACTGTTTAGATAACACACACTGGAGCAATGTTATAATGATGTACAAATCATGAAAACATTATTTTGAGTATTTATTCAATCTGTCTTTTGTCCATTTTTTCTCTCCAGTTCGATTCAGAGTCTTCGCGTCCTCTTTGTCTTTTAAGGCCTTTGACAGCTCCGTCACAATAGATATCCAGGTAAACAAATATTATGATAAGTAGATTAATTGATAAGCCAATTATTCTCTTGTTCCAGAGGATTTTAAAATGATTATCATTAGGTTTGGGGCTATTGATAAAAGAAAACTAGACATTTTAATTAATAACTTTGGGGTTTAAGAAATTACAGTCTTGCAAAAGTAATGAACATGACACTTTGTAGAATTTATAGGTTATTCTTTAGTTATTTTAGCTCAAATGAACTTGTTTGTGTGTCTCAGAATACAGACGGCGTGGTGGTTAAACAGATCTCCAGGATCAGACCTGCTGATGGGGTTTTTTCAGACACTTTTCCTCTCTCTGAATTTGTCAAGTAAGATCAACTCCTTTGACTCATCTTTCAACTCATTCCACTGCCAAGAGATTGAGATCTATCGATATAAATATTTCATTGAGAAGTTAGCTTAGCATTCACACATTCAATAATTTAATGCATGATATGTTGAAGAAGATAAGAATGTAATTCAGTCAATATTTCCATCAGCAATTACCCAGAAGACCTCGAAACTTGAATCTGCATCTCACTCAAAAGTAATTCTATGTTATAAAAAGCTCAAGACACTTTTTGCAGCGTTGCTTGTGAGCTGAGAACAGAACAGACTAATGAGTGGATAAATGTGATGTCAGCAAGACAGACAATGTGTAATGCATGAGAACTGAGGAATGGATATTAAAGGAATATTTCACCCCCAAAATGATAATTTGTATACCAATGCCTCACCCCCCGTGTTACCTTGAATTCTTAAGGAAAACAAGGTGAGTCTCTTCCTATTGCTCTGGATCTCTAACTAAGTTTGTAGGCCAACAGCTACCTGGCGCTTTGTCCCTATTCATGCAGACTCACTTTACATAAGCGGGCTGTCTAGCCTGGTTAGGCCCCGGTAGGCTCCCCTTCATTTCCCTATGTACCTGTATGAGGGAAAGGGGTAGGTGTGATCCTACTTGGCACTATCATAAATGAGTATTACATATACTGAATACTGGTATGCATCCTAGAGGTTTCCTACTCTGGTCTTACTAACGTCTGATTGTAGTTTTACATTGAATACTGGGATTGTATCTGCTAATTTGCGGTTTGTATTAAGTCCCCACTCAGATCGGGATGTCTCTGGTTCAGGTGCTGGTAGATTTCATCCGATTGCTCCTATTGTATTCTGAGAAAAGTTCCGGGGAGACAAAGGACTTCTTGGAACGAAAGTTATAATAAAGCACATTTAATAAAGTGAAAAGCGTTGTGATAACAGAGTAAAAATCTCAGCTGAGGGTTCATAAGCCAATGGCAGGCCACAGCCCCTCAACAGTTGCCCGAAAAAGCAGCCTGCGAGAGTTATCTGTCTGTGCGCATTGACCTAAGAGAGCCTCGAACTGACCAGTACATTTGATAATATAGTCCAGTAAAAATGTGCATCGTCGCCTCTCATTGGCTCAGTTTTGTAGCGTGGATTTGGTTAAAGTTTTATGATAGTAGAATCGATGATTTCCGTTGGTTTAGAATCGGTGCATCGCCTCTTCCAGGCTTACCGGCACTTGAAGTCATCTCTCCTCCCTCTCGTATAATTGAGCTGAACAACCCCCCTCCAGGGGAGTTGCTTATCAGTTTTATTGGGGCCTGGTAGTGGCCTCAGTCTCCTGAAATCCCCTCTCTCTCTATCACATTCCTTATTTACTGGTGTAAGTCATATTATATTATTACAATCTAACAATACCTTTAAATTTATGATAATACTCAACACTTCCAATTAGGCTGAGGAATGCAGTCTGCATGTTGGGAACTGGTGAAGTCGATAACTGTTCGCATATACGGGACTAGTGGTTATCAGTTGTGTGACTACTTGGGGCTGCATAGTCGCCATATACAGGGGATCATTGTCAATATACTGCCAGTTATCGAACTCTGAGTTTTTCCTTTTCAGTTTTCCATGGGGCAGGGGTAGGCTGGCATGCATTGAGGGCCAGTGATCCACAAGTTACAAGGTGATCATATCCATTTCTTGAATAACTCTGTGTCGGATGAGGAGTTTCGCGGCTGTGTGAGTAATGTCTAGGTTGTGCTAGGTCTATCCATTGGACTGCCATTTGGACACCTTAATTGGTTTTAAGGGAGGGTCGTCTGTCTTTCTGTTGGGGTTGTAGCGCTCGGAATCATGACCTGGTACTCTCCCTTGGTCTGCAGAAAATTTGGAGCACTTATCACTTACAGCTGCTCTATAGGTTGGTGGGACGTCAGTAGATGGTGACCCATCTCAGGGCTCCCAGTGAGGTAGTACATCAAGGTAATTAGGATCAGTGTACTTGTACTTCCGTAAGGAGGGTTATGTTTCCAGTTTTGGGGAGGGCTCTTCCATATCTTTGTACGAGGACGAGTCCTCTTGTGGATCCCTTTGTACTGGTGACGTGGCTTCCGGAACAACCTGGATTGGGTATTGTCTTCTGCCCCCCAGCATTCTGCTGATCAGGGCTTTGACACAAGTGATGAAGATTAGGGTTCCCACCAGCATCAGCACCACCGGGAGCAGTGCTTATTATGAAAGCGATGATGCCTTGTAGTCCTCCGCCTCCTATGTTCCACCAGTCAGATGATCATAGACATTCAGCGTGTTTATCCGGACCAAAGGCGTTGGCTGTACGTTTGTGCGTGTGTATGACATGGGTCATGTTGGCCGTGACATCCCCTGCAAGAGTATAGCACGTTCTTGTTTCATTTGGATACAGTGTTGCACACAGACCCCCCTGTTTGGCAAGCAGGAAGTCCAGAGCGGCTGCATGTTGGAGCAGGGCCATTCTTTGATTTTTGGCCGAGTCCGACAGGAACTGGAAACCTTTGATGGTTTCGTTGGCAAACTCCTGAAGAGTATAGGTGACGCTGTCAGTGTGTTCGGCCAGGAATGGGACTCCGTAGGAGGGGAATAGTCAGATTCACCACTTTTCTCAGTTAGATTCGGAAATGGAAAGCTTCGATGGTGGAGAACTAGGCAAGGGATCTTTTCACTCTCTCCGGACGGTGATCGGTTGTGTCGTTGAGTTATCGCTCAATTGGAACTTCTGCAGCATGGTAGAGTAGTTGCAATGTGGCCAGCCCACAACACCTATTGAAGTTGAGAGTTAGGACAGGATAAGCCTGGTTTCGGAGTATATGTCACCCACCTTGCGCCCATAGGGCTATCCCTCGTAGGCCTTGCAGGCGCTCACACCTAGTTGTTGTCCCGTCCCGTTCCCACATCTGCACCACTGCAATGGTCTTGGCTGGACTGGTACTCGCACCAGATACAGTTTGGGTTGCCTCTTTCCAGTCAGTCTGTAGGATAGCTGTTTGTACCACTGATTACCTTGAGGTGATGCTTGTAGTAGGGACTTACTGTTGAACCCAAAGGCATGGTATTCGTCCTTCCGGTTGTCTTCTGGTGTCGCAGTGAGGTTCTGCGCCTTGTCAGGTGCAGTGCTTGGAGTCGGTGGGAGATTTCCCAGCCAGCGTCTTTTTCGTTTTCCGTTGGGCGGTCTGTCTTTACTTGCGAAGTGGAGGTAAGCTTGATATCTCCGCTGTTTACCTTTGCACTGCCTCTCGTAGTATGTCTCTATCTCTTCTGGTAGTGGGGAGAGGGCGTATGGCAATACTTTGAGGAGGGTGATGTATGTATGTTTCCAGTTCACATTGTGCATCTTTCATTGTTGCTGGTATTGTGCGGGGCATGGGGGTGATGTGGGAGTGTCAATGGTTTTGTTTTCAGGGATCGTGGTAGCAATCGGCGTGCTTGCATCCACTGTTGTGGTCTCAAGCTGTGGTTCCACCCCACAGTCGTTTATGGTGTCTGATCTCGTGGTTCTTACCTTCCTGTTGCTTCGTGGTGACTATCCACCACAGGAGACTTTCCCATGTGGCTCAGGTCTGGTCTCGTCCGTGGTTGGCTTGGCTTTGTTGCAATGTCCTTTTCACCTCGCTTCTTGTCCGGATCTGTCCCCGGTGATACCAGTGGGCCTTTCCTTCGACTTTTACGGCAGTGGATGTGGTCAGTATCCCCAGGTAGGGTCTGGTTCACCTTGGCTTGTCCCACTTTCGCTAATAGGTTTTAAGGTAGACCCACTCACCCGACTGGACTGCACTCTGGTTTCGGTACCGCTTGCCGTTCCTCTGTGGCCCCTTTCACCTGCTGAAACAAAGCCTCACGTATGCATGTCAAACATTTGACATAGCTTCACATTTATTTTGTTAGCAAGTCTGAAGGGGGACCCTTATGGGGTCCTCTCAAGTATGGTACAGGCATGTGTTGACCTGTTAGCATCTCATGCGGTGTTAAATGTGTTGTTCGGTTAGTTTGCATTCTCATGCCCATTAGTGTGAGTCGTAGTGCAGTCAACCAGTCCATCTTAGTTTCTTTGCAGATCTTGGCTAGTTTAGCTTTTAGTGTACCATTAGGTCTTTCCATCAGCCTTTGCTTGACCCTCAATGCCTGACTTATCTTCCTCACTACCGTATTGTCATAGTGAGTGCCATTATCAGAGCTTATCTCTTCGGGTATCCCAAATCTCGGGATGAAGTCTCTGGTTAGAAATTTAGCTACCGTTATCGCATCTGCTTTTGCTGCCGGGCATGCTTTCACCCACCTGCTGAATCTGTCAATCACTAACAACAGATATTGTTTCCTGTTCACCGGCCTGGTCATGTCAATGAAGTTGATGACAATATGTCTGAATGGGCCATCAGGAGCTGGAATATGGCCTATTGGAGCAACGTGTGATTTTCTAATGTTGTGTTCCACGCAAATTTCACATCATTGTAACAGCTCGTTGACTGTGGGAAGCATGTATGGTGACCTTGAGGTGCTCCGCAAGACCTTCATAGTCTCCACCTGGCTTCATGGGAAACCCCATGAGCCACACCAACCAACTGAGGTAGTAAGCTCAACAGGCGCAAACGACAAACCAGTGTGAGAACGGAACACTCCAGAAGCAGGGTCCTTAGAGGAACCCCTGTTGACCCATAATTGCTGTTCTTCTTGGGAGGCAATCGACTGAACCTCCACAAGAGCTTGTACCAAGGTAATAGGATCTGTGTCATTGACGTCATCATCAGGGGTGGTTTCATAAATACTCCCGGTTTGGCACAGCACGAGCTGACTATGACCCTAAGAAGATGATGCTGCTGTTTTAGCTGCGGAATCAGTAGCGTTGTTACCTCTGGTGACAACGTCTGCCAATGTGCCGTGCAATAGCTCCGTGATGAGAGGACCATACAAGACTGGTTTACCATCTGCACGTAGGAAACCCCTCTGGCGGCAAATTGCGCTGTTCAAGTGACACACGCCATGCGCGTATGCCGAGTCAGTGTAAATGTTACATACCTTGCCCCACCCCTAATCGACAGGCCGTGGCCAGTGCTTTGAGTTCAGCAGCTTCGTGCAGATAGAGGAGAATACAAGGTTCAGCCAGTAGGGTCTTTAACGAATCCGATTCAGCTATAGGAGAAAGTATAACATCGTAACCTGAGCGTCGCACATTTGTGATAACAACATTTTTTAAACTATCATATTATTAAATTATTTAAACCCTGTTTGTCTTGTATCTCGGTGTCGGTTTGTTTGTTTTCCCCAGTTGGTTTTCTGTGCCTGTTTTCCTCGTTTGTTCTCCGTGCCTGTTTTGCCTGCTTGTAACGTTGCCGTCAGTAAAAACCTTGTTTTTGCACTTAACTACCATGTGTTTGAGTCTGCATTTAGGTCCTGCCGTCCTGCCGTCCTTGGTCCTCAATCCGTGACACTCAGCTTTTTTAAATGATATATATATATATATGTATGCGCAGCTAAATGTTTTTACTTGCAGAATTAAATATTTCAACAAATAGGGATTGGATTGGCACAATATTTTTAACAGACATTCATGGTTCCCAGAGGATTAAAAGTCCTTATTTGTTTCTCTAATGTGACTGTGTGACTATGTGTTTGTGACAGTGAAGGAAAATGGACGGTGACTGCAAAGTTTGACCACCGGCAGCAGAACACGTTCACCTCTAAATTCGAGGTGAAGAAATATGGTACGTTAGCTAAACCGTGCGTTTTTTTGTTTGTTTGTCTTGTAGGCATCACGCTTTTGTTCAACTCTGAATGTAATATTTTAGTAAGGAGTGTACTATTTAATATAAGTTATACTTTATTTTTCTGGTGTGTTGTGTTTCAGTGCTTCCTGCCTTCAATGTTACCCTGACGCCCAAGAAGTCCTTCCTCAACCTGGATGACAGCCAACTGGAGGTGGAGGTGGAGGCCAGGTCGGTCAAATACTCACACACGAACACATGCTTGTCATGCAACTTCATGTACATAATTCACTTTTATATAATATGTAACTTTTGAGCATTAAAATGTCTAAAAACAATGACACCTTTGTTATATATTTTGTTCAGTTGTATCCTTGCACTATCCCAAATGTTTCCAACCATTTTAAAACCTGTTGTGCATGCGTCATAGACTGGTTATAAAAAGTGGACATAGTCGTTGTGACGTCACTCATTGGTTTGTGGTCTGCCATTTTGAAGACTTGAGTTTGGCGTTTTGGCCGTCACCATCTTGGCTTTTCGTAACCAGTGAACGGAAGTGACAATATGTGGACTGAGGAGGAGTGACGTAAAGACGCCGTATACCTCTCTGGTAGCAACCTGTCAATCACAGTAATCCTGCCCTAAAGCATACCCTGCTTTATGGTCTGTTTGACTCTAAATTGACCATAATTTATGAAATGAACATCATGCTGTATTGAAGAAGACTTGAAACTAGAGATTAAGACTATAAACTCATGTTTACAATGTTTACTGAGGGAATAAATTAAGTGAGAAGTAGGTTCATTTTCTCATAGACTTCCATTCAATCAGACTTCTTTTCGCAATCAGAGGACATTAGAACCTCATACCATAACCACAGGGACATACACACGAACACACAAGCCTCATTCATGAGGCCGTCAGAGGATTTTCCTCCAGAAATTTAAAGTATTTATTTGAAAATAATGAATGAAACTGGCTGATTGTTGATTTACCATAGTTGTGATTGTGTCTCAGGTACCTGTATGGGGAGCCGGTTCAGGGGACGGCCTACGTGGTGTTTGGGGTGAAGATCAACCAGGAGATGAGAAGGTTTCCTTCAGTGAAGCAGGTGTCAAATGTAAGTCAATTATTTTATGGCCTCTGTCATGAAATTTTCCCACCACATTTGTGAGCTGCACACATATCATCATTGACCCGTTGTTAAGCCCTGCCCCATGCTTGCCACTCCGTCAAGCTGTCAGAGGTTCGTTACCATGGGACCCACACTGTCACTAACCTCACTCCCTGAAGAAATATTATGTCATTTTTTAAGGACATTTTTTTTATTTCAGAGAGACGCAGACAGAAGGGTCAACAATATGCATTTGATGGATATATCCAAGATGTCAAACTGATTCAGCAGAGAAAACAGGTTAAAGATATAAAGATAGAAGCTAAAACCTACAGATCACAGTGTAAAAGTGAACCGTCACATCACCTGGAAATTGAGACAGAAGAAACTGAAATTAAGGAACAACACTGTTGTGAGAGTCTATGGAGCAGAGTCGGATAGTTGTCGGAACATCGTCAGAGCTGGCTGATGCTACGCTATGATTGGCCAGTTTGAGGGGCGTGACGTAGTTACTATAAAGCTTTGGTTCTATTTCACCTTTTCTTTTTTGCATTTCTATTTTTGTTTGGTGTTAAGAAAACGCTACTGTGGTGTTTTTTTGGGGGGTTTAATATAAAAAAGAAACGTCTGTGAAACTTCAATCTTGAACTTGAAAATAGCAGGTCCACTTACCAGCGTTTCTTCTCGAGCTTTAAACCACATCTCACATTTTTCCTTAGTGGAGGAAGTTGCTTGTCAAGAATGCCAGTTTGCTGTTGAAAGCTTCTAATTGGACCTTTAGCTATATGATTTTTATTGTAGAAATGATAAATATTGGTTAATAATTATTTAGATGGTTATAACAGTGAAACAATAGCTCTTATAACCGTCAGATGTTTTCTTTGGTCTTGTTCTCCTGCAGCTGGATGGAGGAGTCGTCAGTCTGAGCATGGAGGAGATCAAGACAGCTTACCCCAACATCAGGACTCTGTTGGGCAAGTCTGTGTATGTGAAGGCCTCTGTGCTCACCACGTCAGGTAAGCCCTTCATGTGAGTGGGTAAACAGGCTAAAATTACAGAAACCCAACCCCTTGAATCATTATTTTTTATCAATAAAGTTAATTCCGAAACCTTAATAGTCATTCGGAAAATGTGTACACAAAGACGGGTGACATGAGTGACAGAAACCGTCCCATGATTTCAAACAAACTGTGATCCGGGCTGTGCAATGTGTCTGCTTTGTTTCTTGCACCTCAGCCTAGTAAGACCAAACTCTTCAAATCGTCGTAAACAGACCACAGCACAGGACAGCTCAATGCCTCTGTTCAGATGTGTATCAGCATGACTTTTAACCATCTGGACCAGGCAGCAACCTCCAGTTCTGCCGAGTGAAGTCGATGCTGAAGTGTCTTAAAACCTGCATTCTCTCTCCCGACCACCAGGGGGCGACTTCTCTTGTTTTATAGAAGTCTATGAGAAAATGGCCTCCTTCTTCAGCTTGACGGCTTCCCTCACCCCCGGTGTCCACCACTGGGTTCTCGGGTTGACAGGCACCGATGACCTTCCGAGCACAGCTCCAAGCGGCCGCGTCCACAATAGAGGCTTTGAACATGGTCCACTCGGATTCCATGTCCCCAGCCTTCCTCGGGATGTGTGAGAAGTTCTTCCGGAGGTGGGAGTTGAAGACCTCCCGGGCAGGATACTCCGCCAGACGTTCCCAGTTCACCCTCACTACACGTTCGGGCTTGCCAGGTCTTTTCAGCCGGCTCCCCAGCCATCTGATCCAACTCACCACCAGGTGGTGATCAGTTGACAGCTCTGCTCCTCTCTTCACCCGAGTGTCCAAGACATACGGCCTAAGGTGTTCTGGTACCAGGTACACTTATGAGCCACCTTATGTTTGAACATGGTGTTCGTTATGGACAAACCGTGGCTAGCACAGAAGTCCAACAGTCAGACACCACTCGGGTTCAGATCAGGCAAGCCGTTCCTCCCAATCACCCCCCGCCAGTTTTCTCTGTCATTGCCCACGTGAGCGATGAAGTCTCCCAGGAGAACTATGGAGTCAGCAGGAGGCCTTTCCATGACCTCCCACTGACTCCAAGAAGGCCGGATACTCTGAACTGCTGTTTGGTGCATAGGCACAAACAACAGTCAGAGCCTTACTCCTCGCAACCCGCAGGCGCAGGGAGGCGACCCTCTCGTTCTCCGGGGAGAACTCCAACACGGCGACCCTCCTGGGTCTGGCTCCGGGAGGGTGCCCTGGTTTCCCTGGTCCGGGCGAGGGAGCTGAAGACCGTGGGCTGCTGTTCATCGGGGGGTTTTTAACCACTCTTAGTCTGGGCTCTCCCCTGAGACCTGTTTGCCTTGGGAGACCCTACCAGGGGCTGATGCCCCGGACAACATAGCTCCCAGGTTCACTGAGCCACTTAAACTCCTCCACCAAGTTAAGGTTGCGATTCACGGAGAAGCAGTTTGACCCTTCAGTTTTTATTTTCCTGTACAGGCAGCGACCTGGTTGAAGCAGAGAAGACTGGCATTAAAATTGTAGAGTCTCCGTATGTGGTAACCTTCAAAGACATACCGAAGTACTTCAAGCCGGGCCTCCCCTTGGACTTTACAGTAAGGACCGTCTTCTGTGTTCATGATCATCAACTAAAACGGGATATTTGCTTTTGTTTTCTCCAGGAAAATTGTTTTGTCCAGTCTTGTGTTCATGTATCTTTCAGCTCAATCACAAGTTTATAAAATCACAGAGAAAAATTATCTCCTCCGAACCTGTCCAGATCCAGGTGAGCCACCATGACGGCTCCCCGGCCCGAAACGTTCTGGTCGACTTGAAGCTGCTGAACACGCCCGTGGTCGTCTCGATCAGCACCGGCAGAGTCACCATCAACATGCCCACTGAAGGACACCCACAAACCATCACGGTTAGTGTGACCGCGTTCACATTTTACCTTCAGAGCATCTGAGCACGGATTTAAAAAAGTCTAATGCTGTAAGAAGTTAACCTTTAAACTATTATTCATCAAGTGTTACACAGGAACTGCTATTGTCCTATGCTATATTGGAAAAAAAGAAGAAAGGAAAAGTAGTTCATCAACTGAAAGTCAGTAAGAAACAGTTCTTTTCATTTAACCGTTTTTAACATTCAACATTTTTCAAGCAAAATTGGCAAAGAAATTGCAAATTTAATGATTTTTCTACATTATTTTAGTACGAGATGTGAAGATGTTACTGTTTTTCTTTGCTTTATATGACGACAAAGTTTCTTTGAAATATTTTTTGGGGGGGACAAAACAAGCTACATCACGCTGGGCTCTCAACAATTGTAATGGCCATTACTCACTATCTACTTCCTTTTCACAAGCAGCAACTAACTGGCAGATTAACCAATTGGAAAAATCAGTTTGTTTTTAGTTGTTTTTTTGTTTTTTTTCTAAACCTGCACGGGTGGTTTTAAAACCCTGAAAAAGAGTGTCTTCAGACGTCAGTATTATGTCCTTGGTGATTATGGACATCCCTGTCATAGATCAGATTCATAAAGGCTATTTTGTGAGATTTTTTTATCTTGAATTTCTTCGGGATTACAGAGACAAAACCTTAATTATTTTATTGTGTATGTTTCCCAGGCTGAGACCACGCAGGCTGACCTGAGACCAGAGCAGCAGGCCAAACAACAGGTCACTGTCCAGCCGTACGTCCCCTTCAACCCGAGCAAACAGAACTACCTGTACATCTCCACGGCGACCAACATGGTGTCCTTAGGAGAGCGGCTGTCCCTGAAGCTAACCGTCGCTCCTTCAGACCCGACGCACAGAGAATTCATCACACAAATCACCTACCTGGTGAGACGAGAACGCCACACCACATTTACAATACGACAACAAAATCAAGTAAAACAACAACAAAAAAACACTTTGTCCCCAAAACTCTCTCAGGTGCTGAGTAAAGGCAAAATCATTGTTGCCGAGTGTGTGGACGTGACGGGTCAGCTGGTCACCGGCGTCGGGCTGACGGTCACCCCGGAGATGATGCCATCGTTCCGTTTCGTGGCGTTCTACGGTATTCCCTGGAAGGGGCGGGAGGAGGTGGTGTCGGACTCCATCTGGGTGGATGTGGAAGATTCCTGCGTTGGAGGGGTGAGTGATCAGTACGGAGGTATGAATGGAGCGAAGCACCTGTGACAGTTTTTACACCTTCTTAAATTCTTCATTGCAGGCGCACAAATCCTTTCCTACAAATCACAAATCAAGAAAGTCAAACCCTCAACACTCATTTTTTCTACAGTTACTGTCGTGAATATGGTGCATTACAGTGTTTTTTTTCCATGATTTCATATTTTTTGTTTCAGGTGTATTTGACCGTAATGCACCATAGTCACTGCAGTAACTGTAGAAAAAATATGAGGATGTGAGTTTACAATGAAGAGTTTGAGAAGGTGTCACAGTTGTGTTGTGCTTGTGGAAGAGAAAAAAAAATCTACAGATTCCACTGTCACAGGTGCTCAGGTGTTTTCATCCAATAATACCTTCATAGATTTACACTCTTTGTTCCTTCATCACCATGAACACACACACTGTAGTTTATTTTGACTCAATCCCACATACACGTCCTGCAAATCCTCACCAAAGCACGAAATGTTGATTAATCTGCCGCCGAAAATAGTCTGACTTAGTACTAGTTTGACTCACTTAAAAACTACAGTGTCCAGATGTTTTGGGAAGTTACTGAGCCTTTAAAAAAGAAAAAAAAAAAAACCTGTATAATCGTGAGCTGTTCATGTCTTTAGCAGGAACCAGTGAGTTTCGGGAGTTTTATGGGTTCTTTGAGGCAAATTTGTGGTTTAGGGCTGTACAAATGAATTGAATTGAAAAGGTCTGTCTTCCAGCTGAAAGTCGAGCCGGTGGACCGAAATCGTCAAGACTACACGCCCGGAAAGAACTTTAGTTTTAAGGTCAGAGGTGATCCGGGGGCAAATGTCAGCCTGGTGGCTGTGGACAACGCTGTGTATCTGCTCAGCCGGGACAGACTTACACAGAGGAAGGTGGGTGTGATTGAAAAATAGAATTTTTTTTTTCCAATCAAACATAGTTTTTTAACTTTGTTTTCAGCGTTTACATATTTTTAAATGATGTGGTGTTACAAGTCAACAGGTTATTTTTTGTTCCAAACCGACAAGCATCATGAGTGTTTTTAGTACCATACCGAAACTCAAAGGCCTCTCGTCACCTTGTCCTCAACGGGACCTTGTCCTCAGATTTGGGGCGCAGTGGAGCACGGAGACATCGGCTGCACCCGAGGGGGAGGCAGCGATGCCAGATCAGTGTTCTCAGACGCTGGACTGCTCTACGCGTCCAGCGCAGGGTTCCAAACCCAAACCAGACAAGGTAACCTACGAGCATGGAGCAGCTGCCCATATAGCATGTTTCCTGGTACTTCAATAGATAAATAGTCTATATGAAATAACTGGCTGGTTAAGCCTGTTTTTGTTTACTCCCGTGGGAATTAAATACTTGATAAAGGAAAATACTTTCTCATTTCATTAAGAACTTTAGTGCAAAAATGAACAGTTTCAAGAGAAATTATGGAGAAGAAAATTAATCTTTCCCGCTTCACACTCACTATGTTTACAAGCTTATCCACAAATGTAGTAGTTTGATTGAACTGAGTTTGATCAGATTTTCTGAGAATAAGTATTTTCTATCAATTTTGAGGACGTAACGTTATTTGATTTCATCAAGATACGATCCATTGATAAATGATCATATCGCCCGGCCCTAATTTGAGCTGTACATTAATAAAAAAAAGTTATGTTTTTCAGAGGCATCTGATAGATGTGACCGATACGTTGAGTTGATGTTGCTTTGCATATCGTTCACATGTCGCCTTTATCCATTGAAGGCAGTCGTCCCACTTGTTTTGGCGTCTCGCCTCAAGCTGTCACAGGATTACTTCATATGCTGTGATCTGAACAAACTCTTCATGTTTTCTTCATCTTAAATAAAGTTGATGCTGTGTTCTTTATTTCTTAATTTATTCATTAGATGGGGCAATTTCTGCTTTAATAATACAGGCAGGTAATGAACTGGATAAACGAGTGAATAATACTCCTATTGCAAGCTTACTTATTTGTTACTTATGAACTTTTTTCTTTAACTAAGAAAATTTGGATGAATGTTAACGTACTTTACTGTTAGCTGTAAAAACATATTACATACTGGACATAGTTATATCAATGAAGACAACAAAAAGTAGTTAAAAAGTTCACCAAGTAGTGAAAAGTAGCTGTGTCAGCGGTTGGAGTCAGACTTTCTCCTTTGTAGAAGGCCATGTTTGCTCTGTGTGTTTGCTCAGAGTGAAGCAACAATGAAGCCACTATAGGTGGTGCACTGAGGCAAACAGTAAGTCATATCAAAGGCTGATATAATGCCAATACTTAGATAGATGGTTTAAACTATTATGGGACCATAAAATTCTCCAATAAAACCACAAAATACTTGAAAAAACTGCTATTAGTAATACTTCTTCTCCTGCAAATGTAAATAATCATAAATAGACATTAAAACTGTTTTATAATCAGTTTGACATTCAGAGTCGTATCGTAGAATTGTGTCATTACATCCTTGACATCTATCAGAGTGGCACCTTTTTTTCTCTTAAACGCTGGTCATTAATGATCAGATATATATATTTACCTTTTTAAATGATTTTCCATGATAGAGACACCCAGATAAACAAAAACGGTCATATGATTTTGTCTCCTCAGCCCTGCAGTGTCCACGCAGTGCCAGAAGGAGGCGCTCTGCCGAACTGTTGCAGCGTAAAGCCCAGCTGGGTGAGGAAAATGAGCCAATGAACTAATTGGCCGCTTAGGGAAAAAAAAGATGACATTGTAAAATGATGACGTTCTTATTTACTCCGCCAAGAAAGTTATGTTTTTGGTTTGTTGGTTTTTATGTCTGTTTGTAAGCAGGATTACAGAAAAAACTACTGGCTCCATTTTAATGAAACTTGGTGGAAGGATGGAGCTTGGGCCGAGAAAGAACCCATGACATTTTGCAGTGGATCTGAATCACAAGGCCCATTGTTTTTCACTTTCCTTAACATCGCCTAACATCGAGTGCCCATCTAGTTGCCGATGTGTTAGCAAGAAGCTGCCTTTTATTCACATCTGGTAGACATAGAGAAGCATTACATCCAACTTGTTTTGTGTTTCTGTCTATCTGATGAATGCAAAGTCAATATTCTCTTTTCTGGTTTGGTCTCCAACAACTTCTAAAGGAAAACATCTGGCTCTTTAGCTGCAAAAGTTTCTACTTTCTTCACCAGCTATTCTCTAACTTCAATAATTCTTTGTTCTCAGTTCCCATTAAAACATATTGATGTTATATTAATAGAACTGATGACTGACTGCTGGTTCCTTCTGCCTCCAGAGAGTCATTACAAGGAGAAGCTGCAGCATCGCTGCTGTAAGGACGGCCTCAGGGAGATCCCCATGCCGTACTCCTGCATGCGACGCTCCCTCTACATCACGGAGGGCTGGGAGTGTATCAAGGCCTTCCGCTACTGCTGCGCCACCTTCAGGAACCAAGCATTTAACACGGAGATTCCCACCACCCCGCCACCCTTGACCACAGTTCCACCCACCACCTCCGCTCAAGCCACCGTTCCATCCCGTCGTTTTGATACATTTTGGTCTATACCAGCGGGAAAGATAGAACTGTTCCAGGATAGATTTGGTAATTACTCTATTTCAACCTTTTTTTTCCATTCTGTTGGATGTTTAGTTGACAAGAAACTTTTTCATTTGTATTTTGTGATATGATGCTTGGAGTGTTGTTTTAATGTGTTAGCATGCTTTCGTGTGCTAATTATCACCAAACACAAAGGACAGATGAGACTGATGAGAATGCCATTAGTTTTTCAGCCGTTTAGTCAGAGACCAAATCATCTTTATAAACAGATATCTGTATATAAATGCGGAATCTGTAGACAGAGGGACAAGATTCATCCGGATATCCATTTTTAGACCGATCAAGTTTGAGCAGGCTTTAGTTGTATGCAGGTTAACGGTCCGTGTGGAGAGCAAAATGGGTGGAACGCATTGGACGAAATGCAACCTCGGAACCCACCGACAATTTAGCTTTTTATTTGCTAAAAATATATATTAATAATGGCCTGTGCGTTGTCTGATTTATTTGGTAACTTCATTACTGTGAATGCTCATAGAAATCAAAGGAAAATTCCCAAATATTGAATCCACCTCTGCAATTCCTCTTCATTATTTTATCCAGAAATTTCTCATGGTGTACTTAAACATGCAGTTTTTTGTTTTCTGTGGGTGATTTTATGCAAATGTAATTATTTTAGATAAATTTGAGGAATGACTATAGTTGACATGTTCCACATTTTATCCTCAATTATTTAAGTGTGTTATGCAGTGTGGGACTCACACTAGTCTGGTCCGGACTTGGCCTTGATCTTGTTCTTGACTTGGTCTCAACCCCTCAAAGTCCTTGTCTTGTCTCGGTCTGGATAAACTCGGGTCTTGGTCATGACTTGGTCTCGGTTTGTCTCGACTACAACACTGCTGTTAACTCAGTGCAAAGTGGCTTCTTGTGAAACCATCTGATCACAGACGTCGTCTCTCAACTCCGCCTCCATTCTCACATCTGAAGTTGCTCATCGGACTGGAAACAATGATTTACAATATTCCGATATCCGCTGGCTTCACCGAAACCCCATGGATATTGTTCCTTCAAATAGCCGATAATTTTCGAACCAAACTATTGGAAAAATGACAAATTCGATCTGATGATGGCGCTTGATGAAAAGTCAGAAGATAATCAAATAATCTTGATATGAACCGAATATTGTTGCAATCCATAATGTAGTTTTCACTAAAAACCAAGCAAGTTGAGAGGAAAAAGTGGTGGACCGATATCGCCATCCCAAGAGCTGATAGAGTGGAATGAATCCGAATCATTCCTTCCACCTACCTCATCAAAGGCACCCTGCACTGTTTTTGACCTCTAATAGTGCTGCAGATGTCGGTGATGCAATTTTCACACTTTTCCGCTGATCTACAGGTATGCATTACCACGCCAAAAAACAAAGCCATGTGCCAGCAAAGAGAGGGAAGAAGAAGACTGCAAGCTAGTAAACAATGATGTGAAATACTTTTTTTGGCAAAACAGCTTTAGATGCAGATGATTTATGAGGAAGGAAATGCATTCAACATGTTTGTCAGAAGGGAGAAACAATGAATGTTAACATACCTTACATGAAGTGTGTGTGCAGACATAATGAGATGTCAAGACCTGCTAATCATGCAAAAATATGTCCACATAGATTGGGGAGGTGAACGTGTAGTAGCTAGTCGTCAAAATCCGCCTGCAGTGCCCGGTCCTAAACTGCACATGACCTATTCAAATGCAAACAAAATGGCAGAAGAAGAAGACGACGTGGAGGATGAGGAGGAGGAGGAGGATGAGTATCTGGATGAGACTCAAGTGTATCTGCGATCCAGGTTCTACGAGTCTTGGCTGTGGACGGATGTCAACCTGCCCAACCAGGCTGACACAGACGGGTGAGTGAAACATTAAAGTTCCATCAGAGGCAGACAATTCTCATTCGGTTACTCAAACAGTGTCACTCTGATTTGATTTTATTACATTTATAAGCAATACTGATGGAAATCAGCATGATAGTGTGCAAGCAATTAAATGACCACCATTGCATTGAGCCCTGTATGGAATCCCGTAGGGGACTTTATTAAAATGATAATGCAAAGTTGAAAATGAAAACGGCATTAGACATTCATTTTTTATTTAAATGCTGTTTCCATTTTCAAATGGTTAGAAAATTGCATTCTAACTTGTAATTGTGACTTAAATTATTCATGCACAAATGTAAAAGTAGGTTATTGTACTTATATTGCTTTTTAATTTGATTTGATGTTTGAATATTTCCCAATGCACAGCGGGTAACGACTTTGACAATTTAATGTCAAATGATGTTTTTGTATTTTCATTTTCAAATGGTTAGAAAATTGCATTTAAAATTTTGTGACTTAAATAATGCTTGCAGAAATGGAAAATTAGGTTACATTGTTTGTATTGCATTTTAACTTTCAAATTTGAATTAACATTTGAATATTGTTCACTGCACAGTGGGGTACAACTTTAAAAATGTTATGAAAAACAGCTTTTCCATTTTAAATTTAATATGGTCATAGGACGCCCAATAGTATGAGAAAATGAAAACTTATTTTATTGCATTTTCATTTAAATTAGTACTCAAACAACACATACATATGTGGACATTTAAAATGCTATGGCGGAATTTCCTTTACATTTTCAAGTTTATATTTTAATTTTATTAAAGTCCCTTATGGACTTTCACAGCTTTGTGTAACAACTATGCAATCAACTTCTCAGATTTGTTTCTTGAACACTTTATCTGCAAAAAGATTTAATGTTAAGAAGAAACCACAAATGGCACTTACTTTTAGACAGGAAAAATGAATCATCCTAAAATAAGATATAAGGACGTTTCTTATATTGTCATTTTATTGTAGTTTCAAGACCTATTGGTATCGCTAAAGATAAAACAGATTCTAAACGTATGGGTGTTTGTGAAGACACCTGAATTGAAGTTGAGCCGTTTCATTTGACTGCAGTGTCGTCGGAAAAAATATGTGACTCAGTTTGTTTGAGTTCATGAATTATCTCCACGGGAACAAGGTCATCCCTTATAAAGGACACAGAGATTAAGAGAGAGCAATAAGAACATAATATGTTGTCCACTCGTGTTAACCGACATGTTGTAATTGTAAAGATTTTGGTATTTAGTAATGGTATTGTTAGAGTGTCCGCTTGAACGACCCTCCGATGTGGTCATGTGTTGTGACGTTTGATGATGTTTCTTAAAACGTCGAAGCAAAAAGAAGGTTACTTTTAAATATCTATTATTGTGAATTCCATTTGAAAGCAGCATTCGATGCATCTCTCCCCCAAATGTTTCGTATCTTGTCTGTCCAGTTTCCGTTCAGTATATTTAAACCGTTCAGTATATTTAAACAAACACGGCACAGAAGCACCTCCCCTCTGCCTGTTGATAGGAATTTGAAAATGCTGTAATAGACCAGCAACTGGGTCCCCAAAAGTCCAAACCCAGTCAGTGATATTTGACGTAACATTATGTGTATGATTAAAAGATGGCTCGGGGATGATCCAAAGCCTCTCTGTTTCATCATGTGAGGAAAAACACGTAGCACGTGAACTCCCGGCATTACATCATGATTTGTTTGGTCAGTGATAAGTGCTGGATAAACAGCTCAGAATCAACAATACGGACTCTGTTTCCTCCGTTAAACAGACATCCATGTTCTTCACTAATGCATATTCCTGTCTGTGTGCAGTGTTTGTATTGAGAAATGCATCTGTCAACCCAAAACTACAAAGTTGCTGTTATTGTTTATCACCAAGTTAATATTGTACAAGTTAGCTGATGAAACGGTAGTCTATCTGTTGTAAATCTTACTCTTTCCCTTGCTTTCATACACTAAATTAACATTTATACAGCCTTGGATGGATTAAGTAATGGGGCTACTGCTTTTTAAAGATACTGTTAAAATTTAAAAAAGAGCCTGTGGCCCATCATTAATAAATCCTCATGCCAATGACTCAGACTCTTACATCCTGAGGACAATTACACATCCTTGCACAACTGTACACTTTAAATACAGACACTTAAACAACATACATATTTAACTTACTCTTCAGTATTTGTTTATTTATAATATTCTATTGTAAATGTCCATTTTTAGGTATGTCTTTATACTATTGTACTGTGTTTAACGTTATCCACCAATCATCACCAAGTCAAATTCCTTGTATGTGCAAACATAGTTGGCAATAAACCATTTCTCATTCTGAAGAAATGCAAAACTACCACAGAGATGCGAATTGACTAAAACGAGACACAAAACGACCAAAAAGAGATGCGAAATGTATACAAAAACATGCAAAACCACCAGAAAGAGAAAAAAAAGTACATAGAGATGCAAAACAGACAAAAAGACCAGGAAGAGATGCAAAATGACCATAAATGTGTCTTTGTATCTTTGGCTCTTGTTCCTATGGAGGGGTGGGGGTCCTTTACATGTCCATGCACAGGGACCCATTGTCTCATGATCCATCCATAGATACAGCTATGCTATACTTTGTTTTTGTTACACCTACTAAAAAGATAAATTTTGACCTTGGACCTCCTTGTGATAACACAGATATGAATCTTATCAACAGGATGGCGTTGAAGAACGTGAACCATGCCTTACCCGACAGCATCACAGAGTGGGGAATTCTGGCCGTCAGTGCATCACCTCACACAGGTACGAGAGGAGGAGGGTAGCCATCAGGAATTATGGAAAAAAAATCTTCCAAATTGGGTGCCTCATCCAGATCCAATTTCTGAACATCAACCGTCACCACCACTACATTTAAAAAAAGATTTTTCGGAAGACTTTTTTTTTTTTGTCCAAGTTGCTCAACTCTACAGGAAATGGATCCATTTTCAGTGTAAAAGCACAGCAAAGTCGTCATGTTAAAAATACAAGGCTAAACTAATTGTCCACACTATACAAAAACATCCAAAGATTTAAAAGTTAGAATCTCGAAACTCAAATGATGAAAAAAATATGTGAAAGACATTCATACATGTGCAGAAGCCCCATCACTAATGTGCTTCTGAATATCTGTAGGTTTCTGTGTTGCGGAGCCTTACAACGTCAGAGCGTGGAAGAATTTCTTCGTGGACCTGAAGATGCCGTATTCAGTGGCGAGAAACGAACAGGTCCAGATTAAAGCGGTGGTGCATAACTACGGCTACGACGACCTGCATGTAAGAAAATCACCTCAGAACGACACACACAGCACAGTCACTTCCTT
Source organism: Ophiodon elongatus (assembly GCA_016806645.1). Taxonomy (NCBI): domain Eukaryota; kingdom Metazoa; phylum Chordata; class Actinopteri; order Perciformes; family Hexagrammidae; genus Ophiodon; species Ophiodon elongatus. The sequence continues at coordinate 31,260 of JACSYO010001060.1, forward strand.
ATTATTCATCAAGAGCATTTAGTAAATATAGAATTAATTTTCTACAACAGGCGTAGCCTCATTTGATTTGCTGTTTTGATGCTTTTTAATTCACCGGCACCTTTTCACATTCAAAGTACAGTCTTAGTCATTGAAACATTTTAATATGTGTATGAATTGTGATAAGAATATTAGCAATTGTTTGTCAGTAGTAGTAATATAACATTAGTTTATTGAAATAAACTATTAAAAGGGTTTCCTTTCACACACACACATTTCAGATACAGTCCATGCAGTGTAGCGCTGTTTGCATTGTTAACTTTTCTCTAAGTCTGTCTCTCTCCAAAATGTAGTTGCGTGGTGAATTTTCACCTGTAGTTAATGTTTACTTAATGTTATATATGATAAAATAAAACTGCTCCTTCTTTTTTGAAAAGATGGAAAAATATTGATTGCTTTTTTTATTTGCCGCACACACATACAGTTGGTTTAGAGACCTGCATTCACTTTGTCTTTGACAGGCAGTTCTGTAATGAAGACCTTCGTACGTTCTCACACATCACGTTTTTTGTCGAGCATTTCATTTATTTTTTTACTAATGTTCAGGGCTTAGCCCAGACAAAATGACCTGGTGAAGAGCGTATGTGCCAGCCAGGGCTGAGCCCCAATTCAACCCCTTGATAAAACAAAATAAATGTATTTCTACAGAAGTTATAATGAGACTAAGAGTTAAAACCTCTGAGGCTGTACTAAGGCACTGTAGTGCAGAGCTAAATGCTAATGTTAGCAAAATGCTCACAGGGATGATGCTAAAATAGAGACAGTCACTGTAAAAACGTCACTGTAAAAACCACGGCCACAGGGGAGGAGCGCAATGTCCGCCACAATATGCAACCAATGGCTGAAACGTTAACAAAATGCCTCTAGCGAGCCAAAAACACGAGATTTCCAAGGATTATTTTCAGCACCCTATGTCTACCGCATAGACAATATAAGAAGTGGACGTAGTCATTGTGACGTCTCCCATTGGTTTGTGGACCGTCGTGTTGAAGCCTCGAATTCGACAATTTCGCTGTTTGCCATCTTAGAATACGACGGTCACCATGTTGTTTTTTTGCAACCGATAAATGGAAGTTTCCCTATTTGGAATGTGGAAGAGTGAAGAGTGAAGAGACGACTCTGGTCGCGGCAGCGACCTGTCAATCACCTTGTAGCCCCGCCCTAAAGCATCCCCTGCTTTATGGTCTTTTTGACTCTAAATAGACCATAATTTACTAAATCAACATCATGCTGTATTGAAGAAGACTTGAAACTAGAGATTGAGACATAAACTCATGTTTACAATGTTTACTGAGGGAATAAATCAAGAGAGAAGTAGAGTCATTTTCTATAGACTTCTATACAATTGGACTTTTTTTGGGGATCACCATAGTCAGCAGGATTCATGGCTAAAAATAAAATGCTCAGTTTACTCTGTTTCCACTCAAATTAAATAAAATAAAATACGTCTTGAATAAATGAATACTCTGCCTGGTTTCCGCTTCAGGTGAGGGTGGTGCTGATGAAGACAGAAGGCATCTGCAGCATTGCCTTCAAGCGAAAAAAAACGCAGGAAGTGATGCTGCCGGCCAAGTCTTCTATCGTGGTGCCGTACACCATCATGCCGCTGGTGGTGGGGAAACTTCCTCTGGAGGTGATGGTGGTTGCCAGAGATATGGGAGGAGACCGCATCCAGAAACAACTCCGGGTGGTGGTGAGTCACTCTTGATGATGGAGGTGTCTTTGTTCTTCTAAAAACAGGGCCAGCTGCTAAAACAGGAAAGTTGATATTTTTGATTGTAAAAAAGTGTGTCCTTCCTTGAATGTAATAGTAGAATATATATGTTAAGAAGGTAAATAAAAGATAACAGACTGACTTGAATAAAGATAACTCTTTTCTGACCCCAAACAGCTGGATGGAGTGCAGAAGACTAAAGTTTGGAGTAAGGTGTTGAACCCGTCTGCTGAGGGAGGTAAGAAGATCGCAGCGATGCATAATTTCCTCTTATCTCCTTTAAATATGAGGCAATGCATCTTTATTTATAGAGCACATTTTAGCAACAAGGCGATTCAAAGTTCTTACTTAAAAAAACACAGCATCGAGACAAAGGGCAAAAAACAAAAATGTCACAAAAGGACATTCAAATACAATTCAAATACAACAGTCATGAGCCAAAAGAATAGAAAATACAAACAAGCTGAATAGAATAGGACAGGCATAAGATTAAATAATTAAATGTAACAGTGCGGTGTAAGAAATTATTTAATTAAAAGCAGCATCAAATGGAAAATTTGTCAGCCTTGATTTAAAAGAACAGAGTTACAGCTGACCTGCAGTTTTCTATGAGTTTGTTCCAGATACATAGTGAATAAAAACTGAACACTGCTTCTACGTGTTTAGTTTTGACTCCGGGGACAGAAAGCAGACGTGCATGGACAACTATTTCTCAATCATGTTGAGACATAAACCCTTTAATCCATGATGATAAATTCTTAAATTGATACTTGGCTGGCTTTGTAATTGTCTTATTGTGGCTGTTGAAATTCAGGTCTAAGTCCACGACTTCCCCAAGATATCCACCACATGTATTCCCCTTTTATGGGATTTCATGTTCACATCCTTTTCTTTCTGCAGAGAAAGAGTTAAGTTCAGTCTCTAACTCTGGTGTTCGCTTGTGGGCTGAGCATGTGACAAAACTTATTTAACTCGTTTTCTCTTTACCTATTACCTTTTAAATCACCTGTATGCATGTTTTGTTTTTTTTTAGATTACATTTTTATGACTGACAAACAAGTATCAACCAGTTCAGGACATCTTCTCTCAGAAAAACAACTGAAGGACCTATTCTGAAAATCGTTGAATTCTTAATGTGGCGTCTTTACGTTGCAATGAATGGATCCTCTTCAGGTTCGGGGTTGAAAATAACAAAGTGTAACTTTATGGCTCTTTGCTTCTGTCCACTACAGGAACGCAAACTTTTCGTGTGGGCAGGATCGAACTGGAGTCAGTTGTGCCGAACTCAGTGCCGGAGACATTCATCAATATCAGAGGTCAGTCACTGACCGAGTGGTGAAAAGGATTAAAAATTAACCTTGAGAGAGAGCTCTGATTCCTGATTCCTCCTCTCTCCTGAAGGCAATGTGTTGGCAGACAGCATTGATAACTCCATCAGTGAGGACTCCCTGGCCTCCCTGATCCAGATGCCCGGCGGCTGTGTGGAGCAGAACTTGGCCAGAATCACTCTGCCGCTCATCGCCTCGCTCTATCTGGAGCGAACCAACAACTGGGAGAGTGTAGGTGTGGAGCGCAAGGCTGAGGCTCTCCGCTACATCAAGAGAGGTGAGAATGAAGGAAAGAGCGGGTTGATAGATGGATGAAGGATATCCAAGAAAAGTAAGGAGAAGCAGAACAATGGGCGATTGATGTCTGTTTAAATGAACACATGCAAACAAAGATAACTTGGATGGACTGATGGATGGATGAATGAAAGAGTTGATTCATTTGGTTTGCTAGTGTAGGTGAGTGGATGGACTGATCTCAATGTCTAGGGATGGATGGATAGTTTTATCCATATTTGTCTAGATCAATGGATGGTTAGTTGGTTAATCATGAAGGCCTAGATGGCTGGAAGCATGGTGGATGGAGAGTTAGAAACATGGATGAATGAATACATGGATATATGTAATGCATGAAGATAGCATACGTGAAGGGGCCTGTGACTTTGGAATGTCGGATCCATTGATGTTGTTACACATGGGATACTCGTTAGGTACCCCCGCTGGGGAATGCTCCTTGACCTGGAGGATGGAGGAGTGGCTGTGCCTATGTCCGAAACATGTCTTTCATTGGAGGCCCTGTTTATGACGTCATTATATACTCAAGTCTGGGGCGTAAACAACATCCATATATAAGTGATCGGGAGAGCCCCGACGGTTAGAGTTCTGTTCGACTTTGGGACTCTCCGGGTGTACATGTAATAAACTTCATTATACCAGCAAGAACAGTGTCCGCGGAGATTCCTTCATCATCACTCCAACATCACTGTCGCTTGAAATATACAACAATTGCTAAATGGCTTTTTGGATACACGGATGGATACATAAATCAATGGATGGATGTGTGGTTGTATACAGCAATGAATGAATGGCTGGACGGATGGATAGATCGATTGATAGATGGGTGGGTGGATGGATGGGTGGATTGATCGATGAATGGCCAGTCAGATACATGGATTGATGCTCCATGTCCTTTTTTTCATCCGTTTTTATTTATTTATTTTTTTATTGTGTATTCAACTGTGCTTTCTTTTATTGTGCACTTCAGTGTGCTTTTTTAAATACGTGTCTTGTGTTACAAACCTCTTGTAATGTTTTGGCCCTTTGTATGGTCACTTTGTTTTAATTTTTTGTTTTCTGCTCCTGTCAAGCACTTTGTTACCTTTTGTCTGTAAAAAGTGCTATATAAATAAATTTGATTTGATCAGTGGTTGAATGGAAACATTTTGGAAGCTCTGTTTACATTATGAGTAAATTAAGATGTATCTCTCTCTCCTTCATATGCCATCTTTTAATTCTTTCATGTTCTTTTCAGGCTATGAGAACCAGCTGGCATACAGAAAGAGTGACGGCTCCTACCCGCCCTACAGGAGTGAAGGTGCAAGTACATGGTACTCAAAATTTTATGTTTTACATACATACATACAAACCTATGTGCCGATTTCCAAGAAAAAACATGAAAAATGTAAGAACCAATGTAACATTTGGGAGGTTTGAATTTGTGCATGCAAACCCATTTTTCCTGTGCCACATTCTGAAATGAAATACTGGAGAAAAGCAATTCAAAAGTCAGAATGTGTTTATATCAGTGTTCAGTTCCTCATCACTTAACCTGTTATATACGTTGTGTAATGTGTTTAAATGTGACTAGATGTAGTTCTAATCACAGTCCTCCTTATTGTCAGGATCACGGCGTACGTGGTGAAAGTTTTCTCCATGGCTTACTCCATCATCGGCTTCGACGAGCAGCACGTGTGCGACCCTCTGATCTACCTGGTGATAAACAGGCATCCCAGGGGCAACTTTGTGGAGCGCAACCCGGTTTACGACACTACCATGACGGTGAGACTTAAAAAAACACATTGTGTCACCCTGATGATAACTCATGTAATCCTTCTTCTTTTCCTCACGTGGTCCTTCGTTTTTGTTCCCTTTCAATTCACTTAAATCAATAAAATCACTTTAAATAACTTAAATCATGAATTTTAAGCCCAGTTTTGGTTTGACAGCAGACGTCTTTTGTGCAAACTTTAAAAAACAGTGCGAGGACTTCTTTCTAAAGCTGCCTTTTTGCATCAACTGGAAGAAATCAGTCCACAAAGAGACAGAGACAATTTTGTTATTGTCTTAATTGTCCAGAATGCAGTGCAGCCACAAGGCCAGTCTTTTAGTTATCTTTGGGAAACTTGGGAAATAATAACTTATGCAGTAATCGGAATTAACTGGTTCTGTATATCCAAAGGTGGATTTTTTTTTTATATTCAAGTTTTTCATTTATTTAAGACTTTAATACAAACCTCTTGTTTGTGTCTCTAGGGCGGTCTCCGTGGTGACGACCCCGAGACAACCCTGACAGCCTTCGTCCTCATAGCGCTCGCTGAGGCCAAGCAGGCCAGGATCAGCTGCCCCGGTCCAAACGTAGAGGTACATTTCATATCAGTTAACGGGTGACTGTTGCCTGTCGATACTTTTCTTTTTTACACCTCATTATTATCATGATCAGGTTTACTATCAGTAGTTGTACTTCAAACATGTTTCTACCACATGTGCCTGCTACAGGTGGTTGTTAGTAAGACAGCTGAATATCTGAAGAGAGCGCTGGTGATGACGGGGAGGAGACCGTACACCGTGGCCATCGCCTCCTACGCGCTGGCTCTGCTGGGGAATGCTCAACCCTACGACCCGACACCATCTTTACTCACAGCTGCAGCTCCAGGTTCCTCATACACTCAGCCCTGTTTCATTTGTACCTCCAGTTACTGCCTCAGTCAATTGATTTTATTGATTTCTCTATCAAATGTGACCTCTTGTAATTCACCCCAAAAAATCTGAGGAATGGTTGTATGAGGTGGAAGTGTGGTTATATGAGGTTATTCTCCATAGTCAGTGTATTAACTACAGTAGATGGAGAAACAGAACAAAGTACCAGCAAAGTAATGTAACGCTGTAGACTAATTTTAGAAAAATCCATACCAGTTAAATCATTTTTATGCTATATTTAGAATATTTTCACTTTAACCATGTCGTCAGACCGCCCTTTCCAACGGGGACCTGACCCGTTATCTCTGCTCTCTTTAAAGCCACAAGACTCCATTTACAAAAACAATAATAATCTCGCAGAACAAAGGAGTTAATGGTCTACTGCTGCCTCCCTCGGTTTGTTTCTTTGTGTTATTGTGTGACTCTGGTGAATCTGAACTATGTCTTTAAAACACCAAAGACAAACAATCTAACAAACTAACCGATTGAGGCAGCGGAAGACCAGCAACTTTTTTGTTCTGCGAGATAACATTACTGCTTTTGTCAGATACGTTTTGCTGCTGCCTCCTTCCACAGCACTACATTGATTTGCTCCCGTGCCTGTTTCTCCTGTTTGTTTCTCCAAACTCCATCTGCTGTAGTAATACACTTACTATGGAGAAGAACCTCATACAACCACACTTCAAAACATCCATACTATGCCTTTAAAGCAGACGTAACAGTGGTTCTATTTCACCTTCCTCCTTTACTGTTTCCTCTCTCCTCCAGGTGGCAGCCACTGGCCCGACACACAGAACACCTTGTTCACCTTGGAGGCGACCGGCTACGCCCTGCTGGCTCTGGTCAAGTTGGGGCGCATGAAGGAAGCCGCGGCGCCCTTTAAATGGCTGAACAGCCAGCGGAGGAGAGGAGGTGGCTTCGGCTCCACTCAGGTAATGGCAGGACGAGTCTGGTGACTGATCCAGGCTCTGATTAGTGCAACCACTGACAGGTGTTTTATTTAGCCCAACCCATTTATGTCAATGAGGCTAAGCTAAAACACAGAAACACCACCATAACAACACCAAACTACATCCTACTAAATGACCACACAGTTGAATCAACCCCTCTCTAAAAGAACAAAACCTAATAAAGGTCCTGGTCTGACCTTTCAACTGCATCTTACAAGTTTATCACTGACTTCAGTATGTTTTGATGCTGTTAACCAGAATCTAGGATTTGTGATCTTTTTTTTAACAGCAATGTATCTTGCAGTTGAAGCCACAATAGTTCACCCAAGATGAATCTTTTCAAAATGTTTTGGCTAAATTCAGTAAATTCAATAGCTAAAAACTCTGAATCAGGACAAATCCACAATTGTCATAAAGCAGTGCTCCCCATTGGTTTGCACCATTGCCCAAAATGTACAAAAAGTATGAAAAAGTATTAATGTGATAGATACCCTGGTCCAAACTGTGAAGCAACGTATCAAACAGTTGACACATTTCTTGAGAGCCTTGAATATGTCTTGTAATAATATGACTTGCAGTTTATTCAGATTGTATTTAAAAGTAAAAATCATTAATTAAATGAAATGTCCTTCAATCTTTCTTATCGGTGCTCCGTTTCCCTCCTCAGTCCACCATGGTTGTGCTCCAGGCGTTGTCAGAGTACCTAATGAACAAACCTCCTCCTAATGACCTCAGTCTGGATGTGGACGTCAGGATGCCGGGACGCAGGGACATCCGCTACCATTTCAACCCCCAGAACGCCTACGAGGCTCGCTCCTCCAGGGTGAGACACGTGAAACTGAATGTAACAACCAGGATGTATGTAAAATCATCAGTAAGAGACACTGGGAGTTGATTATGATGATTCTCACTTGATGTTCAGAAACTCAGAATGACTCTCAGTTGAGTCTCATAACATGAAACGGTGAGTTTGGAGGACATTTCTGCAACATCAGGAAACATATTTTTGGTGTATTTCACCAATAAAGATAAAATAGGAGTAGAACGGACATTGAATTGTTTGTTGTGGTCATTTGACCAGTACAAATTGTGGACTGTGTGTAAAAAGTGAACATAGTCACCATGACGTCACCCATTGGTTTGTGGGCTGCCATTTTGAAGCCTTGCGTCTGGCGTTTTGGTAGAAGCCATCTTGGTTTTATGGAGAGGGTGGAGCTAAGTACAAATAAATTACGTTTTTAGTGTGACCACAATGTTACAGTTAACTTTCATGAAGTGAAAAAACACTGCGAGAGGGTTTAAGTAGTAAGACTAAAAGATGCCGTAGCAGAGACCTGTCAAACACCTTGTCTCAAGGTAGTCCCGCCCTAGAGCATTCCCTGCTTTATGGTCTGTTTGACTCTAAATGGACCATAATTTACTAGGCAGGGCAAGGCAAGTTTATTTGTATAGCACATTTCAACAACAAGGCAATTCAAAGTGCTTCACATAAAACCATTAAAAGCAAATGGACTGTAATTCACTAAATGAACATCATGCTGTATTGAAGAAGACTTGAAACTAGAGATTGAGACATAAACTCATGTTTACAATGTTTACTGAGGGAATAAATCAAGAGAGAAGTAGAGTCATTTTCTATAGACTTCTATACAACCAGAGGAGTCGCCCCCTGGTGGTCAGGAGAGAGAATGCAGCTTTAACACATGAAGCTTTGACTTCTATACAACCAGAGGAGTCGCCCCCTGGTGGCCATTGGAGAGAATGTATGTTTTGGTACAAAAGAAAATGGTGATTCTAGTTAGTTGTCACGGTGACAACACACGTCAGTGGCCGTAAAGTATGTTGCTCAGCGGCTAAGCCGGCAGAGAAGGTTGTCACAGAGCCGACGTTTGCCAGAGGCCAATTCATCATTTCTTACTTAAACATCCCGTCCGCTACAACGGTTGCAATGGCAATGGTACACATAAATATAGCCGCCACGCTGACCACCCTGCTACATTGACTTGAATTCAAGTTCTCCTACTAATCTGTTTCTATGATTTTAACACAAAATGTTTTTTCTGGTGCTTTTACTCTGCAGTTGCCTGCTAATGTTGATCTGGAAGTGGAGGCTCGAGGGTATGGACAGGGAATACTGGAGGTACAATGACACTTTTAGTGCAGCAACATTTTTCTTTCCAGTTTTTCACACATATGAAATATAAACACATGCATGAATTGAATCAATGATAGTATCACATGACCGACTCTGTCACTGAAGATTGGTATCATTCAACATGGTGAAACCCATTTAAAACATACACAGAAATATAGAAGGAAGTTGTTTCTAAGTGGTTCATGGAGTACAAGGCTTTTATTTTGACTAAATTGTTTCTTGTCTCTCTTCTTTTTTTGGATGTGGTGTCACTTCCTGTTACTTGAACTTTGACCCAAGGTTGTGACCTATTACAACCAGCTGCATGAGGTGGATGAGAAAATGCCCTGCAAGAACTTTGAGCTCAACGTCACTATTGAAGAATCCAGCGGTAACTCAAGTTCTTACACTGTCTCAGAATGTATGAATGATGTTTCTCTCTCTGTTTTCTGTCGGTCGAGTCACTTTTAGTATCACAAAGCGATGAAATACATTTAAATAATAATCTGGACTGTTCCAATTCTTTTATATATGGGAAAAAAACAGCATCAAACATTACATAATTAAAACATGACATCATAACATAACACAGAGAAAAGCTAAAAACACCTACCATGATATAAAGATAACGTAGCCTAAAATAATTAATATTTTATTGATGTTTAATGATTTAATGTCACTATCACACATAACTTAAAGCATAATATTCAAAATATTTACAAATAAATAAAGTAAACGATATTCATCAAGCCCTTTTTACAACAATGGTGAAATATATTTAAAGAGGCAGAAGAAAAAAATAAATATGTAAACCATACATGTACAAAACCTGAAAGAAATTTGTAAAACAAATAAAAAATAGGAATTAGGCAAAAATAGCAATTTAGAAACACAAAGTTCACACTGCACATCTTCAATTACTTCCTATGAATTATTATATCATCATTCGTAAAATAAAATAACATACTGTGGCACAACTGAATATAATATAGTACTATAAACATTTAAGGCCACAGCAAAAGCAACCGAACCTCAGTACATTAAGAAATGCTTTGTTTCTGTCCCATAACAGAAAAGCCTCCAGCTGATGTAGTAAAATCCTACCAGATCACCATCAAAGTGAGGTGAGTTATTGTCCATTTTCACTTCAATTAAAAATAGAGTCTGTCTTGTAGTCTTTGAATAAAAAGCTACAGTATGTTTTATCAGTGCTGGTCTCTTTCCTCCCCACAGGGCTTTAGGACCCACAGAAGTCCGGATGGTGATTCTGGACATCAGTCTGCCCACCGGCTTCACCCCAGAAAACTCCGACCTGGAGAAGGTAATCGGCCTCTACTACGAGATTAACATTATCCAGTTTGAAGTTTAGCCTGCTTGTAGAGACTATATCTCCACTTATTTAACATTCATAGAAAAGTATTTTTGAATCAATCTCAAAGATTTTCATTTAAATAAGTGTCTGTTAAGTTACTATCAATCACAGAAGGAAGTAACACAATGGTAAATTATGAAAGTATTGCAATATTTATATATTTTCCGTGTTACAAACTGGAATTATGCACACAATTCTGTAAATGTGAAGGTCATGTACAAACAAAAAGACTGCAGACTGCTGAACTCTGAGCACGACTCCATTGTTTTCACTCAAATAGAAAATCTAAATCAACCAGGACTGAAATCTTAAGAATTGCTGCTTTAAAGCCACAAGAGAATGCGTGAAAGTTTCACTCCATAAAATAGTTTGTCCTCTTATTTTGAAAAAGTTATGAATCAGCTTCAATTTTCAAGGCAGATTGGAGTACAGCAGTTAAATACATGAAAGATCCAACCAAATTGATGATATTGATTCCTTGAAAAATGTATTTTATTTATGTAAAACCTGCCTCTCAAAAACATCCAAACCCTGCTGATGAGGAGACTTTAACTGTCTTGTCGTCTTTTATTTGTCTAAAAATATCGAAACGAGATTAAATAAAAACATGAATGATCTTCACGAGATCAAGTAGACTGAGAAAAGTCCTGATTTATGGGGGTGTTTGTTTCGTTCCGTTACAGAAAAGAAGGCAACATCCCAATTGATCCCTCTCAGATAGCATTTAATAAAAAGTTTTCTACATCGTAACTGATTCTATGTTTATGTGTGTGTTTGTCCAGCTGTCGAACTCAGTGGAAGGTTACATCAAGAACTTCCAGATTGTTGATAACCTGAGTGACAGAGGCTCTCTGATCATCCACCTGTTCAAGGTAAAACATTGACGTGCTGCTTTGTGTCAGTGAGTTGCAAAAATCCCCAAAAAGTTTCCTTCCCTCAAAAAACATGTCTAAGTGAGTTTGCGTGTCAGTTGTTGTCTCCATTTCTGTGCCTTTTCCAAGAAGCAGGTTCACTCAATCATCTGGATCTTTGCACAGTAAAACCCAGCGCTTGCTACTTGTAATGTTTGTTCCTCTTCTCTGTTGCTAGAATAAATTGTCCTCCCGTGTCCTCCTCCCAGGTGTCTCACAAAGAGCCGGAGATCCTGATCTTCAGGCTGCAGCAGAGCTTCAAAGTCGGCCTCCTCCAGCCGTCCTCGGTCACTGTCTATGAGTATTATAACCCAGGTAGGACAAACACATTCTGACCACCACATGTAAGAATTAGCTCTCTGACAAAACATCAGTGAAAACCCGACCTGAGACAAAATAAATGGCAGGTTTGGTCCTTCCCGCACACATACAGTTTATTTACTGTAATTATAATAAAAAAAATAAAAAAACAGTGACAGGTTTTGTATACCTGCTCTGTCTCTCACACAGATCACCGCTGCAGTCACACCTACTCTCCCACGGAGGACAAAGAGGAGCTCACTCAGATCTGCAGGGACAACGTCTGCCGCTGCACGCAGGGTAAAAGCACGCCCGTGTCAGCAACAATGCATAAGTGGAGATGTTTGTACGTATAGTTATTTTCAGTTTCTGGTTGTTATTTTTTGTTATATTCTCTCATGATCTCCAGGTGACTGCTGCGTCTCCAGAAGCGACAGTGAAAACGTCCCCGACAAAGAAAGAGAGACGTTTGCATGCACGACTTTACACCACGGTACGATACACACATACACACACACACACACACACACACACACACACACACACACACACACACACACACACACACACACACACACACACACACAGCTGAGTTTAAAGTTAGTCAGAACAAGTCTCATAGTCTTTATTGAGTTATTTCCAGTCAAATACCATTACAATATTCCAGTATGAGGAGACAAAACATCCCCCAAAAATGTATAAAATTACCATAGGTTTTTACCATATGTATAGCTCCATTGTCATGCTATATAAACATTGCATATATGTGTTTGTGTATATATATATGTGTTGGTGTTTCCTTGTTACCTCTTTACTTATTTCAATCAACTTTTATTTATTTTTATAAAATGTACCAAAATGAGCAATGAATAACATTTTGGGTAGATAATAATGAGAATATGTATGAAACAAAGTTAAATATGTACATTAGTTTCATACTAGTTTGTGTGTGTATCTATCTATCTATCTATCTATCTATCTATCTATCTATCTATCTATCTATCTATCTATCTATCTATCTATCTCTGCAACCTAAATATGTTGTCTTGATTGATCACAGTCACACAAATTAGAGGATAACATGAGATTAATTAATTGCAATTCATTTGGAACAATATGCAGAGAAAAGGATCAATAGCAATCTTCAATATTTTACAAAATGTGCCTACTAGGATGCATTATTTATTGTTTTGAAGGGTAAGAAAGGTTAGGATCAAAAAGTATTAGGATTAATCCTCTGGACCGTGAACATGACCAACACATTTCATGTCACCTATATCGGATTTGTTGTGCTTTCAGTTTTCCAGGTGAAGGTGCTGAGTGTCAGCCAGAGTTACTACGACAAATACGAGATGGAGATCACACAAGTTATCAAGCTGGGTGAGTCAATGCAAAGGCTTGTGTCTTTAATGATCAGCTCTTTTTTAAATAGTTAATTAATTTAAAACCCAGTAGTAGGAGACTCTTAACTAAAATACTTAAGGCCTCATGATGATGGACAAATAACTTTTTAACAGCCCAGGATTTTATCAAAATAACAGATGTATCCGTATTCACATTTGATGGATTTGAAGCTCTTTATCTAGTTATTCAATATAATGCAGCTTCATATATTTTCTGAATCTGAAGGCGTGGAAGCCGGAGTTGAAGTGGGCCAGAGGAGGTTTTTCATGTCTCACGGAGGCTGCAGAGATGGATTGGTCCTGCAGCAGGGCTCCCAGTACCTCATCATCGGCCCCAAAGAGGACCAGTGGAACATGGACGCTGACACCAACAGGTAAGAAGAGCAAGAACCGAACGAATGTACTTGTTACGATACTTGTAGTACAACAGACAGTTTGAGGTTCTGTCTGTACACCGATGAGTTTTTATTAAAAATGTGTCAATTATATTTAAAGTAATCACAGAGAATTAGGACATTAAAAAAAAAATGAATGAATTATAGAGCCGGGGGAGGAAGGTAATATTCCGAGAAAAATAACTCAGAGAAAAAAGTGTGGCAAATATTTATTTTTCAAGGAACTATAATCGCCTCACTTTACAAGGTTGGTTCAAACTCTGCCATTAAACTCTGCGGTAACGTGAGCCATTGAGTGCTTTATTTCTTACTTTCATGAAATAACCCAGAAAGAAAACATGTATATGCATCTATCTGGAGCTTTGCCTTTCTCAAAAGGCCGTCCTTTCAATAACAACACGACTTTAGGCGGAATAAAATTCAAATGACGGCTGGCGTTACGAATGTTTTGCGCAATTTATGACTTTATAATAACAAGAGAATATAAGTTTTTTTTCTCGTATAAATTTCTGAGTTTTGTTCTCTAAATATTACCCCTCTCCCCCGGCTCCGTAATTATTATTTTCTAATTAGCATTCTCATAATGTATATAAGCAACCAAAGTAGAGAAAGTGGGATGTTTGCAGTAAAGTGTCGGCTGTTCACAGGAACTGGACACTACACCAGTACATCAACTGATTAAAACGCTTCCTGAATCCTGAATTTACTGGTCACTGTACTGGCAGCCATGTTTATTTGCTGTTTCACAAACTGGGGTTTGAGAAGACACAACTGCCCTCCGAAGTACAAACTCTGACTTATAAAGGCTACATTATGTTTTTATTTTCCAAGTCAAAAGAAAGTTTCCAGTTCTTTATTATCTGCGGTATGACGAGAGCCCAGGTCAGCCCTGTAAGAGGTAACATAAGTGGCTTAGTGGTGAGCAGGTCGTGGTGAGCAGGTCGTCCTTCAATCAGACGATCGGCGGTTCGATCCCCGGCTCCGCTAGCCCATGTCGATGTGTCCTTGGGCAAGACACTTAACCCCAAATTGCTCCCGAAGCTGTACCTACGGTGTGTGAATGGTAGCTACTCCTGATGGGCAGGTGGCACCTTAGCCCCTCCCATCAGTGTATGAATGGGTGAATGATGTCATGTACTGTTAAAGAGCTTTGAGTGGTCGGAAGACTAGAACAGCGCTATACAAGTACAGGTCCATTTACATCTTAATGTATAAAATCTCCTTTTGCTCTGTGAAACAGACTAATACCACTAATACAGACCTGGGAGCGGTGTTCAGACCCAACTCAAGCTTTGTTTACACCCTCACTTGGCGCCGTAGCATGAGCCTCCGCAGACGGTGTGCGAGCTCCGAGTACAAACTAAGTGAACTGTGAAGAATCAAAAAGACAATGAGTGTAACTCAGAGATATGAACATAGACTGAAGGTGTAACCAGCAAAAAGCCATAAACCAACCTCCACAATGACGAGGAGGGATTGTAGTTATCTATAATCTCATATTCATGGCCTACTTTATTGTCTTTATACAAACCCTGTCAAGAAACAAATGAAGTATTAAAAGCATTATAAAGAAACGAAGGTTGAATATCCTGTTAACTGTTTGATTTGGCTGCAACATATTTACTTAAATGAAGAGCTTCTGTTTCTAAAGCATTTAAAAGCGAATTGGTCTTTGTTTAATCTCTAGACATGTAAACAGTGCTTCTATCAGTAAACTATTAGTGACAGACATGTGATCATTTGCCAAGTTAAAAAAATTCAAAGGTGCGTGACCAAGCGCCATTTTCTGGTGCACGCGCCGGCTTCATGATGGAGAGTATAAACAAAGCTTCATTCCCTGGACTTGACAACGAATATAAACATCTTAGGTGCAGATAATTTATATGTCAATTGTCATTCCTGAGAAGCTAAGCCCAACCCACACCTTTTGTTTAAGTGGTATTTCCTTTGACTCCGTATATAATCATGGCCAGAACTCACAGCATTCCAAAGCTTTGTTATAATCTTCTGTCTCCACTGTGCAGTGAATAAAACTCATTTGAACCAGTCACAGAATTGGACTTGAAATAATTTCTTTTCTTCAACAACAATAGCTATTTAGAGGCAAAATATGGCCTACACAGTCTAAACTCCTCTCTTTTCCCTCCCTGCCTGCAGACCTAGCTACATGTTAGGAAAGGACACCTGGGTGGAGCGCTGGCCTTCACCCGAAGAGTGCTCCAGTAGTCCCAGCCTGCAAGCTAAATGCAAGAGCCTGGAAGATGCTGCAGATGAACTGTCCATCAATGGCTGCCGGCTGTAGAGGTGTCTGAGCTGCAACTGCATTCTGAAAAGCATGGTATACAAATTGTGTGTACAATAAAAGGTCAATCTACATATTAATTAGAGCCAACATGTGCTGATTAAAAATAACAAGCTCTCGTGTTATGTTAGATTTTTTTAATTTTTAATATTTACATGTGTGTGTATATTGTCAAATAGAGTTGAGATCCCAGAAGAGCTGCCCTAAGTGAAAAGCATATAAACTGGACTATAAGAACAGGCCAAGGAACATATACAAAAATAAGTATAACCTGAAAAGTTGACTTATGTATCTATGTATTGTGATATAATACGAAATGAGTTAAATAACCAAATGTTGATTGTAATGCTGTAATGTTGATTCTGTAGAGATGACTAAAGGCAATGGAAAACTAAATAACTGGTGCATGAGTCCTGATATTACTTTATGTTGTAAGAGTTCTTAATAGTCAATCTAGTTCATAGTCCACTAAACAGACCCTGATAGATTAGTCAGTCTTTAGCTGTCAAAACCTATACTGGCACCTCACCAGGAGCCTGGGTCCATTAGGGGAAAGCTGCCATTAACTGACACAACTGATAGCTGCATTCGGCCAAGAGGTCCTCCCGGTCGAGTGAAGTTCTCCAAACGTCTTGGAGATCTGGATCCTTTAAACAGAGCGCTGGTTAATTAGATTGTCCTGTGAAAGGGGCTAATCTCCCGGATCTAACACGTGGCGCCCAATGTGGGGCTCAACGGAAAAGGAGTACGTCGAGCCGAAGCAGAACCCCGGTGGTCAAAGGAGTTCACTGTTTGTGTAGAACGAGCCAGAGAGAATAGAGGAGTTGGGTAGAGAGTGACTCTGCCCAGTACTCAGTGAAGTTATTGACTCGCAGCACCTGTAATGGTGGACAAACCAGCCTAGGAGAAGCAGCAGACATCGCGGGAACCTCATCCAGTGTCCATACGACACTGCGGACAGGCTTTGGGAGGAAGGCAACTCTTGACAACAAAGACAAAATACAGTTTAAGAATGGAGAACACAGAGACAGAAAAGATTCAGGTCCCCGATTCAAACCCAGAACAGAATTTCTTTGTTATATCTCCAGCTGCTAAACCAGAGTATCAGGTTCACAAGAACATATATCTGTCCGGGCCATGTGCTCTATATGAGGAATGGCTTAACAAAACTTTTTCCTGGGTATGGGTTACCCCATTGAAGAGTTTTTGGGGAGTCTTTTGTGAGGGTTACTCAAGAACCAGTCGAGACCTCGTAGGACCGGCTACAACAGACATGTACTTGCAGAAGCTGCCCAAACCAGAAGAATTGATGGCGGTCCAATCAAGAGATTTCCAGAAAATCGCTAAGTGTGTCAATAACAGAACGTTTGATGCACTAAATGGCTCGGAATATCAGAGCAATGAAGCCTCACCCTGATGTACGCTATGGCAAGAGTGGCATCGGGCCTAGGGAACATGGAGAAACGGCTGCACGGAACTGAAGGAAAATCAAACAGTCAAAGAAACCCTACATGCCTGGAAAGAGGGGTATTCAAGGTACAGTGGATCCACATGGTGGGGACTCCAGAAAGATGAAGTGGTGGAATGGGTCCTGCCATGCCAAGCCCAAACAAGCAGCTACTGGGTGAAGTATCAATATCTGACCACAGTATACTCGAAGGACAGAGACATTTGGCCGGGAGCATTGAACAGACCAGAACCGTATGTGAGCCCTAGACCCTGGAAAATGAAATGTAACCGGGGGAATACCACTTGCAACATCAGCTTGCCGGGAGAAATTGTGCTGTAAGAGAACCTCTAAGAAGAAAATGGAAGTAGAGAAGAAACCCCTCCTCCAGAAATGGGAGGGGCACACCAGCCTATAAAGGCTGAAACACTGGAGCGTCCAAGTCATTGCAGTTCCGGGTCCATAACCAAGAGCATCTAGGTAAGAACATACCTACATTAATCAAAAAGCATCAAAGGTGACAACTGAAGCTCTGACAAGCAGTCCTATGACATCGACTACATTTGGAGTGAGTATGACAGCAGCTGTCCAAAACTCCTCTGACAAAAGGATCTATATCTGTGATCAGGCTGGCTAAGCTCTACTTTTGGGCCTTTGGAGCCATATGGTTCTTATACTGCTGTATTGGAGAGTGGTCCCTCTATCGACCACTGAGAATCATAGCCCTGATTCAAGGGTGTGTGAAAACAGCAGTAGAAAACATCTAGCGGGGAAGATTGTGGCTGACCTCATCCTGGTTCGTGACCTATTTCTTGGAACGGATCGATGTCGACACCAGACGCTCAGGCCTAGTCAAAGGACTGACAGTGGTCATCTGGATGGTCCTTGACACCGCAGCCATCTTCTACAAGCCATTAAAGTTAGTAACAGCAGTCATAGAAGCAGTGTTGGTGGTTGCAGTACTGGCCTATATCCTGGTCATGACTATGACCATGCAGAAAAGAGGAAGAGGGCGTTGGCTGCACAAGATCGGTGCCATTACTCTCTGGGGCCTAGCCATGATGTACGCAGCTCTCTTCCCGAAGAAGGAGGGACCCAAAAGCCCAGGGCGAACACCTCTCCCGGTGTTAAGATCTCCATGGCTGAGTGCTCTGACTATGAGGCGCTCCAGAAGAAATGAGGGAACCTAAAAGACAAGAACACCCCTTGTGCTCACTATGCATAAGCTCTAGAAGAAATAATTGCACATTTTATAAATCTCTGTGTTCAATCCTTGCAAGAAGATGCCAGCTGTATCTGCTGTGGAGTTCCCATGGAGCAAGCAGGGTACCTTTGGGATGTTACCCCAGCGGTATGGTGTACCCCGTGCTAAATAGGGAATTTCCAGATCGGAACAGCCTGCAGCATCTTCTGTTGGAGGGCCAATCTGGTTATGCCAACAGTAGCCCTTGGCAACTGTATAGAAGTGGAAACAGAGGCAAAGGTTGTGTGGAGCTCAGCCACCGTAAAAGGAAGAATAAATCCTGTTATCCAGATCTACATTAACGGATTCTACAGTGCTGTATACATGTTTCCAGACGAGACACAGGTGTCTACAACCCATCTCATTGATGGGAGTTTTCTGATGATCGGATCACGTTTACCACCAGTGCAACATTGATCACCTTCAACATCACCTGGAGTTGCGGTCAAAGGAGTACCAGATCAATCAAGACTGGAATATCGGGACATAGGTGTGGAGACGATCCCTGAAGGACTAAAGGAGGACCATCATCTTGAACCCGGCAAGGACACACCCTACAGCCCCATCACACCTGCCAGTCCCCTCTCATCAAGTTCCATGCTGGATCAGACCTTACTGGCCCTGGCAGAGGCTGTAGAGGAACAGTTGAGGGCTAGTGAGACCGAGTAAGAGCAGATGGAACCGACGCGGCAGGAGCTGTTTCCAGCCCTCGACAAACACGTAGTAGTCGACAGCTTGGTGGAAGAGCCGTAATTTTGGCTTGCCCTGAAAGAGATGTTTGTTCTTACAATCCCAGAGAATAACAACGATTTCATGTAGGATGCAACCGAATGACTGGAGGCAGCCTGTGACCTCAAGAAGGGGGTGTCAAGTAGAGTTGAGATCCCAGAAGAGCTACCCTGAGTAAAAAGCATATAAATTGGACTATAAGAACAGGCCAAGGAACACTGAGTGTATAAAGGAAAATAAGTATAACCTAAGAAGTTGATTTATGCATCTGTGTATTGTGATTTAATACGAAATTAGTTAAATAACCAAAATGTGATTGTAATGTTGTAATGATGATTGTGTAGAGATGACTAAAGGCACCGGAAAGCTAAATAACTGGTGCATGAGTCCTCATATGACTTCATGTTGTTTGAGTCATATGTGCAGACCAGATGTGAGCCAAAAGTAAAGTAATCCAGATCCTTTTAGAACCATATAAGTAAGTACATCCTGTTAAATGAAATATGAATAGATATATTATATGTGTGTTAAAGGAGGGATGGCTCGACTGGAAAATAGAGACAAGAGAAGCAGCACACATCGCGGGAGCCTCGGCCAGCTTCCAGCCGGAATCTCCCGGATCTAACAATGGGTACATCCCAAGTCTCTTAATTGTCGTTTCCTCGCTCCTCGCTCCTCGCTTGAACCGGAAGTTGTTCTGCGCTGTCATATTGATGGCCGTCCCAAAGCTCTTATTTCTGCTCTAAGGAGCGAGGATCGAGGATCGACCGAGGGACGCACGAGAGCAGGCTTCAAGGAAGTGTTTTAACGCTCGACACACCTCCTCATTGTTCATCAGTTATCTGATTGGACGCTGCAGCTGATCGGACTGATCACTGGAGTTTCATACCAGAGTGAAGACGGATCACAGATTAAACTCAATTTATATATTTGATTTGTTTACTGATTCAACATCTGGTTAAAATATATGTTCATTGTAGGTCTGAATAACAAAAGGACCACAAACAACTTTCTTCATTTATTAGAAAGAATTGACTTTTCATGATCTGTTATTTCCCTCAATAACTTTTATTCTGGATATAATTAAAGTCAGAGAGCTGAAGAGATGAAACACTTTTTACATCATATATCATCATTTCCATTCAGTTAAGTGAGGCTGATCATTCCTGAGTGTCGGGTTTGATGAGTTATATGATTTAAGTTTAACCTGAAACATTGAGCCTGATAAATCTGGGTTATTTAATAATTACGTCACAATCAGAATTGCAAAACATACAGATGCAAATAATTAATAAATAAGACAAACCCATTCCGCCGGTAGAAATCGGCCCTGCACGTATAAACAGGACACAGAACACAGTATAAATACCACACACACTGTGTACAAATACACAATGCAGTTTGTTTAACAGGCTACAGAGAGAAAACATCTCCACTCTGACAGTGATGATTAATGTGTCTTTATTAGTATAAGTAGTAGTTTAACACCATTAAATCAACTGAAAACAGTCAGGACTTTTGTGGTCAGGAAATTTGTGAAAAGTAGGAACATTTGTGGAAAGTAAGGATATTTGTGAAAAGTAGGAACATTTGTGAAAATTTAGGACATTTATGGAAAGTCAGAAAATTTGTAAAGATTTAGGAAATTTGTGGAAAGTCAGGACATTTGTGAAAATTTATGACATTTGTGAAAAGTCGGAATGTTTGTGAAAATTTATGACATTTGTGAATAGTCAGAAAATTTGTGGAAAGTCAGGACATTTGTGAAAAGTCGGAACATTTGTGAAAATTTATGACATTTGTGGAAAGTCAGGACATTTGTGAAAAGTTTGAAAATTTGTTAAAAGTCGGAACATTTGTGAAAAGTAAGAACATTTGTGAAAATTTATGACATTTGTGGAAAGTCAGGACATTTGTGGAAAGTCAGGACTTTTGTGAAAAGTCAGAAAATTTGAAAAAAATCAGGAAATTTATGGAAAGTAAGGACATTTGTGAAAAGTATGAATATTTGTGAAAATTTATGAAATTTGTGGAAAGTCAGGAAATTTGTGAAAAAGTCAGGATTTTTGTGAAAAGTCAGACATTTTTTGAAAATTTGGGAAATTTGTGGCAAGTCAGGACATTTGTGAAAAGTTGGAACATTTGTGAAAATTGATAACATTTGTGGAAAGTCAGGAGTTTTGTGAAAAGTCAGAAAATTTGTAAAAATGTATGACATTTGTGGAAAGTCAGGACATTTGTGAAAAATTTGAAAAATTGTTAAAAGTTTGTGGTCAGGACTTTTGTGAAAAGTCAGGACTTTTGTGAGATGTCAGAAAATTTGTAAAGATTTAGGAAATTTGTGGAAAGTAGGAATATTTGTGAAAATTTATGACTTTTGTGGAAAGTGAGGACATTTGTGAAAAGTCGGAAAATTTGTGAAAATGTATGACATTTGTGAAAAATCAGGATTTTTGTGAAAAGTCAGACATTTTTTGAAAATTTGGGAAATTTGTGGAAAGTCAGGACATTTGTGAAAAGTCGGAACATTTGGGAAAATTGATAACATTTGTGTTGTTAACAAAAAGAGGGGGTACAAAACGAGGTTACGCGCGTCACACTCACATGATCACGTACTGTTTTTATTTTAGATTATTTTTTATAGAGGCTTGGGTGTCGTTGTCTAGTGCAACTCAAAAGGAACGAGCTCAGTCAGAGAAGTGTGTCTGCGCAGAAACTCTCTGAACTCGTCGGCAGCGCGCAGATGCGGCGCCTCACCGCGCGCTTACGTCCGCACACCGGGGAAGAGCACTGGCGTGCTCCCCGTCGGACGGGTGCCCCTTTTGCGGTCTCTCACCCTTGGGGTCGCGCGTTACTGGCGTCCCCGGGGAGGGGAGAGGAAGGAGATCCGCGGGAGAAGGGGGAGGGAAGCGGAGATCAAGATCCCCTATTTTAGTTACCCCGTGCTGGCCTGATGGGGGACTCGCCCACGGAGGTGTGCAGCCGAGGTACAGGGAGAGAGGCGGAGTCCCTCCTCTCCCGGGCTCGTGTCGGCACCACCCCCCTCACTGACCGCTCCAAGCGGGAGTCACCCCGCTATATGCCTCGTTGAGACCTCCGCTGAGAGAAACATGGTTTATAATTAGCCTTACTATCTTACCACAAAACCCAACAAAAATGTATACCTTCGTTATTTATTAATTTATTTATTTATTCATAGCGCGGTATAGAGCTCGGGTAGCGGTCGTTTACAAGTTTAATAATATGTGACAAACCCTGCGAGGAGATTCAACCGTATGAATCTCTCTCCGGCCTGTAGACACGAGAGGTCCGGCCAGGAGCCAGGGGTCAACCAGGACTATTTCTCTCCTTATTACAGTAAATTATATGCAGGGTATGTAGATGTAGATTAATATCAGTAGGTGTAGCCGCGGGGATGTAGCTCAGACTCACCTCAGGGGCTGGAGGATGGAGGATAGATGATGGAGGATGGACGGAGTGAAGACCTCGCTCTCGGCAGGTGATGGCTCACTTCAGTCGACGGAGTGAAGAAATATTCAATAAAGCTACAAACGCACTACTTGGTTAAAACTGCAATGCAGTAGATATTTATTTTAACACAAGATAGAATGGGGTTATAGCTAAATAATTCACAACACCCGTAAAGAAGTTTTAAAACTCGATCAAAATGAGCAAAGTGTTTGCCAAAAAGTACGGAGATTTGACGAGTCAATATCTAAGACCTGACGTATCGGGATCAATCTTCTTCTGTCGAACCTTTTCCCTTACTTATGGGGAAGCATATATACCGTTTTGCATACAGCAAATGCCCCCCTTCTTCGGATGCTCGGGACCGTCGGGGGACAGGCCGGTCATTCTTACTTCCTCTACGCATGCAGTGTTGGCCCTCGGGCTAACGGGGATTTACCTCCCCCCCTTCTCCTGAACTTTGGAGAAGCTCCTGAACTTTTGACTCTTGTTAGAATTTCTTTAATATCAAATTCTAACTGACACTCCGGACTAGCTGGCAACACCTGCTCATAGCTTAAGCCAATGTGGAACACATCAACAATTTCATACAGTGACCACTCATGGTTACATATTAATACAAGACATCTTAGTAAGTCATATTAAAAAGGAATGACATCTTAATACAGAGTATACCAGTTACATACATCAAGCATAGATTATATTTGTAGAGTAAACACATCCCCTATATAGGTGCTCTATCACCAGGTTACTAGCTGCTCCCGTTATGCGGTTTGCAGAGGTAAAACACCTGAGCCCTAGGAAACATTATTATAAGAAATTAAACATCTGGATAAAAGATAGTTAATGCAGAACAAAGTTTACAAATTGACTCCGCTTTGGTTTACAACTCGTGAAATGTGTGTGTGCTGTCCGGCAGTCATCGAGAGGGCAAAGTCGTTAAAACTCACCGCCACCTTCACCACTATAGTGGAGTCTTTCTTTATCGATGATGCACCGAGCCCTATAGCCCTGATGACGCATAGTTACATATGTGTCTTTTTATTGCCTATTCATACAGCGTTCTCCAACTGGTGACCGGTACCTTAGTTAACCGATTAACTAACTCCATAGTCTATGATAAATTCACATTAAATTCTAGGCCTTCCAACACCCTCTCTTGTGAATTTGATAAGACGTTAATCCACCTGCTATCTACCTCCATCCCTTCCTTATGTTCTTCTCCTAAAGATTTCTTAAACCCTACCTTTCCTTACCAGTATCACCATTATCTAGGCTAATTCACACTGTTTCTCACAGTGTAAAGTCAGGACTTTTGTGAGAAGTCAGAAAATTTGTGAAAATTTATGACATTTGTGGAAAGTCAGGACATTAATGGAAAGTCAGGACATTTGGGGAAAGTCATGACTTTTGTGAAAAGTCAGAAAATTTGCAAAAATTTAGGAAATTTGTGGAAGGTCAGGACATTTGTGAAAAGTCAGAAAATTTGTGAAAATTGATGACTTTTGTGGAAAGTGAGGACGTTTGTGAAAAGTTTGACAATTTGTTAAAAGTCAGAACATTTGTGAAGTCGGAACATTTGTGAAAAGTCGGAACATTTGTGAAAATTGATAACATTTGTGGAAAGTCAGGACATTTGTGGAAACTCAGGACTTTTGTGAAAAGTCAGAAGATTTGTGAAAAGTCGGAACATTTGTGAAAATTGATAACATTTGTGGAAAGTCAGGACATTTGTGGAAACTCAGGACTTTTGTGAAAAGTCAGAAGATTTGTGAAAAGTCGGAACATTTGTGAAAATTGATAACATTTGTGGAAAGTCAGGACATTTGTGGAAACTCAGGACTTTTGTGAAAAGTCAGAAGATTTGTGAAAAGTCGGAACATTTGTGAAAATTGATAACATTTGTGGAAAGTCAGGACATTTGTGGAAACTCAGGACTTTTGTGAAAAGTCAGAAGATTTGTGAAAAGTCGGAACATTTGTGAAAAGTTATGACATTTGTGGAAAGTCAGGACATTTGTGGAAAGTGAGGATATTTGTGGAAAGTGAGGACTTTATAGTTTATAGTTAGGATTGGTTCAGGTTTATAGTTAGGACTGGCTCAGGTTTATAGTAAGTGCTGGTTCAGGTTTATAGTTAGGACTGGATCAGGTTTATAGTTAGGGCTGGTTCAGGTTTATAGTTAGGACTGGATCAGGTCTATAGTTAGGACTGGTTCCTCTCTCCATCTGTATATACTCATGTATTATGCTGTAAAGTCCTCTGAGGCAAATTGTTGATTTTGGGCTATACAAATAAATTTAATTTAATTGAAGATTTCCAATAGCAGTGTGAGTGTTTACAGAGGAGGAGACCGGCTCCATATCTAGATTTAAAGAGCTCATTCTAAAGTAACGAAACAACGATTCTTATCTTCAAGTGATAATGAAAACATACGTATTCATATTATATTCATTCATCCAAAAGTCTCAAACGGATCTTTAAGTTAAATTAGTAAAACCCAAGCATAAAAATACTCACAAGTAAAAGTCCTGCATTTAAAATTTAAGTAAAAGTACGATAGTATTAATTTCAGTTTTTCACCAAGGCATCAATAAAGTTTGATATTTGTCCATAAAATATATAAAACTGATTTATTTGTTGATGATATTTTGTGATATTAATCTGAAACTGTTTGTCAGCAGTGTGAGTGTTTACAGAGGAGGAGACTCTCCCTCCTACAGAGATCACAGAGACACTGAGGTACCAGGAATGAACCAGAATCCAGGATAAAGAGGTTCAGTGAATGTGGTGTTGAAGGTGTGGAGGTGGATCAGTGTGTCAGAGGAGACTCTGTAGAAGGACAGAGAGCAAGCAGGACAGTCCACATAGACTGCTACTCTACCAGAGGAAGAGGAGGAGGAGGAGGAGGAGGAGGAGGAAGTGATGCGTGTTTCTGTCTTATTGTGACAGACATAGTAATCACCATCACAACACATCAGACTGCAGGACTGATCATTCCTTCCAAACAAACAGTCATAACCGTCTCCTCTCCTCCTGATTCCTCTGTAGCTCACTGCTATAGAAACTCTTCCTCTCCACTCGACCTTCCAGTAACAGCGACCAGTCAGACTAGTGCTACACATCAGCTGAGGCCAGTACTGAAACCTGTCTGGATGATCAGGATATGTCTGCTTCTCCTCCTCACATGTCACCTTCCTGTTGTTGTCAGACAGTTTCAGGTCTGTGTTCACTGTGTTCGTGTTGATTGTGAGTTCACAGGAATCTGACGGAGAGAACGAGACACGAAACAGCAGTTTATCATCGAACACAGCTGATGGGTTTATTTGAGATTTCATGAATCAAAGTGAACACTCACATTTCCTCGGACCAGGTTTCAGCCTCTGATCTCCACCATGTTCAACCCTGGAGGAAGAAACAGAGTCAGAATGAAGCTTCATCATCAGTGATCTTCATAAACATATATATACAGTATACATAAATATACTTCAGTGCAAATGGGCGTCGTCGTCTCTCATTGGTTTAGCTTTGCATCATACATTCGGCTAAAAGTTTCAAAAAGGTAGAATCGGCATTTGGGTTGGTTTAAAGCTGGTGCTCCGCCTCTCCTGGCTGCCGGCACTTGACGTCATCACTCCGCCCTCTTGTATAGCTGAGCGCAGCAGCCTCCCTTTAAAGGAGTTGTTTTCCAGTTCTGTAGTGTATCTGGTACTGAGCCTGTCTCTCGCAACCCCCTTATATTCTCACATTCCATGCATACTTGAACTACTTCTAAGTGGGAAAGACTGAATGTGGCTCTCTGCCATGTTACGAATACACTTTGGCATAAGGCTCGCTACTCCTTATTGTTTATATCCTTCTTAAGTATCGTAATTTACACATAGACATTCTTTATTTACAAGTGTAAGTCATATTAAATTATTACAATTCTACAATGTGTAGCTATGAGGATTGTTTGAACCTCTTGATAAGTTTGTAAAATGTTCTATAAACACTTTGACATCATATTTGTCAAAAAGAACGCGTGTCGTAGACCTCAATAAAGGATCAACACCAGATCCTGGTCTGATGTTAGTGAGGAGGTCCGTCTCAGTGGGGACAGGGACTCTCAGAACATCAGCTACTGTCTTCACTGTTATCAGACCGTGAACCAACAGACTCTTCATACCTGAGAGTCTCCAGTCTCCAATGTGGATCCTCCAGTCCAGCAGACAGCAGCTTCACTCCTGAGACTCCTGGATGATTGTAGCTCAGGTCCAGCTCTCTCAAATGGGAGGGGTTGGATCTCAGAGCTGAAGCCAGAGAAGAAGAGCCTTCCTCTGAGACCAGACAGCCTGACAGCCTGGATAATTATAATAAATAATTATATTACATTGACTTTCATCTCCTCTTTCAGTGACATTGCACCTTTAAAGGAACAGTGTGTAAGATTTAGTGACATCTAGTGGTGAGCTTGCTGCAGGTTGCTGCAGGTTACAACCAGCTAAATACCCGTCAGCTCAGTCCTCCCTTTCCTGGTGTGTAGAAAACTATGGTGGCCTTTATTACTATCAGGAGCTCCTCTCATAAATATCCTGTTCTTTTTCATAAAGATTGTTTCTCGAGCAGCAACAGTTATGTTTACAACAGCAAAGTCATGATATAAAGTCACTAAAATCTCACCGGAAACAAAAGTAACATGTAAAAAACATACACAACATTCCTGAGTGAAGTTTATAAAGAATAAAGAACACAGACATCAGTCAGTATCAATCATTCTTCTGTCTTCTGTCCTCCATCCTTCTGTCCTCCATCCTTCTGTCTTCTGTCCTCCATCCTTCTGTCCTCTATCCTTCTGTCCTCCATCCTTCTGTCTTCTGTCCTTCTGTCTTCTGTCCTCCATCCTTCTGTCTTCTGTCCTCTGTCCTCCTGTCCTCCAGCCTTCTGTCCTCCATCCTTCTGTCCTCTATCCTTCTGTCTTCTGTCCTCCATCCTTCTGCCCTCCATCCTTCTGTCTTCTATCCTCCATCCTTCTGTCCTCCATTAGAATTCAGAAAGACAGATTCTGTGTCAGCTTGTTAGCATCACAGTGCTAAAGCCGAGCTAGCGTGCTGTGCTTGTGTCAACATCGCGGTGGTGGATGAGAGACGGAGGACAGAGCAGATTGTTTCACTTTTGATAAAGTATCATCTTTTTACTCGCTAATGTTTCATAACAGGAACGAGTGTAGTCGTCTCCGCCTCTCTGTCTTCACGTCATCTGCTTGTGCTTTTATCTTTGTGCGTGTTTGTAGTTGGAGGAGCTCAGCACTGCAGCGTGATGATAATTTACACCAAAACATAAAAAAGTACTAATAAAAAACACCAGTAATGTGGGAGCTTATCAATACTCCGTCTTTTATTATTGTACCCATCCCTTCTATAGTTGCCATTTGTCCGATAAATCAAATACGAACATAGATCAATGGGTTGGTGGTTTACGCAGGCAAAAGAGTGCATTTTTCAGACAGGATTCCGTTTTTCTCATAATTTATTGAACAAAACAAAACAAGCAAACAAACAAAAGACCAAAAGGAACTCCTATCACTGCCTCTCCTGCTCTGGTTAAAAACCATAGGCCTACCCAGGTGCATGCTGGTCCTATACCTGCCTACTCCTATATATAACCCCAGGTGCATGCTGGTCCTGTACCTGCCTACTCCTATATACAACCCCAGGTGCATGCTGGTCCTGCACTTGCCTACTCCTATATATAACCCCCGGTGCATGCTGGTCCTGTACCTACCTACTCCTATATATAACTCCAGGTGCCCATGGCGTTACCCAATTCATAAACAAATGAACAAACCAAAAAACTAAATATTCCTAGACAACGATAACAAATAATTAAACTAAACAAAAAACTATCAAAGGAAAAAAATGGATGGATGGATGGATGGATGGATGGATCTAACCTAAAAAAGCAAACATCTAGAATAATTAAACAATACTACTTGTGAATAAAAGAACTAAATACTAACATCAAATAAATAGCTCCAACACCTTCCTTTCAGTAATGTAACAACTTGGAAGTCTCTCAAGAGCCAGTGTCCATTCTGGACTGCTGGAGAAACATGGCGGTGCCAGATGGCGGACTAAGTGAAGGAAAACTCTACCATTTTAATTTCAGGTCATAATAAACTAATGAAAACATAGTTATCAATATTATATTCAGAATCTGCCAATAAATCCCCCAAAATGTTCTTTTAAATCAGCATTAATATATTTTTGACCACTCAAGGAAGAACTCAAATTGTGAAACACAACATTAACATATTAACAACTTATGAAGTTAATATTGCAAAAGTCTTGCTAACAGTTGTCTATTTATTTCATGCCAATACTAGAAGAGCAAAACAGGGTGGCAGTCTGCAGAAATATTGTACTCAGAAGGTGGATAAGCCCCATAAAAAAATCTATTCATCATCACGGACAGACAGCAGACATCTCTAGATCTCTAAAATATTTCTGAAGATGCGACCAGCTTCATGAGGAACTCCATGTGACACATCACAGAGAATTGTAGAGAGCTGAGGTTAAAAAGGAGCTCAGTCTCCACAAAACTCTAGAGAAACATATGTCTCTTTCCACTTTCTTCACCAGCTACAGTCTCTACATGTGTCTGTCTGCTGTTTGCTGCTGAGCAGGTCGTGTACAGTGAGTTCATCAAAGCTTGTGTGATAAAAACAGCTGCCTGCTGCTGCTGATGAGAGCAGTGAGAGTGAATCAGTAGAGCTGAGGGTCCTAAAAACAAGACGATGAGCTGGATGGTGATGGGTCTCTCTTGTAATAGACATTAACTTGTATATCAACATTTAAATGGTTATCAGTGAAACAGAAGATGAATCCTGACCTGAGAATCTCCAGTTGACAGGATTGGCTCTCCAGTCCAGCAGACAGCAGCTTCACTCCTGAATCCTGCAGGTCATTGTTACTCAGGTCCAGCTCTCTCAGACTAGAGGACGGGGAGCTGAGAACTGAGGACAGAGCTCCACAGCTTCTCTCTGACAGATTACAGCCACTCAACCTAAAATATGTACAGCACATGTGTGAAAACATTTATATCTACATTTGATATTACTTACAATTATATTTAGGTAGGCAGTATTGTCATAAATTAAAAGTGGCAAACTGACTGAAGAAAAACTATAATACCCCACATGAAAGTTCCTGTTGACCATATATAGGTTTATTATACCTGACCTGAGGGTTTCCAGTGTACAGTGTGAACTCTCCAGTTCAGCAGACAGCAGATTCACTCCTGAATCCTGCAGGTCATTGTTATTCAAGTCCAGCTCTCTCAGACTAGAGGACGGGGAGCTGAGAACTGAGGACAGAGCTTCACAGCTTCTCTCTGACAGATTACAGCCACTCAACCTAAAATATGTACAGCACATGTGTGAAAACATTTATATCTACATTTGATACAACTTACAATTATATTTAGGTAGGCAGTATTGTCATAAATTAAAAGTGGTAAACTGACTGAAGAAAAATGACAATAAACCATATGAAAGTTCTTGTTGACCATATATATATACGTTTATTAAACCTGACCTGAGGGTTTCCAGTGTACAGTGTGAACTCTGCAGTCCAGTAGACAGCAGCTTCACTCCTGAATCATGCAGGTGGTTGTTACTCAGGTCCAGCTCTCTCAGACCAGAGGACGGAGAGCTGAGAACTGAAGACAGAACTTCACAGCTTCTCTTTGACAGATTACAGCCATAGCCTGAAGGAGAGTTAGTGATGAAGACAACAAAGACATTTGTGTTTATAAATTGAACAAGAGAGGATTTTTGCCTTTTATTGTGTCTATTACTGGAATCTAACAGCAATTAATGGATCTCAATCTCAAATAAATCTTAGTCTTAAATTAACACATTATTTCATAGCTGCGTGAATGTGTGGAGTTGCAATGAAACTGAAGGAACAATTTGTATGTTTTTCAATTGATCAACTAATCAATTAGTTTACTGAATGTTGCAACAGAAGACTTTCATTAGTTGAGAACTACTTTACTCGCGTGATGAAGCTATTACCTGCAGTTATCTGGATACTTACAGAGCTTTGTTGGAGGCTTTGATCACTGGCAGCAGCCTCAGAAGAGCCTCCCCTGAAGCAGAGTATTTCTTCAGGTCAAACACGTCCAGATCTTTTCCTGATGTCAGTAAGATGAAGACCAGAGCTGACCACAGAGCAGGAGACAGTTCATCTACTGAGAGAGATCCTGAACTCAGGGACTGTTGGATCTCCTCCACTAGAGAACCATCATTCAGTTCATTCGGACAGTGGAACAGATTTATGCTTTTCTCTGGAGACACATTCTCACTGATCTTCTTCTTGATGTACTGGGCTGTTTTCTGATTGGTCTGTGAGCTTCTTTTCTTTTTCAGTAGATCTTTTAGATGAGACTGATTGGTCTCCAGTGAAATACCCAGGAGGAATCAGAGGAACAGGTCCAGGTGTCCGTTTGGACTCTTCAAGGCCTTGTCAATAGCAAACCTGTGGACCTCTGTTGTAGATGTTGTTCTGAAACCCATTCGCAAATTGTCGACACAAGTTTGTCCTGGCTCCAACATCACATTCTTGTTTCTGTTAA
This sequence comes from Ophiodon elongatus, assembly GCA_016806645.1. Taxonomy (NCBI): domain Eukaryota; kingdom Metazoa; phylum Chordata; class Actinopteri; order Perciformes; family Hexagrammidae; genus Ophiodon; species Ophiodon elongatus. Next base: position 62,583 of record JACSYO010001060.1, read on the forward strand.
TGAGTTTCATTCTTACGTATAACGCTGCCAGAAATTCCTGAACACTCAGATGGACAAAGCTAAACATCTTGTCTTCATTCATCTTCCCATGTTCCTCTTTGAAGATCTCTGTGAACACTCCTGAGCACACTGAGGCTTCACTGATGTCAATGCCACTCTCTTTGAGATCTTTCTCATAGAAGATCAGTTTGCCCTTTTCCAGCTGGTTAAAAGACAGTTTTGCTAATGACTTAATGTACTGATTGAACTTTTTTTTGACATACTTCTCTTTTGTCTGATGAATCTGAAACACCAAGAATTCTGCATACATCTCAGTCAGGGTCTCGGGCAGCTGTCCTCCCTCTCTGGGCTTCACATCCTTCAGAACTGTAGCAGTGTTCCAGCAGAAGACTGGGATGTGGCACATGATGTGGAGGCTTCGTGAGGTCTTGATGTGGGAGATGATCCTGCTGGCCTGCTTCTCATCTCTGAATCTCTTCATGAAGTACTCCTCCTTCTGTGGGTCAGTGAACCCTCTGACCTCTGTCACCATGCAAACAAAATCAACATGGATCTGATTGGCTGCTGCAGGTTGTGTGGTTATCCAGAGGCGAGTAGAGGGAAGCAGTATCCCCTGATGAGGTTCGTCAGCAGCACATCCACTGGGATCGACTTTGTCACATCAAAGTTAACAGCCGGCTTTTCACTGTCAGAGCAGTCCAGACGAAGGCGGCTCTCATCCAGTCCATCCAAAATAAACAGAAGTTTGAAGTCACTCTTGTCGTAGTTGGTGTTTGTTGATGACTGCAGATTTGTGACGATGTCATTAAGAGCGTCTCTCTTGATGTCTTTGGTCTCCTTGATACATTCATGAATGAGCTCTGCCAAACACAACTTTTCTCCCTTCCATAAATTCAGCTGGCGGAAGGTGAAGGGGAAAATGAGATGCACATCTTGATTGGTTTCTTTTTCAGCCCAGTCCCACACAAACTTGCGCACAAGAAATGTTTTTCCAATTCCCGCGATTCCATTGGTCAGTACTGTTCTGATGGGTCTGTATTCTCCAGACGGGGGTTTGAACATGTTGCTGGGTTGAATTGATTTCTCTGTATCTGCTGGCTTCACCATCATCACCTCAATCTGCCTGACCTCATGCTGAGTGTTGATGTGTGTGTCTGCCCCTTCTGTGATGTACAGCTCTGTGTACATAGCATCCAGACGTCGCTTATCCTTATTCTTCAGCCACGCCTCTTGTGCACACATGAACGTATCCTGAAAGCATGATAGAAGCTTTTGTTGGTGAGATGAGATGGGTACTCCCAGAACCTTCACGTCTGTGTTGAACACAAATATGAAAAATATATATATTATCAGGTTGTTTTGTCTACAGTTTCAAGTGCAGAACACAAAAGGTCTTTTGCTGAAGGACTGTCTTCCTCAGATGATTAAAAACTCGTCCTTGCCTTTTGTCTGGTCTGATTAGAAGAGAAGACATTCATCCAACTTTGGATGGATTAGATGGAGGAATCTGACCGAGTTTATTGGTGGACTTAATCCCTGAAAACCCAGAGTTGAGACCAGAAAGCAGAGTTGCAGTCTTACACACTTCTTCACGCTTCCATTAGAGCAGTTACCCATCCAAAACCCCAGAGAGACTGTGTCTGCCACTTAAAAAATAAAAGTAAACAGAAGAGGAGGTATACAAATGTGGACTCTTAGATATCAAATGTTGATTTATTTTGTCTGACTGAAACCTGGCTGTGTCAAGAAGAATAGGTCAACCTAAATTAATCATATTAATAATAATGAATAACCAAGCCCTCAACCTTGTTCTGGCATATGATATTGAAAGGAACATTTAACAGTCTTTCAAAATAACCTTCTTTTATTGGACCATGATCTAATACATTTTGAATTCTTACTACCGGAAGAAGTGATTCCTTCTGCATTCAATTCAATACCATGTCTCAATATAACAGAGGACTCCTGTACTAACTTTAGTCTGTCATCAATATAACGGAGGACTCCTGTACTAACTCTAGTCTGTCCTCAATATAACAGAGGACTCCTGTACTAACTTTAGTCTGTCCTCAATATAACAGAGGACTCCTGTGTTAACTCTAGTCTGTCCTCAATATAACAGAGAACTCCTGTGTTAACTTTAGTCTGTCCTCAATATAACAGAGGACTCCTGTGCTAATTCTGTTGAGGTCTATAGGTCTATATGGTCTATAGGTCTATATATAGGTCTGTTGTTGTCTATTTGAATACACAGCTCTGTTAAGCCATGTATTCCTATAGACCTCAGTAGTAATGACTTCATGAACTTCTTCAATAATAATATTCTAACTATTAAAGACAAGAATAATAATCTCCTGCCCTCAACCAGTACCGATCCATCCTTAAATAGAGTAACCTTAGAAACAGCTGTAAACCCTGATATATATTTAGATGGCTTTTCTCCCATCAACTTTCAACAATTTCTACTTCTAAACCTTCTACATGTCTCTTAGACCCCATCCCGACGAGGCTGCTTAAAGAAGTTTTACTTTTAGTTAGTACCTCTCTACTAGATATTATCAATCTGTCTTTACTAACAGGCCATGTACCACAGTCCTTCATAGTATTGCCTTTAGTTAGTACCTCTACTAGATATTATCAATCTGTCTTTACTAACGGGCCATGTACCACAGTCCTTCAAAGTAGCTGTAATTATGCCTCTTCTTAAGAAGCCCACTCTTGACCCAGAGGTGTTGGCTAACTATAGACCGATCGCTAACCTTCCCTTCCTCTCTAAGATCCTTAAGAAAGTAGTCTCAAATCAGTTGTGTGACTTTCTACAGAACAATAGCTTATTTGAGGATTTTCAGTCAGGATTTAGAAAACACTACAGCACTGAGACAGCACTTGTGAAAATGACTAATGACCTTCTACTTGCATCAGATAAAGAACTTGTCTCGGTTCTTGTCTTGTTAGACCTTAGTGCTGCATTTGACACCATTGACCATCACATCCTGTTACAGAGACTAGAACATTTGATTGGCATTGAAGGAACCGTAGTAAGCTGGTTTAAGGTGGGCTAACTTTAGTAAGTAACAACTGAGCTTCCATAGTGCGGAGCCAATGACAACCATGGCAAGAACCTCTCATGACACAAAAAGTCCCATCCACTCAAAAAAGAAGAACATTCAGAAAAAAAACTCCTCAATGACAGGAAAGCCTTCCTCAAGGAGAAAATGATATGTTTCAGGTCCTGTTCTTCAATCTCCCACCTCGCCAAAGACTGCAAGGGGAATCATTGGCAAGGGAACTATGAGGATGCTGGACAGACGGTATTCAATCTAACTGAGCATGACAACAACCTGTCTCCGTCAGTGAAAGACATCGTCTTCTTCGAGATAATGAACCCAAACGTCTACAGATACGATGTTAACAGTTGGGTTGCCCCACTGTCATAAAGAACCATGCCAGTCTTTACCGAACAACAAAGTGCAGGTAGTCAAATGCTTTGCATCTCTACAATGAGCATTAAAAAAAATCAGAATGTATCATTCATGGAGAAGATCTTTGCCAACGGACATGAGGAAGTAGCACCACCACTGAGAGAAAATGAGGAGTGCTGGTATCTCCCAAAATCTCCCATCTTTGAATCAACAGCCATGACTTTGGTGTCTCCCTAAATGATGTGCTCTGTACAGGTCCTGATCTCAATATCTCCCTCCTTGTTGTCTTTTTTCCAACTTTCCATCTTTAGTAATAGAAATAACATCCTGAACATTATTAGCTTTTAATTACATTTCTACATTGAAAGATGAGGAAGGAGTTGAATGAGAAAGAAACAGGCGCAATAAGAAAAGTAAAGACTTTTTGCAGAAAAAGAACTAAGTGAAAGCGTCCAGAGACACAGATGCATTCTGCAGATGTGTTAAACACTCACGGAACAGCAGCTTCGCTCCCCGACCGGAGTCTTGTGGACGCGCCTACAGACAGAGAGTTGAATCTCTTCTCGCTGAACATGTTGACATCAACTGCAGAGAAATCAACAGGAAGTCAGCCGTCAGGTTTCTGACAGGCTGCTGCAGCTGAGAGGACTCAAACACGGGGAACAAGATGGAGGAGATCTCACTAACATGAAGCTTCAGAGAGTCACAAACACAAAAGGTTTAAGGCTGCAAAATCACAGGTAGGGAGCATTTCCATTTCCATTGCCTATAAATATATATATATATATATATATATATATATACATATATATATATATATATATATATATATATATTTATATACAGTTACTGTAACAGCTCTCTAGGAAGCAGTGTTCCAGTGTATGTGTCTGGGGCTTTTATTGTGAAGGATAAAACGGAAAGAGGGGAAGAGAAGAATTGTTCTAGGATTGGGGTGTGAAAAAGATATAAAGTGGTTGCTGTCATGTGCAGACTACGGACCCCCTTGTTATTATTTTATTACTATTATGAAGTATAGGAGCACCATAACCCTCGGCTACATAGAGATATATAGATATAGATATATTTATATATAGATATATAGAAATATATTTTGAAACTGTTATGAAACCGTGACGTCGTATGATTATTGTAAAATCTGTCACTGCACATTTCATCTCATCTGGTTAATGATCCACTGGGGTAAGCGTATCGTCTCACTTCCGGTAAGTGTGATAGGCTTGTTGGAGATGAGCCAGTCCTGCGCAGTATCGATCACCAGCGATCGGCGCGCAATGCATGCCAGTTAGATATCTGTCCGACTTGCTCCCGACTTGGTCTGACGTCATGACCACGTGGTCAACGATAATCTCACGAGAGCGAGGCGGCCGCAGGTTTTAGAGCCAGGCGCCACAGTAGCTCTCCACCGACTGCTTGGACCAGTGCATGCTGGGAAACGCCTTGCTGTCGCCACATCAGAGAGCTGATTGACTCTTAGATTTGACAACAAACACCACGTGTTGAATAAAATAAATAAAACTCTAGTAGCACTTAAATGTCTCTTACTTATAGCATTTTGTAGTTTGGCTTTCTGGAGGAAATTGTACTCTCTTGATTGTTGTTGTTCTGGGTTTGAACTCTTATGTCGAATCACTTATTGTAAATCGCTTTGGATAAAAGCGTCTGCTAAATGAAATGTAATGTAATGTAATGCAATGTGTTGTAGAAAATCCTATTTGTCTGTGTATTTGTAAAACTTAACGCTCAATTGTTGGTTGTTAGTCTCAAATTTAATCTAAAGACATGTCTTGTGTGGTTGATGATGTTGATGATAATAATAATAATAATAATAATAATAATAATAATACATCTTATTTATATAACACATATCTTGTGTGGTTGATAATAATAAAGCTTATTTATATAACACTTATCAAAACGAGCAGCAAAGTGTTTCACAGACATAAAAAGAACAAAGGAATCAGGTACACGCACATTTCTACATAAATATATATTTATAAACACATATGACCACTTCCGAACAAGGTCTGTAAACTACAAGTAGCCTACAGATCGGATCTAACAGGAAGTAACCGTTTTTGTGACTTCCTGTGTTTCTTTGAAGGCAGCTGAAAACTGTCCGACTTGACCACAGTTTTCTGGCTCCGCCCCCTGATGACGCCGCCTGCTCTCGTCTACTTTACAGGCGAGGCGCAGTTCATGTTGAACGAGCCTATTGTCTCACTTCCAGTTGCCAGCGTGTCTGTTGTCCGATAGCGTACTTTCACAGCTCCACCTAAACCAAGTTAATTGTGTGATATTGTGTGATATTCTTCAGTACAAGCGGCTAATTACCTGCTGTACATCTTAAACATTTAAACACTAATATCTCTCTCCTTCTTGTAGCGGCTTCTCGCTTAATCCTAATATTTTATTTATATATTGTTTAGTTTTGCTAACGTTAACCACCGTACTTTAGCTTAGCAGTTAGCGATGGCTTCCTTCTCTCCCTCTCCCTCAACTACTCCCTCTTGCTCATTGTGCCACATACTTAGCCATTCCTCTGCCTCCCTTAATGATAACAGTACATGTACTAAGTGTAGTTTATTCCTCTGCCTCCCTGAATGATAACGGTACATGTAATAAGTGTAGTTTATTTGCTAGGGTGGAGGTCAGGCTCACTGAGTTAGAGGCACGGCTCCGCACCATGGAAGCTAAGTCGTTAGCTACAGTAGTTAGCCAGCCCCCTCCCACCCATAGTCATACATTTGTGGAAAGTGAGGAAATTTATGAAAAGTCAGAACATTTGTAAAAATTTAGGAATTTTTTGAAAAGTCAGGACATTTGTGAAAATCTATGACATTTGTGGAAAGTCATGACTTTTGTGAAAAGTCAGAAAATTTGTGAAAATTGAGGAAATTTGTGAAAATGTATGACATTTGTGAAAAGTCAGGACTTTTGTGAAAACTGATGACATTTGTGAAAAGTCTGGAAATTTGTGAAAAGTCTGGAAATTTGTGAAAAGTCTGAAAATTTGTGAAACGTCTGAACATTTGTGGAAAGACAGGACATTTGTGGAAAGTCAGAACATTTTGAAAATTTTTAAATGTTTTGAAAAGTCAGGACATTTGTGGAAAGTCAGGACTTTTGTGAAAAGTCAGAAGATTTTGAAATTTTTGAAATTTTATGAAAAGTCAGGACATTTGTGAAAATGTATGACATTTGTGTAAAGTTAGGACATTTGTGTAAAGTCAGGATTTTTGTGTAAAGTCAGAAGATTTGTGAAAATTTTTGAAATTAGTGGAAAGTCAGGACATTTGTGGAAAGTCAGGACATTTGTGAAAAGTCGAAAGAATTGTGAAAAGTCTGAATATTTATGAAAATTTATGACATTTGTGGAAAGTGAGGACATTTGTGGATTATACGATTATTGTTATTAATATTTTAAGTGGATTTTTATTGGAATTTGAGGTAAAAACTGTCCAGACCATGAACTATTCCATTACACTGATCATGTGTTCAGACATAAACTCCGTCAAAAGTTGTTAAAGCGACTGACAGCTGATCCAGATGTGATCAGCTGATCCGCCGTCATCAGAAACAGACGTTGCTTCATGTTACGCTTCAGAGGAAAGGACGTCTCATTTCTCTTAAAACATATTTCCTTGTTTCCTCTCTCCTCGCATGGTTACCTTGCGTCTTTCCATGCATCCCTGGTGGGAGGGACTAGGACGCAAGGAAAAGACGCAAGTGAAGGAAACGGGGATGCAATTAAGAGACCCAATATGTACATCTATATATATGTATATGTGTATATATATATATATACATATATATATATATGTGTAAATATGTATATGTATACAGTATATATACATATATCCTGCATTATATATTATATTGAATACAGCTATATGTTCTATTTTAATTAGCAGTATTCTATTGTTGCATAGGATGCACTTGTGTGGCGAGTAGGGGTTTGCAAAAAAAAACTAAGACTAAGTCAGCTGTTTATAGAAAGTTGAAGGCCACATGGTGATAATGTGAGAATGCATAGCTGAATACAGTCTGAGAGTTTATAACGCCCTCTGCTGACCGTTTTCTACAGCACACTGCCATCAGGAATATTTTATTATTTTCAAATTAGTGTATGCGTTAGTTCTCTTGACACTTATGGGCCACATTCAATCATATCCAAACAACAGCCCTCCATGTTCATGCGTTTCTGCCTTTCTTATGCATTTTTATTACTGTGAACCACAGTAACATGTAAATGGTGTCCTAAATCAATGACTGTGTGGATTTTACGGTCAAATGTGTACATTTTATGATTCAAAGCTGGTTGCAAATATGACATCTGGAAGGAACGTTCCAAACAGAAATGCTATGATCAATAATTGTGAAACAGTGGAATAATAATAAAAAAGCTTCACCCAATGAAGTTGGTTTTCCAAGTGAAGGATCCAGCTGTCAGTCTCCTACTTCCTGAGATTTTTATCAGCTCTATAGCTCGCTCTGTTTGTTGGTTGATTGTTTGGTTGATTGTTTAGTTGGTTGGTTGGTTGGTTGTTTTGTTGGTTGATTGGTTGGTTCATTGATTGGTTGTTTTCTTGGTTGGTTGGTTGATTGATTGGTTGATTGTTTGGTTGGTTGGTTGGTTGGTTGGTTGTTTTGTTGGTTGATTGTTTGATTGGTTGGTGTGTGTTTGTGTTCATACCATTTGGCAAAAAGGGGGCGTGGCAATGGGAGTGTTCTTTGCAAAAACTTAACTTCCAAATGAATTCACAGACCTGCACAATATTTTGAAATAAGGAAAACATCTGAAATAAGGTCTGTGGTTAACACAAGCTTAAGAGATTTAAACTTTTTGTTCTATGATATAAAATAGGTAGGAAGCATGTCTCAAGACAGTGTCTAAATGAGACGACTAAACGTCCTCACTAGAACACTAGTCCTCCTTTAGCTTAGTGGTGGAGCAGTGAAGTCATGTGACCGTGGTGGAGTTCCTTCATAGCCTCACGTTAGCTTCTTACTTCTGCGGATTGTATTCACGCTTCAAAAATCATAAAAGTGTTCATTTGTGAAGCTTATCTTGAACAAAACGTGTCGGTATCATAAACGTTTGTTTGACACATAGCTTATTTTCTGCAATAATCCAAAATCTAACGGAAGAATCCAATTGTCTCTATGCCGACGGAACCAGTGTGATGCTAACTTCCTGTTGGACGACAATCATCCCTGCAGCACTCTATAGACAAAAATGGGGTGTGGCTTCTAAACAGAGGTCAAGTGTTTGTGAGATTGTGTGCATGTGAATGGGGTCTAATGAAAACCATGTTGCATTATGGGAATTCAAAGCGTTTGCAGCGAAACATCTTTACAGGGAATTGCAAGTCCCCAACAAGTGCAATACTAAATTATGGAAGGACTTCTTAACCTCCGGAGAAATATGCATATTATTTGAATTCTCTCGCTTGTCTGAACGAGTTGAGAATCTGAACCGTTACCTGTGAAATTTACCTGAGTTACAAGTCGTCTGCAGTTGTCTCGGATGCCTTCTGCCACTCGGTGTCCCGGCTCTGCGAATTGAATTTCAGCAGCGGTTCAGCGGGAGATTGAAGGTTAAGAGGGGGGATTTTCAGGTACTTAAGCTTTGCTCTGACCGAGCCATATCGCACACACACACACACGCATGCGCACACACACACACACACACACACGCACGCACACACACACACACACACACACACACACACACACACACACACACACACACACACACACTTTACCTGGCTGTGGAGTTAAGTGGTTTCCTCTGTGAGGTTTAGTTTGTCAGTGGGACCGAGGATTAGTGCTCCGTGTCACCTGAAAGGAACAGACACTTTTGCAAAATGATTTCTAGCAAGTAAAAACGAAGTCAGCACAACACTGCAAATAGTTTAATAAACGTATCTTTTCGTGCACATTTTGTCCAGTTTTAATGTAGACGAATCAGATCAAATCAGTCTTCACCAGGGCCATACAGACTTATTTCCATCCTGGCTGTGGATCCATCCTGGCTTTCTGTTTAGTTTGGCTTATTAGTGTTGAATGCAGTAAACATCTCCTGCAGCCTGATCTTATGACTTCCTCACTTGTGTACCCGTCATGTTTGTCCAATCCCAGTTCTTGAGTTCAGTCCAAGTCTCTGTCTCACACAGAGCTCAGAGCAGGCGGACAGACAAAAGCCACCGAAAAGGGGGGAGTCTAGTCCCTTGACTCGCCTGGCCCTCTTTGTTCAAAGTGGGGCTGTGATGTACTCACTGTTTTAGAAAGAGCCCTTTTCAGCTAGGCCGTAAGGCGATCCTGGGCCTTTCCTGGCCAGGGTGTGCCCCGGGCGTCTCTGGTTTACCCGCGGGACCGGGAGGGGCGGGGGGAGGGCGGGCTGGTCCTCCCTGGGCCAGGTAGTAGTGTAGAGGGTGGAGAAGAGGAGGGAAGCAGCTGGTCAGTGGAGGAAGGAGAGAGAGAGAGAGAGAGAGAGCGAGAGAGAGAGAGAGAGTAGGGGGGGGGGGGGGGAGGGCTTGATGTAAGGCGAGAACGCTGAGAAAGGACAAATAAACAAAGGTGGCGATGAGGGTCTGAGGTGAATTAATTGTATCAAGCTCTTTCTCCCTTTGGTGACGGTCTCCAGAGACAGAAGCACGGGGAACAATGGCTACAGTATTGGACCAGCTTAGACCTGCAGCTTTAAGGAGTCAACCAGCTACGGGTAACACGTACGGAAAATGTACATCTCATGCGTTGTTTGAGCTTTTCTTCAGTTCCACTTTGAACAAACATCGACGGAGCGACATTACGTTTGACTACGTTTGATCGTAAAGACATTCAAGCAATCATGGCGAGATAGAGGCTGCAGCCGCTGGCAAGGACGGCACTTTCGGTAAACCAGAATGCAACGGGGGTCACGCAGCATGCATCTTTGCAGATCTTCGATTAATAAAGCGTGGGAAATACGCTGCCCCTCTTTTGACACATTTGTACTAAATGTACCAATAAATCATTTATTTCACCTCTCGAAAACGTAATCACGACTCTATGACGGTGTTGAAACTGTTCTTAACCTTTTTCCTTTAAGTGCACCACCCACACGGCGGACACAGTGTTAGAAAAACCAATGAAGAGTGATGTTTGCTGACTTGACGCCTATTGCCAGAAAATCTTCCATAACCGTCATCCGTGGGCTTTTGCTTTAAAAAATAGTGACGTTTTTGAGGATACTATATGAACAGATTAACGTTCTCTTTAATGGTCTCCAAATAAAGAACCCTGTACTTTTGTACATTTTAAAAGTTCACAGCAGTGTTGCAGTGTTTTTGGATACAGCTGTACAGCAGAAACTCTTAGTGCTGAAGAGGAAGGACGGATCATAGCGTATATATCTGTGGATCCAGACTGAGACTCGTGTGAATCCAAGTGTCTTCATGTGCGATGATGTTACATAGTGAGACCTTTTTTTAGAAAGTTGACGTCGCTGTATAAAATGACCTAATGAGACCTCCAAGATAATCACAGCCTCATGAAACTGGACAACCACAAACTAAGGACCGTGGGCATTCGGATGATGTCTGGCTTTCCTTGGTATATTAACAATAAGGGCGTTTCCAGCTAATCGCTGAAAAAAGTAAAGCATGGTAATGTTCAGCATATACTTCCATCATAATGTTCTAAGCCCTTATACGCTCTAAACTTTCAACATTTGAATAGGTGCCTGAACAAAAGACAATGTTATGACAGACACTTGACATACTGCTGAGCTGGATCTCAAATTAATCTTCAAGTTGTAGCTTTCAGATCATGTTTTCCATGTCTATGTGGCATCGAATGTTGACCTGCTATCTCCCCCTAAAGATCCCCTGTCCCTCGTAAAAAAGTAAAAAGCAGGTCTATGTGGGTCCTGGTGAGTAGGCCTTGATTGGCAAGTTAAAAGGGTTGGAGTCATGGATGGTCCGGACTGAACGGGCACAGGGGCCCATAGCATCAGGGGCCAGACTGGCCTTCACCCGCAAAATGACGCCCGAAGAGATGCCGACCGACCAGGAAGAGATGCAAAAGGACCACAATGAAAAACTAAAAATACCACAAAGGGACTGAAAATTATAAAAAAAAAAAAACACACAAAATTACCTCAAAGAGACATAAAAAGACCAAAAAAGATACAAAACGACCTCAACAAAATGCAAAATGACCAACAAGAGACCCAAATGACCACAGAAAAACAAACAAAAGGACTACAAGGAGATGCAAAAGAAAAACAAAAAGAAGCAAAAGCATCTTAAAGTGTCTTGCTCCAATGTAGGAGGGGCGGTGGGCCCTCTGCTCAGGGGCCCATTGTCTCTTAACCGCCATCGTTAGAGCTGCATTTAGGTGGCTTGAGTCAGAAAAACAACAAATCGCTTCTTCAGATTCAGACTGTTTACTTTTAGTTTCATATGCAGGTCTCCAATAATGGACCAGATTATAACCGGAAGTAAGCTATAAATTCACACTGTCGGGGTTTATTTTGAAATCCATGTCAGGAAGTCCCAGCGTTTGGTTCCGTGTAGCTTGACACTGGTGACGGGGGTGGGGAGAGACCGTGACAGTCAAATGTATCCGAGTGACAGCGGCTTTTACGCAGAAAATGAGAGGAAATCAGTCTCGCCATGCAGCTTTAGCCTGTTTAAAACAGGAGAAATACTAATAAAGTGATTACAATTATTAAATGATTCTGATAATAACAAGCTGCAGTAAAATAAAGAGTTGGTTAATGAGGAACAGCGATGATTAAGTGATAAAGGAGGAAGACGGAGAGGTGATGGAGGAACTGCCGCGAAATAAGAACAAAAACGAACATGAGGATTTCTTCCTGAGGCGACCAAGAACTTGATTTTTATGGAATCTAAATAATTACTTTTTCTACCATGCAGAAGAGATCGATACGTCGGAAGTTGACCGTCTTGATCTTCACCTTCTCCATCATTCTCTACGTGGATTTTCAATTACGCACGAGCAGCCTTCCCAAACTGAGCGCGGCTCACCGTCCGTCGTCCGGCGCGCCTCACCGCTCCATCCAGCAGGCTCCATCCCCGGCCAAGGGGGACGCGCGGAACCCGGCTACCAGCAGCAGCAGCGGGGGGATCGGAGGACACCCGGCCGCTGAAGGGGCCGCAGCACATGTCACCCAGCCGAAATTGAAGCTGGAGGACATCTACGTCGCTGTGAAGACCACCGGGAGGTTCCACCCGACGCGTCTTGCGCTCCTGTTGGAGACGTGGATCTCCAGAACCAAGGCGCACGTGAGTGTGTGTTGTGAGGCTGCTCTGAAGAGTCTGTTCTGCTGGGCCACCTGCACCGTGTGTTCATATGTCTTATAGCAAACTTTCTAGTTCACTTTTAGAGCTAAACATTTCACCATTTGACATATTTGAGATGGAACTCGTGAACTTGTTTATATTTTACATTTATTTCATTAAAAAGACTAAATATGTGACCCATCTCTGGGTCTGTAAGAAGACATGTACTGTAGGCTTCTTGATGGAATGAAAACATTCACTTCCTTCCTGCGTGGTAACGAATATAAAGATGGTCAAAACCATCAACAACATAAACTCTATTTTCTTTCTACAGTCTGACTTCAACTGGTCAGCAGGGAGGGAGATGAACTGTTCAAACAAAAAATAAATAATAGTCAATACTTTTAAGTGTTTAAGTGATTAGTTAGTCATGCTTTTTTGTGAAAAAGGGACTGGTATTGAGTGCAGTGGTCATCTCTTTCAGTTTAGTTCTTGTTGAAGGTCAAAGGTGCTAAAATATGAAATAGAAAATCAGTTACTGCCAAATATGTTGTTTTAAATTGACAAAAAACAAAATCTAATCTTCTCCTGCAAAATGTCACTGGAAGAGACACGTACCGACCAGGAGGAGATGCAAAATGACCATAACAAAAACTAAAAATAACCACAAAGAGGGGACACAAAACCCCCAAAAGTACACAAGATGACCTTAAGGAAGCACAATATTACCACAAAAAGAGACAAAATGATTACCAATAACACACAAAATGACACCTTAAAGACACTAAAAGACCCTAAAAGATTCAAAATTACCTCAAAGAAACACAAGAAAACTAAAACGAATAACACAAGATGACCTCAAAGACAATCCACTGTGTCACAAACAGCTCTTTTCAAATTTCATTTCCTTTTTATTTAAATGAGTGAAACACGTGCGCAGTGACAGGAAGCGTTCGTCTCTCAGCTTCTCGTTTTCTGTCTCGAGGCGCAGAGAGACACTTTCCAAAGAAGTGCCGATGCAAACACAACGTTGTTTTATTGTGTAACGGAGAACACACCCACCCACACAAAAACAGATCCACTTATGGAGGCATATATATATATATATATATATATATATATATATATATACATGAAAACACAAAGATGCAAGTATAGAAACAGCACACACACACACACACACACACACACACACACACACACACACACACACACACACACACACACACACATATACACAGGAAGCTGTGCAGGCAGGTTGTCTGGACCGAGGGGAAGCAGCACTCTGTTAACAATACTGAAACGGAAGCTGGTCAAAGAACAGGAAGTGGAGAGGCAGATTGCAGAACAGAACAAACCCCCTCTTCCCCCCCCCCCCCCGCCCCCACACACACACCCCATACACACACATTCACACCCACACACACACACCTCACACGGCTTCGTCTATACTAGAGGGTGAAAAGTCGTTTCTAACCAGCTTGGCAGCTACTAATCTGCCGGAAACAGCAGCGTTGCGACAGAAGTTGTCCCCCAACAACATTTTGTTTGGTCCCCAACATGATCGAGGGGCATGCTAACGTCTTCTAGCACAAAACACAAAGTGAAGCTGAGGCTGATGAGATTAGTTTTGCAGGTGTTTGGTCATAAACAACCAGTGAACAGGAAGTGATCATATCTGGATTGAGGAGGACGTAGAGAGGCTGTATACGTCTCTGGTGTCGACCTGTCAATCACTTTGTAGCCCCGCCCTAAAGCATCCCCTGCTTTATGGTCTGTTTGACTCTAAATGGACCATAATTTACTAAATGAACATCATACTGTATTGAAGAAGACTTGAAACTAGAGATTGAGACATAAACTCATGTTTACAATGTTTACTGAGGGAATAAATCAAGAGAGAAGTAGAGTCATTTTCTCATATACTTCTATACAATCAGACTTTAGAAAATAATGTAGTTTTAAGACACTTCCGCATTTGTTTCATTCGGCAGAACCGGAGGTTGACACCTGGTCATAAACCAAGTTTTGGAGAAATTGAAGTTTCACTTGGATGGTGTGGCTGTAGAGGCAAAGTCAGAGGATCACTGAAGTCAGGAGGGTTTGTCGTCCAGGAACTATTAACGTCTGTGCAAAGATTTGTGCCAATCCATCTCATAGAAAATGTCATGGCAACCATACTATAGTTGTTCAGATATTTTAACTAAAAGCATTCAAAATGTCAACCAGTTGGTGGCGCTAGAGGGGAAGTCTTTCGGATTCATCCTCTGGGCACCACGAATGCCTGTGCACAATTTCATGGCAAGTTATTTGTCGAGATATTTCCGTCTGGAACTGAAAAGATTTCTAGTTCGATTTCAGCTGTGGTGGATTAAAAAAAAGTTTGTCTCAAGTTTTGAGTACTTGACTGCAATCTAAGACACATACCGACATTTTCATTTAAGGGGACACATCATGCTCATTTACAGGTTTATGCTTTTGTATTTGGGGTTTCCCTAACTAATGTGCACATGCTTTAATCTTCAAAAAACATATTATTTCTTTCAAATTGTCTGTCTGAATATACATGTATTCACTCTGAGTCTGAAACGCTCCGTTTTAGCGCGTTTTAACGGAATTGCGTTGCTCAGCAACAGCTTGGTTAGGTTCGGTTAGAAAGCTCCTTTAATTCCCAGTGGGGGAAACAAACAAGAGACACAGTCTTCACAGCGCACAACCGATAGAAAAGACAGTACAACGAATAAATAACACCATAAAAGCCATTTGAGACACGATTAACAGCGGAAAGATGCTACATCTAAAAACCACATCTAAAAGTATTCATTCAAAACATCTGAGCATATTGATACTTTCACAGGATTTATATAGCACCTACTTCATAATAACCAATACGCATTTCCCTTTTTACATTATGGGACCTTTTAAGCACTCAACCACATATTGTCTCGTTATCCCTCTGGCTGCTGGTATCCAGTGTTATTGCTCTACTGGCTGGGTTGTCTTATGAAAGGTTGTTAAATGTTAATGTTGAAGAGTTGACGTGTTTAGTCTCAGAGCAACACTGGTGAGGCAGTGATGTATTAAATGTGAAAGCCCGTTGTGAGGTAAAAAGCTTGTGTCAACACTTGTCAGTTTTGACTTTAAAGTGTCGAATCCCCCAACTATCATTCTGTGTGACTGAATTTTATTTTCTATCTACACTGACCTCCGTGAATTATTTAATGAATGTATGATAGTGAGATTAAATTCTGTATTCTCAAGACTCAGAGATAATAATAAATAATTGTATTTCATTCTATTATGGATGAAAGCTTCAGGGAAAGAAAACAAATCAAGAGAAAAAGGAGCAAATTTAACCTGCACTTTGCCTTTGTTGACATATTTTCGTGATTCATTTCAGTCATTCATTGGATACTTAAACGACAACATTGACTGGTTTTATGGCAAAATAATATTGACTTAAATATCAATAAATAAATAATAAATACAGGAATAAATAAATAAATGCTTGAATAAATGTTTAAATACGCTGTCTACAGGGACGATTTGTGAGGAACCGTTTTCTTCCATCTGGCTCCCCTAGAGGCCGACAGCAATCAATCAGATCTCCATGAACACCAGGTGTATATGTAATCAGGTTAAATCATATCTCGATAGAATCGGGACACTAGAAACTGCTGACTTCACACACGAAACAGCAAATTGACAATTTTTACGTTACGGTTTGTGGCGAACAGAGAATCGGGCTTATGCTAAGCTAGGCTAATGAGAGTGAGAGCGGTACTGATTTTCTACATTCTCATCCATTTCCCAACTATTCCTTCTAAGCTTTGGTCAGACACTTCAATACATCATAATGTTGTGAAAATTGATAACTTGTAAATACAATATTGGCTCTAATCCTCTGAAATAGATAAATCTGCATGAGTTAATGAAACGATTTTCTCTCTTTGCTCGATGTACTCTCATCAAAGTTCCCCCGAGGCTCCTCAAAAAGCCCCAATAGAACACCGTGAAGTCCAAATGCCAGATTTGAAGTTTAAGGAATCTCTGAAGTATTGATAAAAAAATCTTATTGACATATACATCCCACTTAATGGCCTTTTAACAGAATGAAAACAAGCTGAGATGTATGCACGTCTGCCTGACCTCCGGGAAACGTCCCCTCTGTTTACGAGACGCTTTCTCTGGTTTTACATTTTTTTATTTTACCGGAGATGGTGGTGGTGGTTTCCTTGGTGATAGGGGTGAGGAGGTCTGATCCAGGTATCTCATTACTTTTACCCTGCTTTATGGTCTGTTTGACTCTAAATGGACCATAATTTACTAAATGAACATCATGCTGTATTGAAGAAGACTTGAAACTAGAGATTGAGACATAAACTCATGTTTACAATGTTTACTGAGGGAATAAATCAAGAGAGAAGTAGAGTCATTTTCTATAGACTTCTATACAACCAGAGGAGTCGCCCCCTGGTGGTCAGGAGAGAGAATGCAGCTATAACACATGAAGCTTTGACTTCTATACAACCAGAGGAGTCGCCCCCTGGTGGTCAGGAGAGAGAATGCAGCTATAACACATGAAGCTTTGACTTCTATACAACCAGAGGAGTCGCCCCCAGGTGGTCAGGAGAGAGAATGCAAGAAGGTTAAGATACTTCAGCATTGAAGTCGGTTGGTACAGTAAAACTCTGATTACAGTGATGGCACAGCTTCTCTTTTAGAGTCAGTGGAGAGAATATTATGGAGACTAGTGACTTTAATATAGACACACACACACACACACAGCGAGGAACACTGTGATGCCATGTAGTCTTGGCACGCTCAACTGAGCAAAGAACCGTCAGCCGACAAAGGTCATGAGATGTGGTTAAAAACCCTGGAAGATATCACATCAGAAGTTTTTCTCAAACTAAGCCTAGTTGACATATCACACTCATTTTCAGGTTCATATCTGTATTTGGGGTTTCTACTGGAACATGTTTTCATGCTTTAATGTTAATAACAACTCAGTATTTTATTCATAATGTCTAGCTGAATATATCTTATTTCACTTTTAGGGCCTGTCTCTTTAAGACACACTCCCAGAAACAGCTCAGTCTTCTCTGTTTGGATTGCGAGGAAAATATGGCGCACCTTTGCTGGACAAGCACTAGTTTTCATTATATTAGGCTTGTGGGGAAGGTTGTGTTTTTTTGTCCCCAGCTGGACAGGAAGTCCCCACATTGTGAGTGTGTGAACAGGTGTCCCCATATGAGTCCTACTCCCCTGCTATTGCCCGTACCTAAACCGTAACCCTAAAACCAAGTCCAAACAGCCAGGACGGGCCAAAATGTCAACTACTCTCTCTCACTTTCCAAAAACATGTCCTCACTCTCATTGTTTAAACCTCCGAGCCTCACAAAGGATGGAGGACGAGAACAACCTCAAACACATCCGGATGAAACAGTCGCTCTGTCGCCCTCCACTGGACGGCTGCAGAACGATTTTCAGGTGCAATTCAATTTCCCTTCTCTGGGTTTCGTCACATATCTTAGTTTCCCTTTCATTTGTAACTCACTAGACAAAAATACAATATTTTGAAAAGATTTTAAATCATATTTTTTGCTGCTTTCATTCTATTTTTTTTTTAACATAATGCTGTTATGTATACATTTTTTTATCTCATAATCACACACTATTTCTAGGTAACATCTCCAAATGACCAGTTTTTCTTTCTATTTTGACCTCACGTCCACGTTACTTTTTTGTTTGTTTTTCTGTTTCTTCAAACTATTTTAAAATTTTTAAATTGTCACTTTGAGTATATTTTTCCAACCTGGATTTTTCCCTATTTTCCGAGTTTTTGTGCCTGATGGGACTAAAGATGACAACGATTATTTAATAAATGGGCCCCAGTATTGAAGGAGAACGCTGCAGACGGCATCCACTCTCCGGCCGCAATGTAACCATATCGGTGCGGCTCCTTCACCGTCGATGAACGTCCATAAGAAAAACATTTAATTTTTCTGTCGGGTTCTTTCCAATAACAATCTGAGCCGGTCAGTGGCAAAGTCAAGCCCTTTCACTGGACGTACGTTGTGACATCGTGATCCTCTATCAATACCGGACCAGTTTCAAGATAGAGTCCAGGTTGTAAAAAGTTACCCTGTAATTCGCTTAACTTTTTATTCCAAGTTTCTTGCTATTAAAACAAAAGGCGGTTGAGGGTCACACGCAGGATGCATTTCGTATCCTTTCTTTGCACCGATATTTTCTTTCTCCCCGTCATTAATGTGATGCGGGCTCAGTTAGAGTGCTTTAAAATGGATGCTTGAAACATTTCGAGTGTTCTTATCAACAAGCCAAAAAACAGAAAGACACGTTACTACATCTCCAGGAGTTGAATAAAACAGGAGCTTTGGTTTCTGCTTATCTTAACGGGGATTCGTCCCGAGGTCGTTTCAGTGCACGGGGGTCAGCCCGAGGGGCGGCGCAGACGGAGTGTGACGCAAAGGCTCAAATCCCCCCTGAAAATGTATTGAAATTATATTTATTTTTGTTGCATTTATTGAAAGTTTTCTGGTGCAGGACATACATCCTCCACACTAGACTCTCTAACTACAACAAACAAACAATGCAACTAAATAATAACACAATATACTTGTTTAAAATAATAATATCACAAATAATCACGAATCAGCTTAGTTTTCCATGATTTTTCCAATTGGTTGTGGAAATGTTGGTGAATTTTAAAAGGGATCGTGAATGATTTTGCATTTGAGTAAAAGTCAGAATTTTTTTTTTCATATTCACTACCATTTGAATCTACTTAAAAACTATTTTCTTACCTTATCATACTTTTTTTGACAGTAAGTTTTTTGTGAATTAATTTTATCATGTCTATTTGTCACTCACTTAATGTCCTTCACAATCTCTCTTGAGAGACTAATAAATACATTTGAATTTAACTTGATTTAATTCCTGTTTAAAATATAAATACAAGTAGTTAAATATTACATATTTATGCAACTTTCTATATCATTTACTTTGTCTGGTAAAATTGTTTTAATGGTTAGGTAACGGTTTCTTTTTGGACTTTGGATAGACAAACTATAAACTTTAAGTTGTTTGATGATTTTTCGTTTACGGTTTAGATTATTGAAGAGTTCCTTCAAAAAGAGTAAAATAAAATGTAACCTGCTGCTTGAGAGCTGAGTGTTTTTACAACCGTTCACCACCAGAGGTCAGTGTTGTACTATCTGTCTATCTGTCTCTCTATTTATCTATTTATCTGTTTATCTGTCTGGTTGAACGACTGTAGGACGAGGCTGTGAGAGTGGTAACACCAAGGTCCTCGTGAGTGTGTTTGGAGACTTATTTGACTCGTATATCTGCCAAAGACCAAATTAAATCGGCCATATAGTTCTCTCCGGACCACTCTGGATCATAAACATGTGTGTGTGTGTGTGTGTGTGTGTGTGTGTGTGTGTGTGTGTGTGTGTGTGTGTGTGTGTGTGTGTGTGTATGTGCACATTCTTATAGCTCACAGTGGGCAGCCGTGTTTTCGTCACATTAAATTCAAATCTATTCAAAACAATATTGATCCTGTGTGTGTGTTCAGTCCTTAATGAAGGTGCTTTGAGGTCGTTCCGAATATAATCATGAGCCGATGTATTTAAATCGCTTTCTTTCTTTCTCTTTCTTTTTTTCTTTTATAGACGTTCATTTTCACGGACGCGGAGGATGCGGACTTACAGTCAAACGGTAAGCAGCGATCCCGAATCTTTTTGAAGTCTCACATCTAGATTTAGATCTGCTTACTGTGTGGCCAAAAGTACGCGGTCACACGATGTTGTGTTCTAATTATCAGGGGCTGCTTTTCATAGGTAACAGCCTGTAGCACTGTAAGTCCTTCTCTGTTTCGCTCTCTCTCCTTGTCAGCAGATTATATCATCGTCCGCAAAACAAAAATGTACTTACCCTGTACTAACAGTACTAAAATGTACTAACCCTAACCCTGATTATATTAATTTGGTCCGCAAATGTACCGCACAACATGATCATCAGTGTCGACACTATAATGATGTGAGAAACCTTTGAAACAGAAGAAAAGCCCAATCCAGTCCGTCTCTCTGTCCAGGTTACAACATGGTGGTAACGGGTTGCCAGTCGGATCACAGCCAGCAGGCTCTGTCCTGCAAGATGTCCGCCGAGTACGACGGCTTCATGGCCTCAGACAAGAGGTGAGACACGCCGGGGCCGTCCGCCGTCCGCTCCCGCACTGGGTTTAAAGATCCCAGTAAAGATTGCAAACTTTAACGATCTCCGTGGGGAAATCGGAGGCTGTCACAGCGGCAGGTGGTGAAGGATTTACTACAGTCGGACTTATTTCCTTTGAAATTCGTTGTTGTTGTTTTGTCAACACGCTGCATGCGTAGTATTCCCCAGCTGTCATCCGTCAATCAAACTCTGCGGGCAAAACAGAAGTATTTACCCTTCAATTTTGTGCTTATGTTCATTACGTCACTGCTCGTTACCCGTTCGTTCTTCAGCTTACCTTGTGCTAGAAACATTAAAATGCATCTGTCCCTGTGTAATTAGCAAAGACAAAATGTTTGTTTATTGACTTTGACTGTA
This sequence comes from Ophiodon elongatus, assembly GCA_016806645.1. Taxonomy (NCBI): domain Eukaryota; kingdom Metazoa; phylum Chordata; class Actinopteri; order Perciformes; family Hexagrammidae; genus Ophiodon; species Ophiodon elongatus. Next base: position 83,935 of record JACSYO010001060.1, read on the forward strand.
TATTAATAGGTTGTATCATCACTTTAACTATAGATGTATGAAGGAAATCTGCGATGGATTAAATTATTAAGAAGACATCAGAACTTCTGCATTCACTATCGTTTCTTAATGAATCCTTTGCTGTAAGTGTTGTGTTGTCCTTTGCTCTGCATGCAAAGCAGCTTCTTCAGTCCGCCTTCTCTCTTTACAAACAGAGTGTACTTTCACCAAACACCAGACAGACAACACTAGCGACTTAACAAGTGAATATCCTGGAGCATTTAGCATTTATCTAGCAGAGATGTTGCTCTCAGAAGATGGAGGAGACCAAAAACAGAGCTAAAAGGAGAGCGAATATTGGACTGACATTAGCGAGATTGACAGAAAAACATCTCCAAATCAATGTGGATGTTTCTCTGCATCCCTATCTTCAGTTTACTTTCTGAGAGCCAGCATCTTTTTCTCTATAGAGACAACACGACCACCAGAGGGGAAAACGATCGGCAACACAAAATGCAACAAAGGGCTGCAATGCCATCTAAATGCGTGTAGCTAGCTAAAAACATGAGATTTCAGCATGTCAAAGGATTATCGTAATAAAGTGACGATGGGACAAGTTAGTTGTTAGCGAGCTAATGTTAGCTTCATGTCAACCAGTTACTTTAACTTAATTAGCTAAGGCACTTGCAAACATAATACTGCATAGCTTTCTGATGTATCCACATTCCACTATGACACACGTTGTGTACCGTCAAAACGCTTTTGCTTAACTAACAGAAATATATTTTAAAACTGACATGTGGACGAAATTATGTTAATAAAGCATATGATACAAACAATAACAATGTTAACGAAGCCTAGCACCGATCGATCCGAGGTCCATTCAGAAAACATGCGTTTTAAAAGTTGTTTGCTTGTCGTCTTGCGGAGAGAACTAACAAAACCTGAATTCAGACTTGTTACGAATCAGCATCATTATGTAGTTATTTCGTCATCTTTTTTATCCGTTTATTGTAATTAAATCAAAGCAACATTCTTTATTTTGGGTTCATACAGCTGTAGGAAACAAGCCCACGTGCGGCTGGCTAGATACAGTGAATACAGATTGGTGAAATTCACAGAGCGCCTCAAGATGATGTTATGAACCCAGACAAGACGACGTTTAGCAGCATTAAAGTCTCAGATCTGGGTTCTTTGCCCAGTTGCTAGTTCATTCCACCAAACTGCAGCTTTTAGGCATTTTCCTGTTGTCTGCAAGCAGACAAAAGTGACAAGGAGGCACCTGCACGCCATACAAAGTCAATGGAGAGAGACAAATTGTTTTCCCCCTCTGTCTTGTTTGTTTCTATCGTTTCTATTTAATTTTCAATTAAAATTTATGGAGCCCAAAATCACAAATGACAAATTGGCCTCAGAGGGCTTTACAATCTGTGCAACACACGACATCCTCGCATCGGAAAAGGAAAAGAAAAAAAAGAACAAAACCTCCAGAAGACCAACAGAGGAGGTATCGCTCTCCCAAAATGGACAGAAATACAACAGATGTCAAGTGTACATTATGAACAACAGAATAAAAATCACAACATAGTCGATCCGTTTGACAGAAATGGCCGATCATCTTTATTTCGAAGCGCCTCGACTTTTTTGTGCGGCTGCTCCGACCGCTTCTGGTTAGAATTCTGCGAACTTTAAAAAAAAATGGACACTCATGATTTAACTGAACTCGTTTCCATCAGCAATCGTAAAAAGCAGTACGGTTTCAACTCACGATGCTTTCGGCCACCATGCAGTCTGCTGAAGAATGTGTCGGCGATATTCGTCTTGATTCGTGGGGAACACGATGAGGCTTTGGCGTGTGACTAAGGCTTTCCACGGCTGTCTCGTCATTAAGATGGCAGAGAAAATGAAAGAGCGCTTCAGTTTGGTTCCAGGGCCCTCTTTGTTATTGGGACTGGAAAAGGGAAGCGAGGCTGTTTGGTTTGAAAGGAAGCCCGTGGAGTTGTCGGGCGGGAAGACAGCGCTTCTGTTCGGTACCGGCAGCTTTGACTTTTGGACTCCGATTGTTGCTGTAAAAGTGTGTTTGGTTTGGAAGTCACGTCCAGTCGCTGAGGTGGCAGAATAAATCAAACGGCTTCATCACTCACGGAGCGTTACAGGGAATCCATAACAGGAAATCCAGACAGACGAGCAGTTGTTGTTCCTGAATTCTTTTCTTTCTTTCCAACACTGCATCCAGTTCTCTTTAAACATCTGTGAAGCAGATATCTGGTAATAGAGAGAAATAAAAATCTGAAACTGGCGTCACACAATAGCCGATGGGTCCTCAAATAGGATTTTGAACAGTCCGCTACACTTCTTTTGCTCTTCTGTACCGTTTACCTGCATTCGACCGAAGCCTGCTCAAACATGATTGGTCAACAACTAATCTGACTACAAACACCGCGAACGCTTACGATACCAAAATCTTGTCCCGTTGCCGACAGATTATACGTTCTGTTTGTAGAGTCAAGTGTAAAAGTAACGTTAGCAGTAACGTTGGCTACATTTGCTGCCTTGAGTCGCAATTTAGTTTATTATTAATGCTCATTAATTAATGCTTATTAAAGTTTTTTATCTTTCGGCCATGACGCACAGCCCTAGTAATAAGTAAACCTTGAGTTTATTTAAGTATTTACTCTCACAAATCTTTTTTTATGGATTTGAGGAATTATGTCCTGTGGAGGATGTGCATTTTTTCCTCTGTGCATATAGAAATTCAGTGCAACAACATGGATGCACACATATATAAAAAAGGCCCAATTTAGGCATTGATAAACCTGAATTTAACATTATAAAGAAAATATTTGTGTGGATGTAATGCATCATCTACTGTAGATTAATTCTGTGCAAGAACAAGGAGGAAAACTTGTGTGGCTCCGACATCAGCAGAAGGAACATGGAGGAGCCCAGGAACCATCACTGTTATATTTTAACTGCATCTTTTCTCTTCTTCCCTCCGCGGCTCCTCAGGTGGTTTTGTCACGTGGACGATGACAACTACGTGAACCCGGAGGCCCTCCTCGCCCTCCTCTCGGCCTTCCCCCAGGACGAAGACATCTACGTGGGGAAACCGAGCCTGGACAAGCCCATCACCGCTCACGAACTGCTGGAGGGCAATGCGACGGTATGCGCTTCCCAGAGTGTTTACAGGTTTAACCACAGAGGAGCTTTTCAATCGCTTGAGGGATTCAACTTCTTTAGCTGTGCTAAATACAGTCCGAGGTCACTGGACATCAAATGATCATTGCTGTAAAACACCTCCACCGTGTGGTTTCTAGCTGTCAACATCGGTAGGAGGTAGAAGGTGTTTTGCTTGAACTCATCAGTTAGCTAGTTGTGGCTAAAGAAACCGGCGAGCTGGATCATTAAGATTATATATTAGGTTTATAGGTCCACGACGAAATGGACAGAAGAAAACCTTGAACCTTGAAGAGGGAAAAAAGGCACAATTATAAATCTAGCTGTTACTTCAGCACCACGGACAGCGCCGTGGATTTATCAGTACACAGCACAGTTATGGCCTTTACACAACAGGCATTTTTTAGTCGCTCGACAATATATATTTTTACAACTGATGTTTTTGTCATAAATACTTTCACACTGAACTAAAAAAAAAAAAGACTTACATTTTTTTTAGAATGTGGTCAGATTTTCTGAGCTTTTGCACTGCCAATAAAAATATCAACCGCCACGTTGCGCAGAACACGTTGAGTTGTGCCTACCTTCATAAGGATTATCAAACAATAACTCGGACTCCTTTCAAACTCGACGAAAGGCGGCGCATACAAGATCTGTTGTTCTAACCTTTCACAATAAAAGCCCAGGACGTAAAACTTCGCAGGAGAGCATTACACATGTTCATGTCGTTTATCTGGTGCGTAAAGGCCTTTAAGCTGCAGGTATTCCAGAGCCATGGTCGGGGACATAGATTCTAACGTGCACCAACCTCAGTCAGATAAAGGATCGATGAGTCAAGCAGACGAGACGAACATATTCTGCCCTTGCACTCTCTCTGCTACTCGGGGATGGCAGGTTAAAAAAAGGGCACGCATTTTGGTCATTTCACTAACAAGGGGGATAGCCTCCCTCCCCAAATGGCCTACTGCTCGCGAGGATTCCAGATGCCTCAATGTTTCCCCAGAGATTGTTCCCCGGGATTGGAAAAGCCTGTGAAACAGCTCTGGCACCGTTGCACACTAAAACTCTTCTGAAACCAATACCGAATTTAATTTATGTGGACCGATAACTCCGTGAGGCAGGGTGACCCCTCTGAGATACATTACTTTCTTTAACCTAACAGATTTATGTTTTCTTGCTGTCCTGCCTCCCGAGATTCTTTACCTCCTTTTTTCCATCTTGAATCCCTTCCTTCGCTCAGACCTGCTGTATTATTGACTCACTGCTTCTCACGAATACTTCTCTTGCTACTTTTTCTGTCCTTTGCTCACGTGTTTAGTTGCATTCTTTCTTCCTGCCTTCTTTCTTCATTTCCTTTCTTCTCTTCTCTTTGTTTTCTTCTTTCTTTTCTGAGGCTGTGCTATGTAAATTAATAGACTCGTCGTTCCCTGGAGCCAGTGGTTAGGTCAACTGCTGCCATTTCAAATTTCTAACTCTTTGACCCGGAATGAGAAATATCCAGCGTTCATATTTAAAAACAGCCGAGTAGTTCAAGGGTCAATGGGCATTTTGAGAAATGATCTTAACCTTGACCGGTTGGCCAGTTTACAGAGGTTCCTGAAGCATTTTCAGACGCACGTCAGATGTTTCTCAAGAAATATGCTTTCAAAGAAATGTGTCATTTTGCAATTCTCGTAAACTACGAGAAACATCAGTGTTTATGCTCTGCTAGTTGAATATTTTCTTTTTTGATTGCAGAGTAAATCACAAACTCTAAAGGAACCCATTCAAACTTCTTTTAATCTCCTACTGCTCTGTGTTACGTAGGAGCACAACATGAACGTTCATATAACTCCAAGACCAAAACAATAAACAAAATATATCTGCCCAGAAATAGTAAACTAAAACTAAATCTGGCATTCTAGGAGAGAGCAGAAACTGGAGAAAGAAGTAGGCAACCACAGCTTAGGTGCTATTTCAAACAAAACGAAGAAGATGTCACGTTACCCAGATACTTTACACGGCCACCAGGACACTGGGCCTTCCTTTGTTTGCATATCTGACGGCATCCTCCTCCCCTTCCCAAGGGCCGCGTCGCTCCATCCTGGGCTTAGCGCCGCCCAAGACGATTGTGATTTTTTTTCGAAGGAAATACAAAAAAAGCCAGACCTTTCTTCAGCGCTGACACGGCGCAGTGGAGACGAGTTAATCTGAGTGGACTGAACAAATTCGGGCTTTAATTAAATTACGTTTTTAACTCCCAAAACAGGTAGTGCCACCCTGTGCCTGTTTAAGTAGATGCCATCAGAGCTGATGGGAATGGGAGCCAAAAGGACACAAATGAGACCCACATTGTGAAAAGAAGGAAATCTCTCTCACGTTTCTGTACTTTTGTCCTTCTCTGTTCTATCCATCTGTGGTTCCTTCCTTTTTTCTTTCTTTTCTTCTTGATGCTCTGTGGCTCCACCGAGGACACTAATGAACTGGAAAACAAAGCTGATGTCTCCTTTTATTGGCTTTGTGCCAAAAAGCAGCCCAGCCAGGTTAACCACTGCCGTTCCAGATCCATACTGTCCAAATCCATACTTACACTTTCTACTCTCATGCTCATCAACGCTGATGGGACATGAGGGAGGAGGCTGACAGTGGATGGATGGATGGATGGAGGGTGATGGATGGTTGGATGATGGATGGTTAGATGATGGATGGATGACGGGCGATGGATGGATGAATGATGGATGACAGATGATGGATGATGATGGATGGATGGATAGATAGAAGAACAGGAAACGTGTAGCACCGTGGCTTTTGTTCACATGGTAAGGATTTCCAGATCCAAGTGGATCAATGAGTGATTAGTGTCTCGTTGGAGATATTGATTGGTAGTAATACACCCACACACACACACACGCGCGCGCGGACACACACAACGAGGAATACTCCATGTGGGTTAGAAGGTTGTCAAACTGCAGGAGGTCGATAGTTTGTTTTTGGAATACACATGCAGCTATTCACAGGTGTGTGTGTGTGTGTGTGTCACATGCTTTACAGTAGATTTAATGCTCCCATTAAGTTAAACTGCATCCTGATTCTCTGAATAGCATGCCATCCTCTCTCTCTCTCTCTCTCTCTTCTTTCTCTTCGCCCTTTTCAATCTCTCTCGCTGTCATTTCTTGGAACTACTCTCCATCTCCCGTGTCACATTCTCCACTCTGATTGAGCCCATTTACACTGAGAAATAGATCTTTATTTATCTTTGCTTCCTTCCCCCATCTCTCTCTCTTCCCTTCCTTCTCGTCCCATCGCTCTCTTTCACTTTTCTCTTCTCCTCCTATTTTTCATCATCTCCATCCTTCACCAGGGATGGATGGGTGATGGAGAAAACAAACAAAAAACTGATCAAGCTCCGTCTCTGCCTCCTCCTCTCGTTTCTTACTTCTCGTTGACTGCCTTTTTTCGATTTCCTGTCACTATTGTGAGGATAAGATTGTGGATAAGAGAAGGAAGGAGGGGAAAGGAAAGTAACGTAAAGTAAAGGAAAGGGTAGAAAAATAAATAACAAAAAAGAAGGAGCTCAAAGCGAAAGAGCCAAAAGGAAATTAATAGTAGGAAAGAAAAGGGAGGAAAGGAATGGCCTTTAACACAAGAAGGAAGGAAACAGAAGAGAAAGATCCACTGGAATGAAAAAGATACGAAAGAAATCAAACGGAGGAGGATGAATGGGAAGTGTGACAGAGAAGTGCAAACATCGAGGAGGAAATGGGAAAATAAATAGGGTCAGGAAAGGAAATGATGGAAGAAAAGAAGATGGAAATGTCAGGAAAATAGGGAAACATAAATAAACAAACACTGATAAGTATTTGGAAAGTAAAGTTAGAACTAATTTGTTGTGTAATTACAGCCTGCCCTAAACTCCTAAACTGTTTACTGCGGGACATAACAAACAAACGTATAGCATCAGCTTGAGAAACGGCCCGAGTCAGCAGATACAGACATGCAATTCATATCAGGTGGTTTGGAAACGAGCGAACGATCAATACGAGTCTGAAGGGAAACCAGACAGGAGAAAAATATTGCACTTTATTATTCTTTAGGGTCGGCGAGTGCAGCGCTCCTTTCTGTTTTCTTCTTCTTACCTGTTACAGACGCTGTTTGTTTGTCGGAGCAAAAAAAAGATACGCCGTCACTTTGTCACGATAAACAGACGCAGAGACAAACTCCCGTCGAGCTGAAAAAGGGAAAGGAAGAAGCGGGCTCGTCGGGCTCGATGACTCGCATCCAGCACATTAAAATAATGTTGAATAATTGTCATTTAATTTGCTGAAATTCATTTACACCTTCAGGGCATTAAATAATTATAACTTTAACCTTTTGCTCGCATTTGATTGGGCAACATAGTGCGTTGCTGGCCGCTGTGGGTTTCATGAGGTAACACAGTGCTTTCATTTAACCCTCGGAATCCCAAAAACCCGCGGGCGGGATTGAAAAGCATGTTTTCTTGGAACAATTGGCAAAATGTCGGAGCCAGAAGCTGTAAAAAAACCCGGCATCATAGAGCTTAATATATAAAGAATGTTGAGCCTCCACTTTTTCAACATTAGTAACACTTGTATGCATTTGGAACAATGTTGGATATCGATGACCAAAGTGCAAAATCTCCTATCTGCAAAATGATCCAGGAAAAGTGGGAATAACCTCCAAATATTTTTTTCGTTTTTGTATATTTTTTTATTATGTATTGGGTATCCTTAACAAATAGCATTCTGCAAGAAAACAAGTTTTTTTTCAGTATTCTCAAAAAAGTAAATTTTTCAGATTGGAGGTTTTGCTCTTCGGCCATCGACATATAGATTCCATTTTTTGATGGTTTATGGAAAAGTAACTGTGTTTTACTGCACAAAAAGCATGTTTGAGTTATCTCTGTTTCTAACCATGATCGTGCTGTTTCCATAGAGGAGCATGACTTTCATATTGAAGTGAAAATGTGTTTTTTTGCGTCAGGTTGCATCAGCGATACATATTTCTGTTTCACATTGGCCGTATATGTTTATGCTTATTTTTTTTTAAATATTTGTGTGTGTGTTTTGTCATTCAGAGGGAAGTGCGGTTCTGGTTCGCCACGGGAGGAGCGGGATTCTGTCTGAGTCGGCGGCTGGCGGAGAAGATGGCTCCATGGGCCAGGTATTCACACACTGACGCTCCCCGAGGTGCACGTCGTCTTCGTTGGCACCGAATGATTCGTTAGATTCGTCAAAGTCAAAGACTCCACAGTAAAAAACAAGTGCGTGCATCTCATTTGAAAGGTGCAGGTTATTTTATCCCATTCATGTCCGGTTTTATCAGAAGTTTCTTTAGTTAGAATTCCAGTCTTTTTGCTCTTATTACTCCATTAAATGCTGAATGTAGCTGTCTTCCACCCGAGGAACAGCTGTTCACATATGAGATGAGAAGTCAATGTTGATTTATTCGTCACAAATAAGCAACTCCGTAGTTATTTGAATTCAAACAACAATCTTTTTCTGAACCCAACTAATTAGTTTTGTTGCCAAAACCCAACTGAGCTGTTTCCTGTGAAGACGGAAGTTTATTTTGAAAAGACTTGACGCGTGTTGCACAACAAATGAGGAGTACATTTAATATAAGAGATCATACAAACCGTTGCATGAGGATTTGTTGATGTGAACCAGGTAATCCATCACAGTGGATACAGTTAGTTGCTCTTTTTAAAATTATAATCTATAATTTGTTTTTGGTCAGAATGATGTAACTCTTATCATTTGGGATTTGAGATCCTTTGAGAGACTTAACATTTTCTTTTGTAAAAATAGATATCATACGAGACATAATGTGATTCCGATGATAATGTGATTCCGATGGCCTCCTGCAAGTTTGCTGTTTGGTGAAAAACGCTCAAAGTTACAGTTTCATGCAAAACACTTGCCAACAATTTCAAAACACTCTCTTTTGCCAGCAGCAAAAAAAACAACAGCTGAGTAAATGTTCACAGTGATGAATCACCAATATAAAGTAAGTTTCAGGTCTCTGCAAGTTTGTCTTAATGCTCTCAAACAGCTGAGAATAATGGCTGCCCGGGGCGAGAAGGTAGGGAATCAATCTGAGAGTTTACAGCGTTCTCTGGAGAAGGTCAGCAGTAAAGTACATGCAATAAGTAGTTAATGGGCCAAAACATGCAAAATCTGCAACATTATCATTTTAGGTTGAAACTTTTTAGAATGTGATCTTCCCCCAAAACCAGAAAGCTAATATGATTTAAAAGGCACAGCACATATACAAACACGTCTTCAGTCGTCTGTCTTTTGTTAAATGTAAATCTGCAGTGACTAATATGTGTGCGTGTGTGTGTGTATGTGTGTGTGCGTTTGTTTTTGTGTGTTTCAGCGGCTCCCGGTTCGAGCAGACGTCGGCGACGATCCGTCTCCCTGACGACTGCACGGTGGGCTTCATCGTGGAGAAGAGGCTGGGCATCTCCATGGTCCACTGTCCTCTGTTCCACTCCCACCTGGAAAACCTGCTGCTCGTCAGCCACAGGAGCATCCCACACCAGGTAATCACCCCCCCAACACACACACACACACACACGCACACACACACACACACACACACACACACACACACACACATACACAGGAATACATGCACTTCAGTTTACATGTATGTGTGTGGTGTGTTTTCTACGCTGCAGGTGACTCTGAGCTATGGGATGTTTGAAAACAAGATGAACAGCATCGAGGTGAAAGGAAGCTTTTCTAAGGAGGAGGACCCCTCCAGGTTTGTTTGTCACGCCCAGGCGGCAACCTCCAGTTCTGCTGAGTGAAGCCGATGCAGAAGTACCTAAAAACCGGCATTCTCTCTCCTGACCACCAGGGGGCGACTCCTCTGGTTGTATACAGCATGATGTTCATTTAGTAAATTATGGTCCATTTAGAGTCAAACAGACCATAAAGCAGGGGATGCTTTAGGGCGGGGCTACAAGGTGATTGACAGGTTGCTGTCGCTACCAGAGACGTATACGGCGTCTCTATGTTACTCCTCCGCATTCCAAATATGATAACTTCCATTCATCGGTTGCAAAAAAACAAGATGGTGACGAAATCGCCGAACTAACATCAGTCCACAAACCAATGGGAGACGTCACGACGACTACGTCCACTTCTAAGTACAGTCGGTTCCAATGCCAACAGCTTTGTATCGCGGGGTGCAGTGGCCATCACTGCCTCTGTAGGTAGTTTTACAAACTGGGTGACTCTTAACTAGTTTTATACATTTTTATTTTAGACTAAAAAGGTCAGAGAGTTGACAAAGACCTCAGGACTCTTCCTCTCTGAGCCGTGAACGGCCACAACAAATTGCATGGTATTCTAGACATTATTTCACAGTCCAAAATAAAATGATCCCAGGGTATGATTATGATCTACACAACAACTCCTCGTATTCATATATATTTATGGAATATTTCATATATATATATGAGGAGTTGTTGTTAAGTCTTACTCTGGACCAAAGAAAAAAAGCCTGTGTTGTGGACTGAAAACAACTTCGTACAGATCTTGAATGTCCAAATGTGGAAATAAACTCTTCAAACCTCAAATCAAGAAATCAAATACGAAGCACAGGTAGACATTATTAATACATATGACAGACTGATTCCCCCTGCGTTGCATCAATAGTTCTCCCTTATGACAAGATGCTGACAAGCTACTTTTAGAAATCCCTAGCTCTCCGTTCTGCTGCTCGGATGATCCGACCCCGGAAGACGCGACGCCCCCTTCGGCTCCAGTTCATCACCGTCTCCGTTCAGCCGGAGATAAAAGCTATTCGATGTAACACAACAGGCGTGTTTGTTGTTCCCGGCCCTCGCCGTCAGCGGCCGTGAGAACATACCACCACGAGCGCTCTCGCAGTGAGAGCTCCTTTTTTAGGTTTGTTTCGGAGAAAGAACACACATTTTGTAATTTGAAAATGCAATCAATGATAAATTATAGGAAAAGATACGAAACACAACTGAACATTCAAGGTCGCTTTGGTTGAGTGCATTGACACCACGTTGCTAATGTGGTTTTACAGCAATGGTTTTTTATTATTATTTATTGGGCTTTTATTGCCTTTATTTGTTCAGCTTGATTACGGGAAAGGGGGGGGGGTCGAACGGCTCAAAGTGGGGTTAATGGGAGCAAAATGTTTCCCACTCGTTTGCATCTCAGACTTCCTGTATGCAAACACGTGATGTCAAGTCAAACCTAAGAACAATGGAAATCATAACAAGAGGGGATACACAATAATGGCAGGTTTTGCCAGATGGTTTTCAGTCAAGTGCAATAAGTATATGTTTTTTTAATATGAAAATTATGTCGGAAAACTGTGCCTGAAACAATAACCTCGTGTCAACCTGAACAAATAAACGCACGCTATCTCGAGGCCGAACATGCAGAATGGATTCAAGTCCTTCAAATGAATCCAGGATCCATAAGAAATGGTAACAATTCATCATGACTTACTTCCCACCAAATTTTCATAAAAAAAAAAAAAAAAACTTTTTAACCTAAGTTTTTTTATATTTCAGACTAAGCTGAAATCATAAAGAAGCAAACACATTCCAGTGTTTCGCTATTTCTCTATGACTTCTTCATTAGAAGCTTCTGGACTATTTTAAGCTGCTTAAGCTTTGTCTCCGTCTCCACTGATGGAGGACGATACAAAGTCACAGATACACTTGACGTCCCGCTTCAGACAGAAGCTCCAGCTCACCATCTCAGACGTGGACTTGTTCTTTCCCGCTGTACTTTAATCGTAGTGTTGCCGTAGAGTGCCGGTTGTCAAGGCTACAGAGGATCTGATCCACCGAGTTTCACCTTTAAATGTCATTTACGGTCACCGCCGACTCCGATCGCTCCGTCGATGTGTACGAGACGGGCTGAGTTTTGTTTATTATTACAGATATCGTAGCCGGGACACTTGTTTGAATAAAGTTATACTTATTTTTGTCCAACAAACCTGTAGGCTGCTCCAGGACTTCCTGGTGGCCTTTCGCGATGCCGACTATGTGATCGTAACGTCCTCGGTTTGAGTCCCGCTGTGGACATTATCACCTCTCGCTCTGCTCACTTCCTGTCACCTCGACACCGTCAAGCAGAGACGTCACCTTACCTTGCTCCCTTACAGTATAATATTAACACTTTACATTACAGCATTAAACTTATAACTTGATCAATATTACCTTGAAACACAAGAGAGGATGAATTTCAGCATTATAATATTAATTTTCATGTGATTTTGGAGATATTACACTGATAGTAGCCTGTAATACTGTGGAAATATCGACCTATATAACCATATTTTAAAATCCAAATATTGCACTGATTTAACAATTTTATTGTTGGCAGATTGCAAAATTATTACAATACTGAATAGTTTTGCCTTGTTGCTATATTTAAATGTGTTTCCTAATTATTATTTAGTTTTTTACCTTTTATTATCCTACTTAATACATATAATTAAGTCTAATATTACCCATATATATACTCAATGTTAATACCAAGCTATTGCCTGTTTATTACAGAGTATCACTTCATCATTACCTCTTTATCATCAAACTATCAAACCCATAATTATTACCATGTTATTAACAAGCTGTAATGTATGCTACCCTGTTTTAGTGAGTTAAATAACTACAGCAAAATTAAATATATTTCCACATAACCTCCCAACATTGTATACATGTACAGAAGGTATTTGAGGAATATGCAAACAAATATATTCACATATAAACTGCATAAAACATGGAGACTAAGAGAAGCTGTAAAGTAGAACTTGCCTCTGAGTTGTTATTAATCTCTTCTGTCCTCTTCAGGTTTAAGACCGTCCACTGCATGCTGTATCCTTTCACCAGCTGGTGTCCTTGAACTCCTCGTAGAAGACTTCCAAACACACATGGGACATTTTTTTTTGTACGTGTGTGTGTGTGTGTGTGTGTGTGTGTGTATTGTCTACATGAGGAGAAAACGGATGGATTTAATTTGATGCAACAGTTTGAGACGCAGACGCCAGAAGAACTGGAGAAGCAGAAAGTAGAAGTGAAGCCTCGGACGAGAGAGGACCGTTTTCTGTACCCGCTTGCGAGAGAGAACAGATGGGAGGAAGACAGCATTCACAGGATCTTGACGATGAACTGAGTGTGTTCACCTGTTTGCTACAAACAGACGATAACGTGGAGAATATGTTATGAAACTGTTTTGCATTTTTTTCACAAACTGAATGTTTGGAGGATTTTATCCGTGGGAGGGACTCACTTAAGACAATGTAGCACTTGGGATTTTTCACTGGAATTTCATCGAGTTGATTTGTTGACAAAAAAAAGAAAGAAATTAATTTGTACATATTTTGTAAAATTTACACAAATTTCTATGGACGTTGACTCGATTAAATTTTGATTATATTTAGTTTGTTTCACTACTCTTTTATCTGAACATCTTTAACATTCAGAGCATTTAATATAGCAGAAAACACGTAGTCGGGTCGGACAAACGGGTCTTTTAGTTCATGATAATGTACGTGAGCGCCCCCCCCATGTTGAGAGCCATATGGAGTCATCGATTTGTTGGGTTTGGCCGTGTGTGTGTGTGTGTGTGTGTGTGTGTGTGTGTGTGTGTGTGTGTGTGTGTGTGTGTGTGTGTGTGTGTTTATCAAGGGGACGATGTCCTTCTTGTGCCGATGAAGTCTGCACACAATGAACCATTCTGACCCACATCTCCCTCCTTATCCAAACCTCCTGTCCTCCCTCCCTCCCTTTTCTCCCTCCCTCCCTCCCTCCCTCCCTCCCTCCTTTCTCCCCTACCCCTCCATCTGCCTCCTCTCCGTCTACTCAGTCTTAGTCCATAATCGCTGCGCCAGCTCCTCCAAGGCTGAATGAACTCATCCCTTTTGCCTCAGTTGCATTTATTTATCACCTTGAATTTAAAAAACAACAACAACAACAACAACAAGCACCTGAAGAAGATCACAACTGCCACCTGCCCCCCACCAAGCCAACCTCGGAAGAGTTAGTGCCGTTCAGATCCATGACAACAGAGGTAAATAAAGTAATACTTATTTGTGTGACCGCCAACATATTTAAAGTAGCTGGTGATAAGAACTACCCAGAGTCTGCACCTACGTGGCCTGAATTACCGCCAGGAAACCTGCTCCTCACCACGGAGAGTAAAACCAGCTCACATTAGCAGGCGAAAGGAGAAATCTGGAGCAGGGCGGGAATATAAATCTCACAATGACACCTCACACTGTGCAGCCGGCGACCCGCAGGTACGGCTTGTTTGCTGTGAATCAAGACGTGATGAGTGCAGACGCGCCGCGGAACGCGTCTGGGGCCGACCTTGTGTGAAGTGAATGGAAAGTGGTTGAGAACGTGCAGGAGTGAGCGTGCTGCCCCGACACATCTCCGCCACGGGAATACCGAGACCCATCATGTAAAGAACGTAACATTCTCGAATGCGAGCCGACGGTTCGCTGCGAATGTGAAATCAATATACAGCGGTGGTTAAAGAATGAACCTTTTTTTTTTATATTCACACTTTTGGAGGTGGAGAAGTAAGATGATGAAGAGTGTTTAGATGACGTGTGACCAATGAAGATTTGTTGCACATGCTGTGTGGAACATTTGGAGGATGTGTTTTCATCCAAAGTGCTTTGCAGGACTGTGACAACCCTGGCTCCTTTGCTGCTGGGCTGTTTGAAACACTGCATACTAACACACTGCATACTAACACACTGCATAGTAACACACTGCATAGTAACACACTGCATAGTAACACACTGCATACTAACACACTGCATATAACACACTGCATAGTAACACACTGCATACTAACACACTGCATACTAACACACTGCATACTAACACACTGCATACTAACACACTGCATACTAACACACTGCATACTAACGCACTGCATAGTAACACACTGCATACTAACACACTGCATACTAACACACTGCATAGTAACACACTGCATACTAACACACTGCATAGTAACACACTGCATACTAACACACTGCATACTAACACACTGCATACTAACACACTGCATACTAACACACTGCATACTAACACACTGCATACTAACACACTGCATACTAACACACTGCATACTAACACACTGCATAGTAACACACTGCATACTAACACACTGCATACTACACACTGCATACTAACACACTGCATACTAACACACTGCATACTAACACACTGCATACTAACACACTGCATACTAACACACTGCATACTAACACACTGCATACTAACACACTGCATACTAACACACTGCATAGTAACACACTGCATACTAACACACTGCATACTAACGCACTGCATAGTAACACACTGCACTAACACACTGCATACTAACACACTGCATACTAACACACTGCATACTAACACACAACGCATATAACCAGCATATAACCAGCATATAACGCATACTAACACACCGCATACTAACACACTGCATACTAACACACTGCATACTAACACACCGCATACTAACACACTGCATAGTAACACACTGCATACTAACACACTGCATACTAACACACTGCATACTAACACACTGCATAGTAACACACTGCATACATACTGCATACTAACGCATTGCAAACTAACGCAGTGCATACTAACGCAGTGCATACTAACGCAGTGCATACTAACGCAGTGCATACTAACGCAGTGCATACTAACGCAGTGCATACTAATGTACTGCATACTAACGCAGTGCATACTTCATACTCCAACATACCCTCATGCAATGGTTCGTATGATAGCTCATGAAAACGTTACTCCTCATTATATTGTGCTTTTTTCCACTGAAGTCCAGCAACACGTGTCGATTTCCGCTCATTACATGCATACAGTCTTTTTAAAACAAACTTCTGTCTTCACAGGTAACAACTTAGTCAGGTTCAGAAAACAATACTACTTGGTGGGTTTTAGGAAAAGATTGCAAAATACTTGCACAAACAGTGTTCTACTGGGTGAAAGACCGGCTTTTGTTTGAGCCATCCACCTTCTCTTCCACCTGCTCTGTGTGGGTTTTTGCAGAATTTAAACTTCCTGGTTCATGATTACGTGGATTACCAACAACAAATTACAGAGCATTCATTTTTTTTAGGTATCGCTATGAATGCTGAATGAGCCGGCATCCCTGAATAACACCAGTTCCCACTGAAGAATCCTTGTATTTGCTTGTGTGTCAGTAGGCAGGATATGAGTGGAAAAGGATGCTTCTTCCAAACTCAAAAACCTTCAAGCCGCGGATTTTGTGGAAAATCTCCTATGGTGTTAAAATATTGAACAGCTGACAGAGGCAGAAAGTGTTCTAGGCACGCACTACTTGTATCTGTTTACAGCAACTATGGTAACATCTCATTATGAACCTGGTAAAGATTTATGGATATTAATCGAGCAAAAGGTGCAATCTTGCACATTGCACCATTAATGACTTGAAGAACCTTTGATATACAATGTGTACGAACACCTTGCATATTCATTTGAACAGGCAGGGAGCTCGTCTTGTCCAAGTGTGTGAAAATGATATTCCTGTGTCCCTCGTTGAGTAGATTTATGACCTGAGCCGACCATAAACGGGACTAACTGTGGTAGCAGAGGACCAGGTCAATTGGAAAGAGAGTGTTACAGCTGTCAGAGGAATGCTCTCTCTCTCATCTCCTCTGTCCATCACATTAAATTGACAGGGCCTTGTAAAGGACAGCCGGGCAGAAAGGGTGCCTGGGAAGAATAAACTGACGGTGGCTGCGAGGAGAGGCAGGCGTGTTTCAGTCCAGAGTCGTCAAGAAAGAAACGTATAGAATGCAGAGATGCGTTTTAGTGAATTACTTATTTGATAAGATTTGATTCGGTGAATTGGTTCAAGTCTATCAGAAAATGATGAAGTCACAGAAACCAATGTCATCAACCGGAACAGGATTTTGTGCACGGCGGCTGTAAATCTTTTACAACCCACTGTCTTCACATGGAGCACTCAAGCTTTTACTGCCTGCTAGTACGATAAGGGGCCGTTTTATGCATCCTCAAATCCATCGTAGTCAATGTAGACGTGCTGAAGTGCGCTCAAACGCTAAAGCAACCGTTCCCCGGCACACCCCGATATCATTTCTTTTTATTGAATTGTGACGAGGAACAACCAATTACAGCCGGCAATCATATTTTCTTTTTTTTTCCGTAAATATCAGTTTACGTTAAAAAAATAAATAGAGAAGTTAATCATTTTGTCCTTTCTGTTCAAAGACATCACTACATCTGGTTGAAAAGGTCAGCCAAGCTGAAAGAAAAAGAAATAATGCAAATAAATTGGCTGCTTAGTAACGGCAGGCACGGTAGTTAGGACGACCATCCAAAGCACCCTGGATAAAAGGATGGAAGGGCACGTGTTTTTCAGATGCAACATGTGAAACGCCACTAAAAGGGTGTGTTATCGGGTCGTCCATGTAATTGGTCTACAGCTGTTTAGCATTAATTGGGTTTGTACACTTAATTTCATTTAAGGGGAATCTCAATGTCACAGCATACAATTACAATAGTGAGCTTTTAACTTTGTGGCAAGAGTTTGTGGAAAGGACCTTTTCTTGCTTCACGATGAAAAATGCCTCGGTGCTCAAAGACAGGTATTTGGTCAATTTAAAAAAGAACGCCCTCTGGAGAAACAACGAATACAATGCACAACAGAGTTTTGTCATGGTTTGATTGTGGAAGGACGCAAGGGACACTAGTCTCTCAGACTTGAGCGCTGGAGGCCTCGGAGAAGCTACCACAGCGGTTGCCACAGCAACCAGAGGCAGAAGAGCAAAGGTTGATATGCAAGAGAGGTGATGAGGCGATTGCTGGACCTTCCCCACTCCCACTATGTGACCGAGTGAACTCCGTTTGTATTGCACACTCACAGCTGAATGAAGCGTCCTTCTTTGAGCTGTGGGGTACGTATACAGCGGCAAGCTTCAGGATGAACGCCCCACAAACTGTTTCTTGGCCATGGTTTAGCGGCAACGGTTCTACACAGCACTAATAATAAGCTGAGTATCTGTGGGCAGTGAGGACTCATTACATTCACTACACTATAAAATAAACCGAAGCCTGCGGAGAAAAGTCTGAATCAGAATCCGGTTTATTGCCACGCAGGCTTTCACATACAAGGAATTTGCTTTGGTGTTTTTAAGAACAATATATAAAAGAAAAGTATACAATAAAAATGTACAGTATATCCATTTAATATGAAAGAGCATGGGAGGATTGTGCAAAGATATATTTTAGAGAATGTGCAAAGGTTCACAGTGTATGAGAATAAAAATATTATGAAATGTACATAGAAAAATAAAACTTTGGTGGCATTTATTTTTATTTTTTTGTCATTTTGAACTCAGATGTTTGTGAGCTGCTTGGTTTTTGCAGCAGTCCCAGTAAGACGGGAACGAGGCAAAGCGGGGACAAGGTAGTCACCGGAGGACAGAGAGACAGAAAACATGAACAATATGGTCTTTTGTGTCCGAACTGATTGCAAGTATGTTTTTGATAAAAAATAGAGCAATTGTAATTTGTATTCTTTAAGATTGATTATCGGGAAACAAAGACCTGGTCGTTTTATGTCCGACTGATAAAATCTGTATGAAATACGTTCAGAAAATAATAACTAATAATCTTGAATTACCAAGACTTTCTTTTTGGGCTGATTCAGCATGTACTGTAGTAATGTCTGTCATAGAATCTGTGATAGTGGAGAAAATCTAAATTCAATGTAATCCTTCTGACATGAGAGCTGAAAACAAAACTTCAAAAAGCATCAAATATTTAACGATTTTTTTTCGAGAGAGATTCTCCTCATCTGCCTTCTTGTTTTATTTACTCTGTCAGCTCGGCATTCCATCCTGTTCAAAGACACTTTATGGAAGAGAATGTCAAATACTAGCAATATTGCAAATATGTGATCTGTTTGCTGTATCTGCCTTTCTACTGCCTTCATGTCTGCCGCTGTCTATCCAATTTTTTTGTTTGTTTTTGTTTTCTCAGCCTCCCGCTATTAAAATCTCATATTTCTTCTCCCTCAAGTTTGTCTCATGTTTCCATCTTTTGTTTTCAGCCTCAGTCGTTTCATCTCTCACAGTGTTGCTGCCTCTTTCGCTCCATATCTTTGTTTTGGTATTTCTCCTCTCCTTGCATGTGCTGAACTTAATGGAAAGACGTCAGGCATGGCAGGTGTGAGTATGTGTGTGTTTGTGTGAGTATGTGTGTGTTTGTGTGAGTATGTGTGTGTTTGTGTGAGTATGTGTGTGTTTGTGTGAGTATGTGTGTGTTTGTGTGAGTATGTGTGTGTTTGTGTGTGACACAGGGCAGATGTGCAGATGTGGGAAGAGGAAGTGAAAACTTGTTTACTGTCACTCACATGTGTGCCATGCCAGCTGTGGACATCTTTATACATAATGACCAAAGTTGATAATGTAAGATCCTTCTTGTCATCGCAGGGAAGTTGCCAGGCAACTAACAAAGACTCCAGGAAGTAACTTAACTCGACCAAGAAATAGTCCGGCACACGACCACCTGTAAAAAAAATCCTTTTTTACACTTTGGTTTCCGTACAAATTGAACAAACAAGATATCACGTGTTATTTAGGGAGCTTTAGAGATGCTAGTTGGTGGGTTTTGTTTCCTGTCTTTATGCTAAACTAACCTCACCGGATTCTGGATTGAAAGTGGTTTTGATCTTCCGATGAAACTTTAAGAAAGAATGCGGGTAAGCACAAGAGGATTATAAGAAGGTGACCAGCACTTTGTCGTCCAGCTTCTAGACTTTGAGCCAGATGAAATGTTTTTATGCTCCTTCATGCTCTAGCTCGAGCCGCAAATCACAATATGACATCTCTAAAAGCTTTAATGGAGCCACGGGTTTGCAAAAGAAACAAGACGCAAATTCTCATAGAATCGTCGTCATATAAAACGGCATCTGGATCACGTTTGGGACGATGTTTGAAAGGAATGACTAGTACTCGTACAGGTTACACTGCCCACCCAAGCTTTAACGAGGATATGAAACAAAAGCACTTAACCTCGGTGCTTCGCCTTGGCTTGCAAATGGAACAAATGGTGAGCTTTTTGAGGCCTTTCCCAGCGCAATAATTATTGATAAGAAGCGAAGCAACACCTTGGAGAAGGTTGAAAAGAGAGGAGGAACAGATTGAGGGGTGAAGGTGGAATCAGGGAAGGAGGGTTCAGTTGGGAGATGGAGAAGTCCCCGAGACAGATGGCGAGGGGTGCTGGGAGAATTCTCCCTCCCATTATGAAAACACCACAGAGCACGAAGCTCCAGCTGTTAACGGCACCAAGCGTACCGCCAGCAGCCACCAAGAGGCAGCAGCCTGCCAACAAACGGCCACTAATGAATGTAAAAGCTTGATTCAGAGGCACGGGGAATGTGGATGGGAGCAGTACGTCCTCGTCTGCATTACACGCTCGTCTGCATTATCAAATGGTCACGGCGAGTTTCTGTGAGATCCGTAGATTGGATAGATTCGAGAGACTGATCACCAGCGACGGCTGGGAAATGGAGGGAGTGCATTTCGAGAGATTTCTCCGGCGGCCGTGGTGGAAATGAGGGAGGGGAAAAAGGGGAGACAACAAGGTGGAGGGTGACAGAAACAGAGTCATGCAGAAAAATGAGAAGAAAAGAAAATAACTCAAGGGAAGAAATCACATGGCTGAAAAAGAAAGAAAAAAAGGCTGAAGAGGGAGGCAGGAAAGGAGCAGAAGGTGGAAAGGAGAACAATGTAGAAAAATACACATGGAAAGATGTGAAGAGAAATAAAAGAGATTAAGAGAGGAGACAAAGGAGTAAAACAGAGTCTACCCAGCCCTCACTGATCCAACCATCTTGTTTGTCTAAATTTGTTCCAAGTACCATCGATTTCACAGTGAGTCTCTGCTTCTTTCCGACAATTACTGTTTACATGTCATGTCAATCTGGCCTCTTCTTTCCATAAAAAGCAACTGGAGAAGACGCGTCAAGCTGTGATCTGTTGTGTGTGTTCATACAGTGCAGCATGTGTCCTCTCCATGACCCATTTAGCACTGAGAGGCAGGCGGAGTATTCAACAACGAAGCCAATTTTCAGATTCCATTTTGCCTCAAATTAATCCAGGAGCAGGAGAGTCAAATACAAAACACTCCGATTCTGCTGGATTTTCAAGGATTAGCTTCTCCGCTGGTGATTTGCTCTGGCTGCTTCTACCTGAGTGGTGCTCGACCAGGAGAGCCGGAGTTGCAGCTTAATTGTCGAGCCAAATAGGGAGAGAAAGGATTTAATAAGTTACATATTGCATTAGAAATATGCAATGTAAAAAAGAAGTCCAGGGCTCCAGGTTTCAGGTTCTTTGAAAAGTAGCATGGGTCTCCAATACACGTGTATGTGTCTGTGTAAACAAAGCTAAAAAAAAAAGGTTCAGCGTTGTAAAATGTGAACAGTTAAAACAGGACGATAAAATTAATCATAAATCTAAATCTAAAAGTCCAATTTAAAAGAGTGGGAGTTAATGGTGAGCCACTGGTTGCCCGCCACGTTACCTTGAACTCCCTGCCTGTCGTCTCCAACTACCAAGGATTTGTCCTTCCGACCACTGGGGACACCTCAGAAAAGACCACCCAGGATACGCCTCGCGTACTACACAAGTATCAAAGGTTACTCACATGGCGAGCCAGAGCTCCTCACTCCTCCGTCAGGTTGTAACACTCTGGACTCTCTGATCCCCATCTTGTTGCTCTTTCAGTTGCGTTGGAATACTCCTCCTGGTCCCTCAGATTCCCTACCGTCTCCTGGTCCCTCGGCTTCCCTACTGTCTCCTGGTCCCTCGGATTCCCTACCGTCTCCTGGTACCTCAGCTTCCCTACCATCTCCTGGTCCCTCAGATTCCCTTCCGTCTCCTGGTCCCTCAGATTCCCTTCCGTCTCCTGGTCCCTCGGCTTCCCTACTGTCTCCTGGTCCCTCGGATTCCCTACCGTCTCCTGGTCCCTCAGATTCCCTTCCGTCTCCTGGTCCCTCAGATTCCCTTCCGTCTCCTGGTCCCTCGGATTCCCTACCGTCTCCTGGTCCCTCAGATTCCCTTCCGTCTCCTGGTCCCTCAGATTCCCTTCCGTCTCCTGGTCCCTCGGCTTCCCTACCGTCTCCTGGTCCCTCGGATTCCCTACCGTCTCCTGGTCCCTCGGATTCCCTACCATCTCCTGGTTTCTCAGCTTTCCTACCGTCTCCTGGTCCCTCTGCCTTCCTCCTTCCTCCCATCCCCTAGTCCCTCGGCTTCCCTCATGTCTCCTGTTTCCCCCTCATCTCCTTGTCCCTCGGTTTCCCTCATGTCTCCTAGTCCCTTTGCTTCCCTCCCGTTTATTGGTCAATCTGCTTCCCTTCCACCCCCTAGTCCCTCGGCTTCCCTCATGTCTCCTGTTTCCTCTGCTTCCCTCCTATCTCCTTGTCCCTCTGCTTCCCTTTCGTTCCCTGGTCCCTCTGCTTTCTCTGCTTCCTGACAGTCCCCTGTTTTTTTTCTTTTTGCTTCACGCTTACTTCATTCATGTAGCTCCGGTCTACCTGTGCAAATCCTCTCCAGCTGGTGGGAGATCCTTCCCTCCGGGCCACCTTGCTCACCAGGGATAGGCTCAGTAGACTGTCCAAGGGAATCTTATGCAGGTGCAGCGGATGAGTGGTTAATGTTCCGGTTGCAGGAGTCAAAAGGTAGAGTGAACTCTAGAATTATACCTGGTTTGAAAAGTGTACAAATTCAAAATAGCTTCTTCTCCCAGAAGCATAATGCTCTGACAGTGAGTCAGGAAGCAGGGCAAGGCTTCCCACCTCAGACACTGAGATGAGACCCGGTGGATTTATCTTACAGACGAAACTTGATGAAGTGGGTTTTCACGTTCACACTGCTCTTTTTGAGGGCTTGTTTGCGCTACAACTTGATTTCAATGAATTTCTTAAAGAATAAACAGACTGTACGGAAGTAACCAAGGGTCTAAAAATGCATCTGCTCCTGAATGAATAGCTATTAAGTAGCTGGTGAGGAAGATCAGGTAGCACAAAGACTGCAGCAGTTCAAACTTGTGTCACCAGAACGATTTGAATTATGCTATAATTACATAAACAGTCTATCTAAGGCCCTGATCAGACAGAACAGCCTTGGGCGACTTTGCTAATTGTTTTTTTTTCTGAGTGAAGCGTTTTGCTTTCTTCTTTCTGCTCCGTGCATCTCTCGTTCTTGCAAGAGCGCCCTGAACAACGCCATTGCCGTTATTCCTCATTGTGGTTTCTTTTGCTGGATATCCGGAACGACATGACTTTACCAAACGGCAGTGTAGAGCTCGAGATATCAGGTACGTTGTTTTCATTACTTAAACGGTACTATTAGGTAGCGTCAGTTCATGGTTTGTGTTAAGTAAAATTTAGCACTCATTTGATGGTTGCCTAGCAACAATAAAAAAGGAGGAGGTAAACTGAAAACGCACTGGATCAAGCGCTTTAGTTTAGTTTATTAGTTTAATTTAACAGAGGCCATGAACAACCCAACTC
Source organism: Ophiodon elongatus (assembly GCA_016806645.1). Classification (NCBI taxonomy): domain Eukaryota; kingdom Metazoa; phylum Chordata; class Actinopteri; order Perciformes; family Hexagrammidae; genus Ophiodon; species Ophiodon elongatus. The sequence goes on from JACSYO010001060.1 coordinate 107,691, forward strand.
TTGAGCCACAGTTGCATAAATCACAATTTATAAATCTACTATTTGTTTTTGTTTTGTTTTTTATATGCAGTAACTTCCTGAAGTGTTGTCACTGTGAGGTTGTGAGACCATTGTTGCTCAGCAGGTTAAACGGGTCGTCCACTAGTCAGAAAATCTGCGGTTCACTACCCAACCCACATGTCAAAGTGTCCTTTGACAAAATATACTCAAATACTCGAATTGCTCCCGAAGGCTTTGCCACCGGTGTGTGAATTAATATTTTAAATTAGAGCTGTCTTTTGTTTTTTTTAACATCACGCTAGTGATGTTTGTGAAATTAGTGACGTGTTTACCTGTTTACCTGTTAACCTCTTTTCATCTAATTAAAAATGTATATGAACACACTAATGAATCAGAAAGAACATCAACATGAAAAACATTTTCATTTATCTAAAACACTATGTTTTGGAATGGGTCTGTTTAGTCTGATCACGTGACACATTTCTACTCTGATTGGTCTGTCAGTGTAAACAGCAGCAGAATAAAAATGCCAAATGTAAATGCATTCACTGTTGGGGTTGATCGCCATCTGCAAAGCTACGTCTCTACTGTGGAGAGGGGAGGTGGTGGTGCTGAGCCTCTTTCTGTGGCACCACTTCTGCATGAATCAAATGAACCACATAGACTTCATACAGTAAAACCAGCAGTGATATGAACATGCATGAGCACACACTTGCAAACAAGGTGGCAGGTGGCGGAGTCAGTGAGGCATGAAGACACAAAGAAACACAAATCCCTCTCTTCTTACACACTAACAAACAAAGCTTTCCTCCCCACACACACAATCCTCACCATCTCTCCAGAGCACTTTGCATCCTCTGCTCCCCTAATCGCTCTCGACATTTTTTTTTCTTCGTTTCCCCCTACTGGCACACGCTCCGCTCCAGCCCCCGCAGCTGGCAACGTCATCCTCGGACATCCCGGCTATTCGGTCGTGATGCTCTGCAGTTCGCTCACGTTCCTGTTGCTGGGGCGACGATGCATCTGGCCTGGCCCGCCGCGCGCCTGTGGGAAAATGTTCTGAGGATCGGCCTGGGATGACTAATGGAGTTTAGGGTCAGGCAGGTCCGTAGACACCCTTCCTGCGGTTCACCCCGCTGGAAGACAGTAGTCGCCCTGTTTCCACAGCAGAAGAAATCTTATTCCGGGGGTCACCTGCCAAAAGAATTATGTTAGAAAAAACAATATGCTGCTGTCTGTGAGAGGCAATAAGGTTTATTGCCCCATAGCTCACAATAATATACTGTATCTGAGAGGTTTATATGGTTGTATATCAATACAACACAGAGTGATTAAAATTACTGCACAGCTTCAACTTTCTTTTGGACCAAAAGCTCTCCCAGACTTTTTAGACATTCTTAAAGAAATCCTCCAGTGACTCTACGTATTTCAACCAACTATACAAAGCACATACTGCTATAGACACTTTAACAGCTTGTAAACAATGATGAAGTACATGAGTGAGCATACCGTTGTACGGCGGAGTGCGACAAGCTATGCGAGGACATAAACCACCAAAGATGGAGAATGCAACCTAAACAAAAGGACTTTCCAGAAGTTAGTGACTGAGTAGAATACATTAGCGAGTGGCCCAATATTTAGTGGCTAGTTATATACATTTACTTTCTGTGTTCATGTACAGAATGTCAAACAACGGAACAGAGATTCAGAGGTTTGACTATTGAAACTTTTAAATGGGAGCCACAAACAGTCCAGTGGTCGTCAACACGTTTAATAGCTTGCGGCCGTAGACACCGCTGATGTTTCAGTTTAACGAGTGACCATGTTAACTGGTGACTCTGCAGCTGTTGAAAACACCAACAGAACATGAAGGTTTCTTTGTAAAAGCCTTGAATCAGTTTTAAATATCTGTGTTTATTATCTACGTAATTTACATAATGCGACCACGGACACATTCAGCTGAAAGTCACCAGTTAACATGCGGGCAACACCTGTTGCTCTGAAACCGTCTTGAGCCTTTTTGATTTCTGTAGAACTTGAGTCTGCTGTTGGAATATTGCTTCAAACAACCAAGCATGCAACAACCAGATGTTATGACGCTAGTGAAAGTTTTAATTCAATGTTTAAAGCTTGATAACTCGTCTGGATGGATGGGGCAACTTCGGGAGCGGAAATGTCAGCTTTAAAAGGTTCTTTACTTTATTTTATAGCTGTTTTCTTTTCATTTACATGAAGAAACCACACCTTTTCTAGTGAGTAGACATCAAAGCAAGAAAGTGAGAGCCCACTCCAATGCAGTCTTTTTTTATCTTAAATACTATTGGTCAATGTTTCGGCACATCTTTCCTTCATCAGGATGAAAGCCAGTGAGATTTATTTCCCTATGACCCCAATTCTTAATGAAGCACTCACCTAGTACAAAGACTAGACCCAACCAAAAGACCCAACCAAACCATAAGAAACAAACTTCCTGAAAGCATTACCATCAACGTATGTTGTTGTTTAGTCATCGATTGAAAAAGCATTTACTATTAATATCTTTTCAGTAAATGTGTAAAAGTAAAAGCTGCACTCAAAAAATGACAAAGTATAAGTTATCCATTGGGACTAAACGCATAAACAAATTCTATATTCCCACAATTTAAGCGGCCAATGATTCAATAACATTTTCACTGAATTGACAACCAGCCCATGTAGGTTTTGACAAAAAAATTATGCTGACTTTTAAGTGATGAGTCGAAAACATATTTTCATGTGGACCTTAATGGAAAAGCTTTTTTTACCTTCTAATTACTCAGCAGTTGCTGCTTTTCATTTAGTCCTTAAGCTCACGGTTTAAATATTTGTCCTCTTCCTCAGTCATTGTCTTTTGATAATTGGCATTAATCTCTATTTGAGGATGGAAATAGTCTTTGAGACGAATGAAAGTAGTCTTTGAATCAAACTTCAGATATCAGTTTATTTCTTCTCATTATCTTGTCGTCATTTGTGTCTGCTTGTAACGGTAGAAAAACGTACAACCTAAAATAAAACAAATTTGCGCTTTACTTTGAAAAACTTAAAGTATGCGCGACTTGTAGTTAAAGGTGCAGTGTGTAAGATCTGGCCACATGCTCCGGACAAATAGGGGGCAGCATTTCACCTCTACATTTAGAATAAGCATATTTCAATTAATAGACAAATAAATATTAAAAACATTATATATAATAAACATTTTTATATTCTATTAAAAAAAAAAGTAGAAAAAGAACAGAGACGGAGGGAAGACGCTTATGTATCTCTGTGTGTATCGACAGTAAACTCAAAACAAGGTCAGATGAAGGGTTTTCAATTTGAAAAAAAGAAGAAAACTAAGGCTGTAAGGCTATTTCAGTGAAGGATCCTAAAAGCCTCTTTTCAATCAGAATCACACAGCGAAACGAGAAAACAACGGCTCTTGTCCTTCTGTCCTCCGTCACCAGGAGACCTCAGCTTAGTTTATACTGGGCGCAGTGAAACCGCCGCAAGGCATTAACGCTTTTAAAACTTGACTTCTCTCTTTACAGGGTCTGTATGAAGATATAAAGTAGCCCATGAATATGAGATATGAGTTCACAGTTAATCACAATCCATCCTCGGCGTTGTGGAGTGTCACGGCGTTTCGTACGGTGACACTCTGTTGTCTTCTCGCTTCTTCGCGGTATTTTGTTTTTACGTCGTCTTTGTGTTTCAGAGAGCAATGCAACGAAACGGATAACGCGAGTCTAAACAGAGTTTACTCCACCGGGAGGAGAGCGGTCGGCGGTCCTGGCAATCGGACCTTCAGTCAGCGGTAGAAAAACCCAGCGGCCGGGGGTCTGATCCCGGGAGTCTGATCCCAGAGGTCTGCCACCCAAAACCCCAGCAGATCAGCTAACTTTCTGGTGCTGCCGTTACACAGGTTAGACTCTGAAGAACTGCTTCCTTCGACGTCCGCATTTCGAGAGCGAATACGGACTTGAGATTCTCGGGACCGATGGTGATCACATATCTCCAACACTACAAGCAACCGAAGAGGGCCGAACAATCGGAGCCGCTGACATACTTCCAGCGAATGATGAAAGGATGCGTAAACAAAGCTCTGAGAAGATCATACAAAAGCAAGAGTTAGAGCAGCAAATGTGTTCTCCACTATATCCAGCTAATTCCCATTGATTGGGCTCAGGCTGCTAATCGTCACGCGACACCACTTTGCCACAGAGCTCTGCTGCCGGAGATCTTTTTTTTTCAGTTTGCTGTGTGATTTGTTGCCGCGTTGAGTACGTTTTTATGATGCTCACATTCATTTCCGCCGAGCTGATCCCCTCTCAGCTCCTGCCAGAGTGCATTTGAGACTCCATATGATACATTTCTGTTGGCACTACTACACTCTCTCGTTCTATAAGCCACTCAGCTGTTCTCAATCATGTACCATAATGCACTGGGCGCCACTTTTTTGCAGGGCTGGAACGGGGCCTGGAGCAGGACGCGTGCGATGCAGACATGTGGTCGGAGCACAGGTAATGAAATGGTCAGGGTCGGTTACGTTACTGTTTCAGAGTCTGTAAAATACAGTTAAGAGGGAAGACAGTGTGAAATATGTCTCATAAATACAAAACATAACATTTTTGATTATTTTGTTGAGGCTTGTGTGGTAAGAGGAAAGTTATTTAATATTTGATTCCATTTGCTTTACTGCTACAACCTTGAAGGGCCAGTGGGTTGCATTTCATGCGTCTAAAAATTCACCTAAAACTAAGAATCATGTTTTTGTTAGAATGAAGCTTAGAATAAAGAATAATTCTGCAGGGCGAGTCCTCCGTGTTGCACCGCTATGTTTTTATAAAGTAGCCCAGAATAGACGAACCTAACGTTGGCTCTCAAGATGGCCTTTCAAGTTTCTATGTTACCTGAAGGCCACCGTGGTTCTCTGACACACTTTTAACACGCAGGTGGTAAATCCACGATGTTGCATCTTTGAACATTATGCCTCAAAACCTTTCCGACCGGCAGCGACGCGAATCACCGACTCTTGTGCGACAGTTTTTCCTCCGTAAGGTTGGAATAGATCCGTGCAGGCGGAGGACCAGCGAGCAGGATCCTCTTGACCCAGAGCAGCGTCTGTCTGAGGTGACCTGTTGTTTAGCCTAACGCTACTGTAAGCGTCTTCTTTGAGGACATTTGAGTTCCCTCCCTGGTAAACAGTTACGCAGCGCATATGTGTAGGGCTTTTATTGTGAAAGGAAAGAAAGGAAGCGGTGTATCTGGTCTGCGTGGCCTTTGTCAAGGTTTAAGAGGAGTTTACCATCTCGGTTCAAACTACAGTGCTTACGTTTTTGTATACGGGCCCCTTTACGTATGCTAGCTTCATGCATTATGAGAGCAAAATATACTACAAGTTTAACCGCACAACCTGATTGGTTGATGCCTTTATTGGCGCGAAAGCTCAGACAAATCCACCTTGTTTCTGATTTTTTATTTTTGGCTGTGTACACAAAAAAATGTATTGATGTGTAAAGCCCTTTTAAAGTCCAACGTTTGTAATCAGTATATCCATCTGCCCTGAACCTCCTCCCTCTGTGGACGATGCAGATCTTGAAAGGCCGGTAGATGGCTTTTGTCACCTAAACATGAACAAATCAATTATTGACTCAGATCTGGGGAGGACAGCCTGACTTTTAATTTTCCCACCCAGCAGTAATACACAGCTTTTATTTAGACTTATATTGTTTTCTTTTTTTCCGAAAGAATATACTTCATTCTATTTGATAAACTAAGGAGCATGGATAAATATTATTTAAAATCCTTCGCTGCTTAACATATATAACATGATACATTTAGGATTTATATATATATATATATATATATATATATATTAATGCCAGAAGAAAAATTAGAAAAAACTAAAACTTTCCAGCCTCTTCCATGGGAATTTGAAAACACATATTGTTGTTAGTGGATGCAGACACAGACCGTAGCATAGGTAAGGACGATGATGGTGAGTTTAGTATAATTTCCTGTTTTCTTTATCTCCATCAATGATTTTCTACAGTGGAGCAGCTGAGAGTTCTGGGCTTCCATGTTTAAATGCTACTGTGTCGGTTTAGAAAGGAAACGGTTGGTAAGTCTGTGAATCTCTTGATGTTTGGGAACCTACAGAGCAAGTTCAAAACTCCTGAGAAAACAGAGGAATGAACACACACACACACACACACACACACACACACACACACACACCCACACACACACACACACACACACACACACACACACACACACACACACACACACACACACACACCCACCCACACACACACACACACACACACACCCCCCACACACACACACACACACTCTGCAGTCAGACTTGTCAGTGTGTGTCGTAGCCACTGGTCTCCTTGCTGTCAATCCATTTTTCATCAGGAAGAAGAAGAAAAAGAAGAAGATGGACGCAACCAGGCACTGAGATCAGCTGTCCACTAATTTCTGGACAGGAGACACAGAGGGAGGGAGAGAAAGCAGGTATGAAAGAGCAGGGAGGGAGAGAGAGAGCAGGGAGGGAGAGAGCGGGGAGAGAGAGAGAGAGCAGGGAGGGAGAGAGCGGGGAGAGAGAGAGAGCAGTGAGGGAGAGATCAGGGAGAGAGAGAGAGAGCAGTGAGGGAGAGAGCAGGGAGAGAGAGAGAGAGCAGTGAGGGAGAGAGCAGGGAGAGAGAGAGCAGTGAGGGAGCGAGAGAGAGCGAGTCTGTCTGTCTGCCGCTCGTCTCGCCTCGCTGCTGTTACCATGACAACGGGCCGAACCCAGGAGCGGAGCGCTTGAGATTCTCCTCGTCTTCCTCCTCTCTCTCTCTCTTCCCCCTCTTCTGCAATGTCTCCCCTTGACCCACTCTCCCTTCCCTCTCTCACCCCCTGCTAAGCTCCATCTAACTCCCTCTCGTTTCACCATTTCGTGTCGTCCACCCTCCCACCCATATTCTCTCCCCTTCGCTTCATCCCTCTTCTTCATATCACAACACAGTTGCCAGAAGAGAAAGCTTGCATCACATAAAGTTTCATCGTAACGTCACAACATAACCTACACAACATAACCTACACAACATAACCTACACAACATGACCTACACAACATGACCTACACAACATGACCTACACAACATGACCTACACAACATAACCTACACAACATAACCTACACAACATAACCTACACAACATAACCTACACAACATGACCTACACAACATGACCTACACAACATGACCTACACAACATAACCTACACAACATGACCTACACAACATAACCTACACAACATAACCTACACAACATAACCTACACAACATGACCTACACAACATAACCTACACAACATAACCTACACAACATAACCTACACAACATAACCTACACAACATAACCTACACAACATGACCTACACAACATAACCTACACAACATGACCTACACAACATAACCTACACAACATAACCTACACAACATAACCTACACAACATAACCTACACAACATAACCTACACAACATAACCTACACAACAACACGTCACATGGTAACTAAATGTAACTAACGTCACATGGTAACTAAATGTAACTAACGTCACATGGTAACTAAATGTTACTACCGTCACAAGGTAACTACGTCACAAGGTAACTAACGTCACAAGGTAACTAACGTCACAAGGTAATACGTCACAGGTAACTAACGTCACAAGGTAACTAACGTCACAAGGGTAACTAAATGTAACTAACGTCACATGGTAACTAAATGTAACTAACGTCACATGGTAACTAAATGTAACTAACGTCAATGGTAACTACCGTCACAAGGTAACTACCGTCACAAGGGTAACTAAATGTAACTAACGTCACAAGGGTAACTAACATCACAATGGTAACTAACGTCACATGGTAACTAACGTCACATGGTAACTAAATGTAACTAACGTCACATCGTAACTAACGTCACAACTTAACGTAAACAACTTAATGTAAACAACTTAGCATCACAAAGTAATGTGAACTAAGTAATGTAAACAAGATAAAGTAACAAGTGGAATGTCACATACATACGTAAAGTCAACGTTTACTTCTGGTTTCACACGGATAGCGGTCTCCAAGGTGAAGGTCCCGTGTTTGATTGATCCCTCCCTGGTCTCACCGACGTCAACATTCAACACACCCGTGGGTTGCAGCAAACGTGAATTGGGCTGCACACCACTCTCATTCTCTTCCCTTGCTCCTGAATCCCCCCTCAGCCTCTCTTTGATTCCTGACTTCCAAATTAAATCTGAATTTGCTTTATTGGCACGACTGTGATCAGACACGATATTGTAATATCGTATTGATTTCCAACAACTCGTGGTAACCTCGTGCACACCGGAATGAATTGCTCTCAAACTTAATGTCGATGCTCTCTCTCTCCGACCCTTCCTTCTTCTTTCCTCCTTCCACTCCTTCCCTTACAATCAGTCTTCCCTTCCCCTCTCTCTTCCTCCCTCCTCCTCCCCTCCCCCCCTCGCAGCCCATTCCTCCACCTCTACTTGCTGTCACACCTCCCTCCTTTCACCGCTTCTCTCTCTCACCCTCCCTCTCCTCCCTCCCGCTCAACCTTTCCTCACTTTGTTTCCCTCTCCTCCTTCCTCTCCCTCCTCTCCCCTCCCTCCGACCATCTTTCTGTCTCACACAGAGGTTTTCCTATCGACTCTCCCTCCAGCGCTTTTTGCAAATTAAAGCATATTTCACCCACAGAGGAATCTACAATGACCCAATAAACTGCAGGGCTTCCCCTTCTCCTCTACCACGTACAGTGTGTTTGTATGCGTGTGTGTGTGTGTGTGTGTTTGTGTGTGTGTGTGTGTGTGTGTGTGTGTGTGTGATTATATCACAACAGCAAGCCTCTTGGTTAAACAAGTTCTCATTCCAACACGAAATAAAGCAATTTGATTTGTTTTCTGTCCCGTGCATCCCTCTCTTTTCCTTCACTTTCTTTCTCCCTCATTTTTGACATTCTCCCCCTTGTTCTCCCCCCCCCCCCCCCCCCTCTCTGCCTGAGGACGTAGATACAGCAGCTTCCCACAGGGTTTACCCTGACTGCTCCTCTGACAGGTTCGCCTCCTCTTCTCCCCGTCAAGGCGCTTCCCGTGGTGCCTTCTTCCCCTCTGTGCGTCTTTCTCCCCCTCTTTCTCCCACATTTGGGCTTAATTAGACATTTTACTTCTACTCTCTTCTTACCCTCCTTTTCCTACTCCCTCGTCTTCGCGCCACCCTCCGAGACTGTAAAGCACCTTCTTACTCTCTCGTCTTTGAAGTTTCCAGTGAGTCAAAAAGAAACTGGGCTCGCTGTGTTTTTGAAATGTTTCGTCATTCGTATCAGAGGTTTGATTTTTCCACAGGAAGTTTCTGAAGTGTTCCACCTCGGAGGGTTATTCGCTCCTTGATATCACCATATTGTGTTTATTTTACCGCTCTAAGATTATGTGCCTGCAGTCCTTTTGAAATTCTTTATGATCTGCATGATCAATAGCGCCGGAGCTCACCAGAGGGGTGCGCTCGCTTTCTGATGTTTTCCACGCTTTCCATCAGGAGTCGTATCTGAGAAAATATATAACAAATGAAACACGGATAAAATTGTTGCTTTTCAAATCCCAAAACATTCAGAGTAAATTTACCTTGAAGTCAGGTTGTATATGGCAACAACCTCCATTTCAAAAAACAAAAGGGCCGCCTGTGTGTGGACGAAGCCAAACACTTGGTAATACCCAAAACATTCTCAAACCAATGGGTCAAATAACGCAGCTTGGTCGGTGGTGCTGAGCTTCAAACTACGCAGGCTGTTCTCGTCCAGCGTTCGTAGCTATACCTACGAAAACAATGCTCCGTAATTCGAAGATATCTTACTAAATCATCTCATATGTTATCCACGTAATCAAGAAGGAGGAAGTCTCCTTCACCCAGGAGACCGCTGTTCATTACAGATGTGAAACCAGAGGTCAAAGTTGATTTATTTGTCATGTAACTTGCTGACTTCAGTAACTCCACTTAGTTAGTAGTTATTATTCAAATTGTTCCAAAACCTAACAAAGTATTTTTTTTTTCTTCTCCTCTTAGTTTTTTCTTGTGAAGATGGAATTTTATTTTGAAAAAGACTGTAAAACATGTAACTATCGGAAATTGACAAAATTGGGAGTAACTTTAACGAATCGAACGGTTGTATGAGGACACGTTGAACTCTGACATCTTCGTACCCCTCTAGCGTTGCGTTTTTTGTTGACGCCGTGTCAATGGACGCTCATTACATGCATACCATCTTTTCAAAGTAAATTTCCATTTTCACAGCAATGAAAATGTAGGCAACGAAACTACTTAGGTTTAGGAAAACAGCATGGGTGATGTCTGCGTACATGACTACAAAGAGTCACGTGACTAACGGCCTCCTGGACGGGGGTCCTGTGTGTGAACGGTCTCGATCACTAAAAAAAAATGTGCCCGTTGCTCCACCAATAATGCTGCAGGTGGATGCATCACCTACACCGGCTAAACGTGTCAGAAGCCGAGGGGCTCTGAGTTACACGATCAGATTTCCTTTTGAGTAACAGCTATCGCTTGGACTCTTTTCTCTTGACTTTTTTCAGACATGTCCGCCTCTTTCTCGGCCTTCTCTTTAGTGGCCCTTACTTTGGCTTTCAGCATGACTGGTTACTGGAGCTAATGTCGCCACAGCCTTTTCTTAGCAGAAGAAAGAGTGAAAAGAAATGGGTGGTATCACTCAGACAACCTTTTCCAGTCTAATCTGTCAGGCAGTCATACTCCTTTCAGACCCAAGGCCCGGGGTGAACTGGAGTGGATCAACACCTAGAACAGTTCAAGCCGCGGTTTTGAGTTTGGCCTCTTCTTCAAGAGCCTTCAGTGGAGTGGAATGTATCGTTGGATGGATGGATACTATGTGGTTACCCTACAATCATTGCAACATCACTATAATAAAATAGTAGATATATTGATGTCTATCTCTGTTAGCCCCAAATAAATGTCAAAATGTTCACTCTTATCTTGATTGACTGAAGGCTACAATCACATGGGTCACTCAGACAAACCCACTCCTCGAAATGGCAAAGACGCATGGCAATGTACATTATTGCATGACAGCCTTTAAATATACAGTATATATACTCGTATATACAATCGAACACGGGACTTTTACTCGGTGTTTGTAAACCAAAAGTTTAGTGTTTTTACTGACATCGTTATTAAATTGGTCGTTAAGTTAACATTAACCACGCGTGAACCTTCAGCATCAATATAAAAGGCTGCTCCTGGCCCAGGCGGTAAAGTTTGAAGAGGAGGGATGAGATCACAGTAACTATGAATAATGACAGCCATAAATGTTGTTTGAAACGGCCTATTCCTCCGCTGAGGTGTTCGGCTTTAATTAACTCAAACTAACTCGGTTGAGAACATAAATCCGGATGAGGTAATTAAAAAGTTAGTGATGTGCATGGAGCTGCAGGCAGAGGTTGTGAGGAGCAGGTAACGTACACGCCTGTTATGCATATCGTTCATATGTGTGTCTTTCACATACCAGGAAGTATAAAGGTCACAAAACACCCCACATTGGGCAGAAGGGAAGGGAGGTAGGTCAAACTAAAATACGGCCTTTCACCAGAAGACCGCTGTCCGCTTCTTGTTGGGAAACAAGAAGATGACGTTGATTTATTCGTCACGTAATAAATAAGGCTACGTTAATAGTTATTTCAACCTTTTCCTAAACCTGACTTAGTAGTTTTGTGGTCTAAACTAAGTATTTCCTGAGAACTTTATTTTGGAAAGACTTTATGCATGTGATGAGCGGGAAACTCGCTGGACCTGTACGAGGGTTTCGTTGCGTTATCGCATTTTATTCAACGGATTTGTGTGTGAAAGGAGTTTAAGTGAGACTGTTTGCTGGAATAAAAGTAGTATTGTGACAGACTGACATGAAGAGGAGTGTGTGTGTGTGTGTGTGTGTGTGGCTTAAGACTTCATTTTCTTGCCAATCACATAATAGAAATGATTGTCATGTGTAATAACAGTCAGTAATTATTATAAATGTCCAGGCCCTGAAAGACATATAATTAGAGATTACATTTCTTTGCCCCCTCTGCCTCTATTTATCTCACTCACACACACACACACACACACACACACACACACACACACACACACACACACACACACACACACACACAAGGTCAGAGCACTCGCTGCCAACTGTCAAGCACTTCAAATGTGTCCAACCACACACAGCTGGTGATGGATGTTGAATGCATATCAATACGCACTCTGTAAGTGCCAGAGAGTGTGATTGAAGGGCAGGGAAGGCCCTCGCCAGGCAAGAAGTATCTCGTTAAATAAAGGAAACCTTCAGCGCAGACCGCGGCTCAGACGTCGTTCACCGCCGGGTGGAGAGTCTGTGAGAGCCTTGACTTTATAAAGCATCCCTGAAGGTCACGGAGTCAATTCCACCGCGACGCCGCGTCAGCATTAATGGGACCTGAGAGTACTTGTACTTGATGATACGACACATAGAACATTTCACGACGCTTAAGTTGGCAGCAGATCTGCGTAAAAATAGATAGTTTTGCTTTTTTTTCATTCGACTCGAGACTTAATGCTGCAATATGTATCTTTTATCGACATTAATCCAACGGAATGTTTTGCTTCACTCTCTAAGCTCTCATCAGCAGAAAGCTTGTTTTAAGGTAAAAACGTAACGAAGCTGATAAACTGAATCACAGCAATGAACAGAAACAGTCACAGATTTTTGTCGGCTGCGGTTTGTAAACGTAACATTTACAGTTGTAACTGGGATTCACACTCATTTTTGAAACAAGCTTTTTTTTACGCTGCCGTGTCCAAAAAGAGACTTTCTGAGTGGATCTCTTCATACATCTTTCCATCTGGCGTCATCTTCGCTGAGGTTTCACACTTTTTAGAGCTTATTGGACTCCCTTTGACTCATTTCTTTTCCCGTGCAGCTTATTTTCTGTCAGCACGAGCGGAGCAAATATTTGGACAGCCCCCGGCCTGCGCTGATTGGTTGATTCATGGCCTTGCGAGCTGGTAATTGGATGATGACATTGGGGTGGAACACTGGAGAGCGATGACGGATGGCCGGTGCTGCCTCGACTTGCTGTAGCTAAGATGTATGTTGCGATATTGTTTTTGTGTGTACGTATGTGTGTGTGTGTGTGTGTGTGTGGTGTGGTGTGGAAATCTCTCAGCAGCCCAACCGGAAGGTGTTATTGGGAAAACACTTGAGGGAATGAGGGATGTATATGAGTCTTTTTCACACACTTGAGTGCACGAGTGTCAACAGTACATGCGTCCGTGCATCCACGTGTCTGCATATCTACGCCTGAACGTGTGTGTGTGTGTGTGTGTGTGTGTGTGTGTGTGTGTGTGTGTGTGTGTGTGTGTGTGTGTGTGTCTGCAGGAGCCAAACATGGAAAAAACCCTCTCTACCCACCGGGTATGCAGCTCCATCTTCCGATAGACAGGACCATGTCATCCGTAATCCCAAACTCACGCCTCTCCCACCGAACAGATCGGGAGACGCAGGTGAGCAGAAGAAACGCTTTTGACACAATGTTGAGTGAAGAAATTGACATTGTGGCTGAACCCACCCGCAGTACTTCTCCACAAGAAGAGCGGTGGATGAGTAGGACCTCTGTGGAGCCACGGAAGAAGAAAGAAAACAGTCATGAAAGGAGAGCCGCTTTGTCCGCATTTTGAAAATCAGCTTCCACAGACATCTGACCACACACCACAGTGTCCATGAAATTGGTGGGTGTGTGTGTGTGTGTGTGTGTGTGTGTGTGCAGGACTATGTGTAACAGCTGAGAGTAGAGTGATAAGCAAAGCCCGAGGTCATCCATCATGCACAATGTCTCGAACCGACAAGCTGCCTGAGGAACAACAGAGAGCCGCGATGGAGCCGCCAGACCAACCAGATGTGTACAGTGGTTGACATGAAACATCTGCCCCTCAGCTCAGGGGCAAATGGAAGATATTTTTTTCACCCCCATCAAAGAGCTCTTTCAACTCTGTTGAAGCTGCTTAAGCTTGTTTTTTCTTCTTCTTTCAGAACAGACACATTATTATTATTTATTAAACTACGACGTGGAAAAGGATGCACAACAGAGGGGCGAAGTTATCAGAGAAGGTTCAACTCTCAGTCGCCGTACCTCCGGCCTATAGTCCTGTGTTCCTCTGAGCACAGCTGGTTGTTTGTTGCTGGGAAGCCAGAGAGGGATCAAGTCATTGTAACTGAAAACTTTGACCACAAGCCGTTGCTTGGTAGACCTTCAGGGGGACACGACTCCAGAGATGCTCCTTCCCGACAGGTGGAAAGAATGTCTGTCAAATGTTTCCCTCCACTGATCTACAGTGGCATTGTACACCAGAGTCCATAGAGGACTAGACAGGATTTCAAACTGGTGAGAATACGATGGCATTTTCCTACAATGTCGTATTATTGGTTAAAGCTGAGATATTATTAAAAGTAATATGAGGAACTTTCATTTTCTGTCAATCTTGTCGATCAAGCACCAGGGTCCCTTTAGAAAACCTTTTGTTTTACAGCAGGGCCTTACAGTGTGGCCCTCTCAGTCCTGGTTCTGGTTCTCCCGTGCCCCCCTTCCCTCCAGCGGGTCCAGCAATGCGTCCTGGGTCTCCAGCAGCGTGGCGTTGACTCACAGCTGGGACCAGAGGAGCAGAGAGGAGAAGCTCTGCTCCTGGAGGAGGAGGAGGAGGAGGAGGAGGAGGAGGAGGAGGAGACGCTGCTGCTGGCAATGAATCTGGGTCTGGCCACGCGGGACTAGTCTCTGCTGGATCTGGGTCTGTCCACGGTGGACTGGTCTCTGCTAGATCTGGGTCTGTCCACGGTGGCCTGGTCTCTGCTGGATCTGGGTCTGTCCACGGTGGACTGGTCTCTGCTGGATCTGGGTCTGTCCATGGTCTACTGGGCTCTGCTGGAGTCTGAGCTAAAGGAGGTTCTGGTGAACCTGCATGATGTCATCTGGTTTCACCAGAATCCGACCCGGTGGCTCCGATGAGGAGCTTTAAGAAGAACTCTCTAGAACCAGACCATCTTCTCTCTGATGGTCTGGTTTACTGATGGAGGTCCTGATAAAACTTCCTCACAGTGACCTTAGTTAAAAATACAACAAAAATAAAACTATGGAAAGAAAAGCAGTTTGATTCGATAGAAGGGAAAGGCCGGATTACGCCCACCAGCAACACAATATCACCACTGCAGAAGCACCGGTTACCCTAATCTGACCTCAAGTACCTGAGGAAGGGTCTCGCAAGAGACCACACTTTGCATATCACAACGTGTCCTCGATCTAAAAATATAATTAAAACAATGATGCACACACACACACACACACACACACACACACACACACACACACAAACACACAAACAGGCTGACCGGGCCAATTTCTATCCCTCTCTGTCCTTCATTATTTTCAGCTCTTATCTCGTTTCTCTGTTTGGAAGGTTAGTCCTTCGGGCAGATATCTGAGGACCTCATGTGGTAATTGTTGAGTTTTTGGTATTGACCATTGACTCTATAAACCCCCCACAAATACGTCATGGTCAGTACTAGCAAGAGATTGCTATGCACCTCCAGCAAAGACAGTAATTCTTACTTATTTTCCTTTAACAAACCAAGCTAGGGTGCTCAGTTCAATGTTTTCCTTTTCACGTGACCCACCAGATTGTTAGGACCATCTGAGAAGTTGCATTGGAAACTGTGGGATTGGATGAGCAAACAGTTGCTTCTCTGCGTTGTCTCACACAACCCCTTCAGCCACGCCCACTAGGCTGCCAGTAGCTCCTCACTGGACATTGGACATGTGATCCGACGACTCTCTTGTGACCTCATGGCGTCAAGAGAATCGTTCGGACGACAAAGTGCTAACGGAACAAAACTTTTTTGGAATCAGGTAATTACATTCTTAAAATCTACAAAATGAACAATGGGCTGTTTTTGGAAACTATATCTTCTCGTGCCCGAACACCTGCTCGGTTTCACCTTTTGATCAATGTTTCTCTAATGGGCTCGCAAGACAAATGGAGTCCCCCTGGTCCGCTGTATCGAGCCACAATGGCGGCACACCTGCGCGGTTTCAATTTTCCCCAGTCTCTCCGCTCCAACAGCTCAGCTCAGAGACAAATAACATTGGGAAGCTGCCACAGATGTGACACCGGCAAAATGATGATGGTGTTGCCCAGAGCACGATAATTGGGTGCTGCTATCTGTGACTGGGTGGCTATTGACTACATTAGCAAATGGATTAGCAATGGGACTGCTGAAGCATTGAGACTACCCTTCGTCCTGAAATAGACTGTTGTCATGTTCAAGTCAGCACGCAGGGACATGCATGCATGTTCAAACACACATCCATAGTTTCAGTCATATTACTCTGTGTGTGTGTGTGTGTGTGTGTGTGTGTGTATGTGTGTGTGCAGTCTACATTCACATATTTTTTCACTGTAACTATATCAGAAGTCTAAAATGTTCCATATCAGGAGGCAGCCAGGTGGCTCCAAAAAACAATGCCCTGTGGGTGTTCAGAGGAGTGTGATGGACGAGGAGGAAACCTCAGGGCACGCCGAATAAATGCCAGAGGGATTAAATCTCCCAAATAGCCTACAAGTCCTCAGGGACCATCTCGGAAAAGTGGGAGGAAATTGCTTAGGAGGGAACTTATGGCTGTCAGCTTGTCCTGCTACTCTGACCTGGATAAGTGGACAGGAAATGAAAGGATGGATTGATGGGAAAGAAACTTAAATGTCACAACGTTTTGAATGGATTCCAATACAATTTTATTTATGGTTCTCTTAGAAGGAAGCCTACTGACTTTGATGAACCCCTAACCTCATCTTGCGCCACCATAAGGTCGTGGTCTTTTTCCTTATCCTGTGAAATATCTCCCATCAGCCTCAAGTATACCATGTGTTTTGTACTAATTACCAATTTTAGTATGGTAGCGCAGACTGTGAACGTGGTTAATATTACATGTTAAACATCAGCATGTCAGCATTGTCACTTTGAGCATGTTGAACATGAAAGATTATTTTAAAGAATATGTAATAAATTAAATGACACCTTAACTTATGTATTTAAATGAAGGTTAATGCCAGAACACAAGTTAAGATAAGATAAGATAGAACTTTATTAATCCCGAAGGAAATTTGTATTATTAAAACGATTAAGATTACAACTGAAGAACAGCACAAAACAATAGAATACAAATATTAAACATATACGAACAATAGAATAACAATTATTAAGTATACAAGAAGTCATACAGTCACCTAAGTAAAAAAATTAAAAAAGTAAAATACAACAACAAAGATTAAATACAAGAGTAAACATATGAAGTGTATAAGAAGTGATACTAACACTAACATAGCAATTTAATATTGAGCATGAGATTGAAAAAATATTAGAAAGTTTGCACATAGATTAGTGATAATAAAATTGCACATGAAATTGAAATGTAATAAGGCTTGGTGTTGAAAAAAGTGACATTTTCCATGATGTGGTTAATATTGTTGTACGTGTCTGATTATTTCAGTTATGCAAATGTGAGCTTTAATGAGGCTTGTAGGTGTTACTGTGGTTGAAAGAAAGCTGCCAGATGGTATATTTGATCTGTAAAATAGAATTAATAATGTCAATCAAGCCTCCTACATTCTTTCCTTTGATGCACCTATTTTCGTTCCATTTAACTGGATAGAAAAACGTTGTGTCACAGCTTTCCTGCCAAAACACCGGAGCCTCCACTGACCAGCAGCTGCTTGTCTCGGCACCAGACGTGTCTCTGTTGATTTGTCCCTCTTACAGTTTGCTGTCATTTTGACTGCAGAATGGAGTAAGACATCACTTTGGAAATTAGAAAAATCAGGTCGTGCCTGATTAACACATCCCAACGGGGGATGGTTTGTTTCGCTCAAAAATAATCTCGCGTTTTGGTGAAATGGGTGTCACATGGATTCATCGAGAGGGAGACGATAGCGAGACCGACAGCCGTTAAGGAACCAGACAAGCCAGCTATCATCAATCAGCGGGCCTGTTTGCCGCCTTCAAATCAAAACTACACACGGCTGAACAGGTTGGAAATGGGATCATTAACATATGACTTATTCGTTATGACACCAAGCAGAATTTTCAAACTTAATACTCAACTTGAAGGATGAACAATTTTGGGTGATTTATGATTCGTCCAAATTTTATTGACCGTAAGCAAAGTAATTTAAATAGCTCAATTAATTGGCTTGCAAGTCCATTCTAATGCGGGCACTCTGTAGAATAAACAAATGTGCGTGTTTAAAGTATATCACCAAACTCAGTTTCATAACCAAGTGAAATCAAACCTGACTGCTACTCGACAACAGAGTCCATCCATTGACCTCCGCTAATCCGGGGCCGGGTCGCGGGGGCAGCAGGCTTAGGTGGGTGTTGCAGACGTTCCTCTCCCCAGCAACGTTTTCCAGCTCCTCCTGGGGAACCCTGAGGCGTTCCCAGGCCAGACTAAATATGTAATCTCTCCAGCATGTTCCGGGTCTTCCCTGGGGGTCTCTTACCAGTTGGACGTGCCTGGAAAACGGAGGCGTCCCGGAGGCACTCTGACGAGATGCCGAACCACCTCAGCTGGCCCCTTTTCGAACCAAAGGAGCCACGGCTCTACTCCGAGTTCCCTCCGGATGTCTGAGCTCCTCGCCCTATCTCTAATCTGAGCCCCGCCACCCTACGCAGGAAGCTCATTTCGGCCGCTTGTATCCGCTGCCTCATTCTTTCGGTAACTAGAACTAGAACTCTTCACCACAACGGTCGGGTACAACGCCCGCAGCACTGCTGACACCACACCGATCCGCCTGGGCATCTCAAGCTCCATTTTACCCTCACTCGTGAACAAGACCCCGAGATACTTGCATTCCCTCGCTTGGGGCAGTGACTCACTCCCAACCTGGACAACCATGGACAAAATAATGATTCTACCCTCAGAGGATACACATGTAGTCTGGGGTACGGTGGAAATGAACGCCTCTGAAACTCAAAGCCAGTGCAGAAGTGTCTCATGTCACAGTTTATCCAATGGCCATGAGACGTTGGCTCCTAGAAAACGTCCAAAACTTGTGAGAAGTTCCACATTCTTTCTTAAAAGACAGTCACAAAAAAAAAAGAAAGAATAAACTATGGATATTTTGTCTGATGCTTTTGGATTCTAGTGTACTAAAATAGTAACAATTATTCCATTTTGCAGACAATAATTTGCAGAAAATTACTGTGCCTTTAAGGGTAACCTTAAATGGAGAACACTTGTTAAAGAGGCCCCTAAGGTGCCCTTCCAGTAGAGAAAATGTGATGCAGTGCCCTCTCAGGTGAACTTTATTGCAGAAAACATGAAAAAGAGTGTCCTCTGTGGTGCTCTACCAGAAGAGAAATCATGGTAATATGCCCTGCCCTCTAAGGTGCCTTTCCAGCGAGGGAAAACATGATAAAGTGCCTCCTGGGGTTCCCTATCAGTAGATAATTCATGGTAAATTACCCTCTAGGGTGGCCTGAAAATTGAAAATATTGTTTTGCCTCTAGAACAATTATCACCTATATATATATATATATATATATATATATATATATATAAATAAACAAAGCTGGTGTCATTATTCCCTAAACAAGCATCTCTGCTACATATATATAAATATAAATATTAGATGTTCTTTTTGGCTGTAGCACAATGTGCTTTGTAACTGTCATTCAGATTGACGATTTATTTTATTGAATGTAAACATGAAAACATTAAGAATAATGTATTGGTTCCTTAGCTATTAAAGATAAAGGAGTTATACCAATTCATGACTATGAGTGCTGTCCACCATCTTGGTATTTTACTAATGAAATGCCCACAATGCATCTGGGCAAGGCTCGGTATGATATTGAAATTGTTTCTAATGCCATCGCACACCCACCCACAACTCATTCTGCTGTAGAACCACTTCTATCTCCGTGAGCTCAATGGCATCAAGCAGAAAGAGGGAATGAATGATCATACATGTCACACGTCTGCAGGAGACGTCATTCTTCTTGTGAATCCAGCCTGCGTGCTTCCAGGACCGACTGTGTGTGAGCCTCCTGCTTCATCTGTGGCTTTCTCTTGAAGCGGCCTTATTGACTCCAAAAGGAGTATTCGCAGTTAGTGAGAGAAATGCGTCCAATATCGTTAAATAATGCACTCCACGTACTGAGTACACATTCAAACGGTGGTCATACGTTCATCCATGCTGCAGTTAGTTGGTGATAACTGTCTCAGGATGGAGGAGGGAAACATTACATTTTATTGCCCACTAACACAGAAAGTGTCTGGTGGTAATGGGTTTTTCTAACTGCCCAGAAAACAGGAGCAAATTCAACTTTTTAAATTGTTCATGGACTCAGAAGTGACGCAGCAAACAACAGAAATACTTCAGGGGAGACGTTTGTAGCTCCTTGTTGACTCGTCACTGTTTTAAGAATTATGCATCCTCGTGTGAATAGATCCTGTCTGAAATATGACTCCGACGGAGGGGGGACTATTCCACGATTGGATCTGAGGAGCCTGATTCGTCTGTCAAACTCACAAAATGTGGATCATTCCATTCGGGCTATTTGGGGGCGCTGAATCGCTTATTTTTTTACATGAATTGCTTTCTCCCAATAAATTATGATTTGTAGCCATATCAGCCTATTAATAATACTGTACTGTTGAAAACACCACATGCTTTCAATTAATCTCTTTAGCGTATGATTAGAGCCTAAATCATACTTTAGTTTACAGTGATTAGGGCAGAAAATTATATTTACAACCAGTCTATTGGGGTCCTCCACTTCGTTTCCTCGTGGATGGATCATGAATAAAAATAAATCCTGATGCCAATTCAAGAACACAAACAGATGTTTCAGCTCTTTCGTCTGAAAAGAAGGAACCCAATGTCACAAATGTGAATGTGGATCAGTGAGCAAAAAAAAAAAACGTGATACTACGATAGACAAGACTTGACCAATCAGATTTGACTATGTATATTCTTAGCCTTAACTTTTACTTACAAGACAATACATCTGACAAGGCTATATCGATGGCCGAAGAGCAAAGCCTCATATCTGAAAAATGCACTTTTTTGAGAATACTAAAAAAAACTTGTTTTCTTGCAGAAAGCTATTTCTTAAGGATACCCAATACATAACAATAATATATATATATATATATATATATATATATATATATATGTATATACAAAGTACATATAGGAGGTTATTCCCACTTTTCCTGGATCATTTTGCAGATAGGAGGTTTTGCACTTTGGCCATTGATATGTTAGGTTGCTTAAGCTTAGCTCATACTCGCCGTAGTGAGTAGCATATATATTATATATATACTGTATATATATACATAAACGCCTCCGTTTGTGTTCGGAGCTTTCGGTTGTTAGGTTTCTCTGCCCCCTCCTGGCTAAGGATTAATGAATGCAGCACGGAGGCTCCAGGGGCCTCAGTTCGGATCAAACGAATGAGGTTTCATGAAGAGTTGTTTGAGCTTAAACCTACTGATACAGGTGACCACACTCAAAGGGGAAATCAACCGTACAAATGGCTACAGTGCACACTGTCTGGCCATCTCTACTCTGAGCCGCTCATAGTGTGACTCAAATGTACAAATGACGAGAAGTAGTCATGTGAAGAGTGAAAGGAAGCCTGAGAGAGAAGTGAAGTAACAACGCGGCGTCCTGCTGATTGTGCTATTGTACACACAGTCTCAGACGCTGTCAGACCATCTGACGAGCACTTTGTCTTCCCGCACTGAGGCAGATTAATGCCTTTGCCCTCACCTAGCGGACCCCCGAAAGACAGAGTAGGCAACTGATTGTAGTTTGCATGCATGAATTGGAAGAAAACTGAAAAAGATTCTGTGTCGACACGCCGTGAGCGTAGATACACTGGCAGCCATGTGCGGAGTCGTCACAGCATCACAGAGCTCAGCCATCTACGTCACAGGTACATCTGTAGTTTGGGGGCGGAGTCTACTGGGGCATGTCATAGACTTTGTCACAGACGTTTTGGGGTCCAGTGGACAGAACTACTGGATTATCCGAAAAAGGAAGACAACATATTTAGCAATACACTCTATACAATGGGACAATAGTGGGACAAAGTGGTTGTATATCAACGTGTCCTCGCTCAACGGTTCGTATGATTTCTTACGAAAAGTTACACGTGTCAATTTTTCCGCTCGTTACATGCAAACAGTCTTTTTGAAAATAAAAGTCAGTTAGGTTTAGGCAACAAAACTACTCGGTTAGGTTTATAAAAAGCTCATAATTTGTGACACTGTAATAACAATTGAAGTGCCGTTACTGAAGTACGCAAGTTACGTCGTGTGTAATCAAGTTTAACCAAATAACTGAGTTCAACCCCGTCTTACCAGTAAAACAAAGCTCCCCACTACCGTATATCTCCATGGTTACCTAAGCTGCACGCTAGCGCTGAGGTCAGTCCGCATCAAAGATCAAAATGTCCCAACAGCCCACCTACCAACCAATCAACTGACGTTAACGTCGAGTCATCTTTGTCTTTTCGAGGTCAGCATCGAGGGAGCTAAAGAGCAACAGAATGCATTTGCTTTTCATGGCTATCATCAGAGATGGACTCCAGGAGCATTAGTGGTGGAATCATTAGCTCACTGGGGTTTTAAAATAGGGCTTCTAGCAGCACACCAGGAAGTTATTGACCATAGCTATCAATAATGCATGACATTTCCACTTTCATATTAATTGTGGTGAAATGCTTTTATTTAGGACAGGATGCACAACAGTGATGGGTTCAATGAAGCCCATTTCAAACCCACTTTGCATCCGAGAAGTCAAGGTGAAGATGAGGTTACTGAATAGGTGACGGGGGAAGTAAAACGTTTTTTTTTAACAAATATATATATATATATATATATATATATATAGTAAAGTAGGTCAAAGTGAATCCTAGCAGCATTTCAGTAAGAATTTACCGCGATAATAATTCCCACGCTTATGCATGACCTACTACCACGACTGGTATCATTTTATCATTGGATTATGTTATTGTTTTTGCTACTCTCTATATTTCCTCCGCCCCTGCAACGACCTGTTTTCCACACGAGGATCAACACTCGCATCTCATATTAAATATTCGGCTCTTGATCTATTGATTTTTACAAACCCCAACAAAGCTGGAGTACACTTAATATACTTTTAGCCTGAAGCAGTAGCTAACATCTGATCAGTTTCCCAAATGTAGATGTTTATTTTTAAAGTATAAAAGCATACATATAACTCAACATAACAAATAAGACTTTTGAAAGTTTTTTGCAGATGGCACTACTATGGCTAGTTACAGTTAGGGGGACAATATCCCCATATAGTTTGCACTGCAGCTGTCAGCTCAATTTAGTGGAATAGATTTCTACAAGTTGAGAGGCTTTTTTTTTTGGGACTACTTTTCCAAAACTTCTCAAGGACTTCCTGAAGTTTCTTTCCAGTTGCTTTTAATAAAATAACTTGGCACAATAGCGGCACCCTGAATAGAGATTATTTAACTGTGGTTTGTTTTGACTTTTGATGATGTTAGAACATAAAGAAGTGTGTTTTGTCTGATGGGTTGGATTTTTTTAGCGCCAACATACACCACAGGCCAGAATCAGAGGAGTAACTTTGGTACATTTTAACCACAACAACTCGTGTTTCCACAGAGGATGTATCATATTACAACTTCTTCTAGCAACACGGCGCCTCGTGAGATTCCAGAACAAGTCTTCTCCTCGCGAGACTCTTTCCATAATATTGTTATTCACTTTTAAAAACAATCAAAGTTTGTTCGTCTGTCAGTGGTACAAACAAGCACTTTTAGTGGATGTAAATGAACAGCACCAGCCCGCAAGCCTCTGGCGTCTGCAGATTTCGCGCTCAATACCGGATCCATTTCAGAAATTGTTGTTGACTTAGCCGGTTAGACTGCTTTTGGTTTGACTGGACAACCAATCTGCAACCCTATTTTGTCACTTCACCATTTGTCCGTCATTTGTGTGTGTGTGTGTGTGTGTGTGTGTGTGTGTGTGTGTGTGTGTGTGTGTGTGTGTGTGTGTGTGTGTTTGTGTGTGTCTGAGAATAGAAAGATAATGTTAACAAAAGTGTGACTGAGCAGTAGTTCCCTGTCAGACACAATCTCTCCCTCCAAACCTTTTTTCTGTATAAAAGCGTTTGAGTTCAGGGGCCATGATGTCTGTCTTATCTCTTCTTCCCAACTCCGGTGTTCTGAACTCGTTCAAGTGCCTCTTGGCTGAGCCGGCATCTTTGTCGCCTCCACGGAGGCCAGCCGCCTCCTCCTCACCTCCCTGGCTGCACCTCTCGCTGGGTTTAAGAGTTTAAATTACACTTCAGTGACTCTCGCTTACTGCAGGTTGAGGAGATTGCGTAAAGATCTTTCAGGCGGACACAAGTCGGGCAAACTGCAGCGAGGCAAAATAAGAGAATTATCTCTCACTGGTGTTTGTGTGAGGTGGATTTCAAGAAGGCGAGCCGGGGGGGGGGGTTGCCTTGTGTGTGATCTGTGGTCAACTGTGAGTGATGGATGTGTATTTTTCAACTTTCATTCATCCAGGTAACGTCGATTCAAGAGCTTTGAGGGGATTCTTTTGCCCTTTACTTGACATTCATGCAGTTATACACAATAGATCGCTCCCGCAGCTCAAGTCATAGAGGCGCTATAGAGTCTCTCTGGCAAGTAAAAATGTATTTAAGAAGTCATTCATCCAAAGTGCAAGCATTAATATAACTTAAATCAACAAAATCAGACGATTTATGCCAAAGACATTGACGTGAACTGTTTTGATAAGTAACACAACCTAGTCTATGTGTTTGTTTTACTCACTGCTCGTCTGCTTTTTGTGTTGTTGTATCTTGTGTTTGGTGAGCTAAAGACAATTGTCGGGTTCAGCTTGTTTGAAGCCTGCAACCAAATGCATCTCACCCTGTTGACAAGAACGCCCCAATGCAAAGGCATCGCCACACAAAACTGCCTGGACAATTGGATGCAAACGCAAATTGGAGCAAATTAAAGCCTTGAGATTCTTTAGCTTTATTTTGAATTGTGAAGGAGCACCTACAATGTTAGCATAGCTTAGCACTGATAGACCCTAACGCTATTAAAAAACAAGCATTTTAAAAGTTGTTTGCTTGTCGTCTTGCCAACAGACATAACAAAGCAGGAATTCGAACACCAGGCATCCTTATTTAGCTATTTTGGCATCCTTCATCCCTCTATTGCTATTGTATTGCAGCAAAATCTGTTTATTTTGGGTTTATACCGTATAAACCGGCACACATGGCTAACTAGAAACAGTGAAACATCTAAACATCAGTATGTTAGCATTGTCATTGTGAGCATATTAGCTTGCTGATATTAGCAATTGACTCAAAGTACCGCTGCATTTAAGTATAGCCTCACAGAGCTGTTTGCATGGCTATAAACTTTATGTCTTGTTTAGCCCAAAAGCAATTAGTCATTTTCAAACATCTCTTTGATACATAGCTACAAACAGATGCTGGTACACAGTTCACAGTCTTGCTATTGCTGCCTATTTATCAGGATGGAGGAACTAGTGGTCAACTGTAAATAGTAAGGCAGAAACCAATAATGTAGCTGTCACCAAGAAATTGTGAGCCAGCCATCACACCCATACAATCTTTAAATCTCTCCCCCGCTGACAACGTGCACCCTGAAACAAACCAGCACCCGACTGTATGAAATGACTCACCCCTTTGCCTCGATGTGAGTGAAACACAATGATGAAAAGCTAATTCAGAAAACAAACTACAGGCTGACAGTGTTAGTATCAGCTGAAACTTTCTTATGAAACATTCTTGAATTGCCTTCTGAGCACTCAAGACCACTGTTTTTGTTTGTCTTTCTATACTTTTGGCTCTACCTGTTTAAAAACTACAGACTATAACTCTCTGGCATGGAGAGGTGTTCTTCTGACAAAAAACTCAAGTGGAAGCACTGCGTTTGATCAGTGGGCCTGTAGGCTGCTTGAGGAGCCTTGGTGGCTCACTACAACAGTAGAAACGACAACACCCTACAAGGGTGCACCTTTTGATAGTTCCTTGAGATGGGATCTAGACATTCACTGCTCTGATTTTCCAAGGAGAGCCACAATCTTCAACTTGGGGCCAAAGGGCATTTAAGGGACACCAGAGTGGCAAGTTCTACTAATTTGTTTTGCATCATTTGCATCAAAACAGTAAAAAATCCTTAAACCATCACCGCCATTTATTTATACTTTTACTGCTTTCGTGTGGCAATGTGTGGAAATATGTATCATCTCTGTGTGGTATATATGTTTGTAAATGTACATAGCATCTGTGGCAGTCGGCCAATGCTGTTCTGAATTTAATCCAAGTAAGGTCTCGAGTCAGGAGAGACGAGTCGTAGTCATGGCTCAAGTCTCGTCAAAGCAAGTCTCAAATCCTCGAGAGCAAACCCAAGTCAAGTCATGCATATATTTGTACTGGTAGAACTTTTTTCCTTCCTGTTTGTGTGTGTGTGTGTGTGTGTGTGTGTGTGTGTGTGTGTGTGTGTGTGTGTGTGTGTGTGTGTGTGTGTGTGTGTGTGTGTGTGTGTGCGTGTGGAGTAATCCCCAGTGGTGATGCAGACCATTGAGCTCTATTCAATAGTGTCTGAGTCCACTTCATTTCTCCAGCTGTCTATTTGCAGGGCAGTCAATGAGGTGCACTCCCAACCTTCTCAGTGTCCCAAACCCCTAACCCTGCCATCCATCTACCTGTCACACACTACTGTCGTTTTTTTTTAAACCTTTATTTATCCAGGGAGCGTTTGCTGAGCCGGCATCCTGCGTTTCAGCTATGCCCTGTTACACACCCACACAGGTCAGGTATTCCCCATCTGGGACCGATCTCAGACTTGCACTGCTTTAACCTGAACTGGGTCGGCGTTGTAGCGTGGATAAGTTTGAGGACATGTGTTTGTCACATTCCTGAGTGTTTCATAATTGGTCCACAGAGAATACTCGAAGACTAAAGATGTACTGTTATTTTTAGAGTAGGAAGCAAATGCAGCGATGATGATAATGAAGCCATTTTGCTTTTTGGGCCAGAAGGGAATCATGAGTTACATTTATAATTTGATGTCACAATTATGTATTGGTGGAAATGAGACATAATACAGTGTTTGTGTGTTCTGTGTGTGTTTCCTATCACAGTCCAAATACAGGCAAGTGAGGTGAACTGTATGTTCTAAATGTCAGTGAATGGTTGATTGTCTATATATGTTAACAATGGAAGGGCCGAAAAAACTGCTGTTTGGCAAAAGGTTGAGTTATTTTACCGTAGCGCTGTTGCACAACTTCCAAACTTTACTAACGCCAGTTGTGCATGTGGAAGTATCTCAAAACTTGCATTCTCTCTCCTGACCACCAGGGGGTGACTCTTCTGGTTGTTTAGAAGTCAAAAGTTCATGTGTTAAAGCTGCGTTCTCTCTCCTGACCACCAGGGGGCGACTCCTCTGGTTGTATAGAAGTCTATAGAAAATTACTCTACTTGATTTATTCCCTCAGTAAACATTGTAAACATGAGTTTATGTCTCAATCTCTAGTTTCAAGTCTTCTTCAATACAGCATGATGTTCATTTAGTAAATTATGGTCCATTTAGAGTCAAACAGACCATAAAGCAGGGGATGCTTTAGGGCGGAGCTACTGTGATTGACAGGTCTCTGCTTCTACCAGAGCTGTATACGGCGTCTCTATGTCACTCCTCCGCAGTCCAAATATGGAAACTTCTGTTCATTGGTTGCAAAAAAAAACAACATGGCAACGGCCGTGATCAAAGATGACGACGGACAAATCGCCGAACTCGAGGCTTCATAACATCAGTCCACAAACCAACAGGTGATGTCACCATGACTACGTCCACTTCTTATATACAGTCTGAGGTTGAACCTCAAAGTTTTTCCCAAGAAAATCTACAAAGTTTTGTTTTGAAAAGCTGTACGTTTTCTGTGAAGAGAGCGTCATGGTTTGAAGCGTCGGGCCACTGACCAAGCCTCAGTTTTTGACGAGTTGGGAGTGAGAATATGTTTGATCAGACCTCACGCCCAAATCATGTCTATACTCAGCTCATCGATAATGATGAATGTCCCACCTTGACTTTCATACTGGACACTCAAATACAATGCAGTAAGTTAAAGTAAAGCTCTAGGTAGCAACTGGGCAGTGGTTTTGGACACAAAAGAAAAATGCTAATTCCTGGTGTTAAAGAGCAGCTGATCTATTGCAGCAAAAATAATGTGATCTAAAACAACAGACCTGCAATAATGTCCTCATTTGAAAAGCTTGTATTACTCAGTTTCTTTTGAGCCTGTACCAGGGAGATGTTGATTTAACTCGATTTTTTGTGTTGTTGCGATGAATTGCATGATATTGAACAGGTGCTACTATTTGTAGCTGACTCCTGTATACAATAATTCCATCAGCAGTAGAAAGCAAAGTGTGTATGTACCAAACACATCTCACTTGTTCCCCGAAATTTTCCCACATGTCCCTGCCTTTATAAGGTGCAGACACTGAGGTAATCCTCACTGATGGAAAAACAGTCACAGTCACAAAGCCTCCTGTCTGCCCACTGAGCGTGTGATGAGATAGTGAGGGGATTGCCAGGGATATTTGGAGAATTTTCCTCCACTTTGACAAAGAAAGGATACCAAGTAGTACACACAGAGAAATAAAGGTGACAGGTGGCTCTTGCTACAGTCTGGGACGACTGAAAAAAGACCTATTTTGCGCTACAGTTGTCCCCCATGTGACGGTGGAGGTCAGGCTGTGCTGGTTTATTTACGACATTAGATATCTCAGGTGAGATCTCCCAACAGCATTGCCCCGCGGAGGTCATTTGGAAGGATGGTGCATTTCGGAAAAATGACCATTCTTGGCTGCTTCTGCTTATCTTCTTAGCCACCCTGCGATATGTCCTTATATGGGTCGACCACTTTGGTCTGTACTAAAATACCTCAACAACAATTGAATGGATTGCCCTGAAGTATTTTTCCAAACATTCATGGTCATAAGAGGGTGAATCATTCTGACATTGGTGATCCACTATTTCCTCTAGTGTCACCAACAGCTCAGCGTTTTGACTTATTTAGTAAAATATCTTAACTCTTACTTGAGGGATTGACACAACACTTTGAACAGACATTCATGGTTTCCAGGTGATGACTCATAAATTACTTTGGAGATCCCCCTGATGTGTCTTTTAGTGCCACCAATAGTTTGACCAATTTAGTTTTGAATGAAATGTCTCGACAGCTATTGGATGGTTCGCAATCATACACTTTGGAACACACACTCATGTTCCCCACAGGATGAATCCTAAAGGCTTTGGTAAGAACTTGACGTTTCCCTCTAATGCCAATAGGAGGTTGTCACTTTTGGTTGTGAGGGAAATATCTTTGCTATTGGATGGATCGCCATAAAACCTACAGGAACAGATATTCAAAGTCGCAAGAGGATACACTCTTGAGACTTCGGTGATCTTCTAGCACTTAATATCATCAACATTGAAAACATTTTCAATCATTCCAATCCAACACACCATCAGGCAGAACATTAACTAAAACATCAGATATTGACATCAAGCATGTCTATATTCCTCTACATTCAAATATCACAGAAAAGGACAAACATAATAACGACTGATGAGCTCACTGACGTCTCGTGATCCTTTTGTCACATTCCCCAGAGGAGGGTTGTTATTAGGTTACAAAGGTATGGATTTGCATTTACTGGAGGGAAGAAGGTTTTTCTAACTTTTAATAACCAAACATTTTGTAAAAAGAAAAAAAAAACGTTTACTGAAATCTTAAGTAAAAGGGTAAAAATGAAGCTCCAAAGTATGGTTTACATTTTGTACTACCTTGTCATTTGCAAGTGCCTTCCATCATTTCAAGTGTTGATTGGAAAATATAAATGTTATTTGTTACATTGGCACCATTGGTCTGTTTTTTGTTGAAGCTTTAAGAGAAGATGCATTCTGTTAGGGTCTCTTGGTTTTCAAAGCACCCTATATGACACGTCGACCTCGTCGACAGCCTTGAGAAGACAGAATAACTTAAACCACCAGTCAGATTTGAATAAAACTTGGTCGGATGGTGAATCTTGTTGCCCTTTTTTTACCTAAGGGGTTGCATCATAATTTGTGTGGGATGAGATCTTTACATAGAGAGATGCTGTCACATCTCAGCCGTCTTCAGCACATATGACCTCCATATGTTGTGGTATTCACAACCTCGTGAGTGGAAATTTGCTAAAACTCAGAGCTCTCGTGTTGGCAGATGATTTCAGAAATAGCTGAGGCCATGGAAGTTCAAGTTATTATATTGTTTTTCACAGGTTATTCCCAGCGGCCACATGTTTTTTCTCTCTTATTATGCCTTTGCATTGCACTAGCTTAACAAATTGTTAGCTTTGGTGACTTATAGTCGCCGACAGTAGGGTCCATGTTGCAGAGCATATTGTTCATTAATTTTTGCAAGCACCAAATTACGTTTGGCAACATTTAATGGGGGCTGCACGGTGGTGTAGTGGCCATCACTGTCACCTCACAGCAAGAGGGGCCTGGGTTCGGTTCCCGGTCTGGGTGGTCCTTCTGTGTGGAGTTTGCATCTTCTCCCCGTGGCAGCTTGGTTTTCCTCCAGGTTCTCCAGCTTCCTCCCACAGTCCAAAGACATGCAGCTCAGGTTAATTGGACTCTAAAATTGTCCGTGGGTGTGAATGGTTGTCTGTCTATGTCTGCCCTGCGATAAACTGGCAACCTGTCCAGGGTCTACCCTATGTCAGCTGGGATCGGCTCCAGCCCCCTGCGACCCTAAAAAGGATGAGCGGTTCGGAAAATGGATGGATGGATGGAACATTTAATGGAGGGAAAGAGGAAATCATCTCACACCTAAATACAGTCATCATGGTACCACTGCACTAATCATTGATTACATCATTTGCATAAATCACACCTTTTGTTCAAGCTGTTGAGATTTAATTAAACATAACAATTGAAAAAGCCTTAAAATAAGGAGTCTGCTCATAGTTTCAGAAAAGCGGATGAGAGGATTTTACTTATAAGTCGTGTTCCCCTGGTGCTTCACCCAACCTTTCTCATTGGTTCAAAGGTCAACTTAACATTTCTACTGTGCTGAACTTTGGCGTGATGCGGCCAATCAAAAACCCCTTCTCAATCACAGTTCAGTAGTGCAAGACAGCCATTGTGCTCACAGGGCAAAGGGCAAACATTCAGATCCATTAGACGCTGCAGGCCATCTATATCAGCATTGTCAGAGCTGTCGATAAAAGTCAAAGATCCGAAACCCACAGGACAATCCAAACTATCGAACCAAGGACGGCTGTGGATGAGGACCACACGTATTTCTTTCTTAAGCTCTGTAGACCGAAAGGAAGGGGAGTAAATGAGTGAACATCCTGGAGAGAGTAACAGGTTTTCCTTAGATATTCAAACATGGACATTCACGTATTCACATATAAAGCCAGACAGAAAATAAATAAAGTAAAATCCCCTCATATTGAGATACTGTTTATCTAACTGTAGCTCTGCACCGTGCCCAATTGCATATCCCCCAAAAAATATTTGTTGCTGTGGCAGTTCGTCTTTGCCTCAATTTCACGGCAGAGGGGAACATAATGAAATAATTTCTATTTACATAGATATATATATTTTTTTTACTTTTTTTTATTGCCGTCTCTTTCAAATTGTGAAACAACCGTTTAAAATCATTTCACGGGATTACAAAGAAAGAAAGTAACCAACCTAGTTGCCTCGTAATAAACGGAGATCAAGCTTGTTTGTGATCTTCTTATTGCAAATCACAAGCATGAGCTGATTCAGCAAGAGGGATAAACATTTTGGGACTATACACCCGTTACACTGTACGGTGGAGGGATCAAAGTATTCACTAGAGAACAGGACCAACTCTGTCCTCAACAAACAATATTATATAATGCCAATTTGCTTGGCCAGATGACGTTTGGCCGAAACACGAAACGTTCACTGTCAATGTGACATTCCGATGTGAAGAAAGACAAATCAGGGAGGAGGTTGAAGAGAACGGTTTGGTTTGCGGAGCACAAGACTGTGGTTGTGTCTGAAATCACTTCCTTGTCCACTCATTCACTACTCTTCACATGATGATTGGTTGTTCACTTCTTACCTGGGTACGTCACTATGGTAACTTGTGCTGCACACCTTATTGAATTGTCAGATTTACTCGTGCTCGAGACGGGGCAGCGATATGTAAGAAGCGTTCACATAGTCAAGTTGTGTTTTTCTGCAGCTGTGTTGCTTTTTAGTCTGTGTCACATGTTTAACTTAATGTTAAAGTTTACTCCTTGTTTGTCTGCTAACAGTAGACTTGTCCGTGCTTGTGACTGGTCGTACCCTTTTTATGTGAACGCGCTCGTCGGCAGGTTGAGAAACCCGGGTGTTGAGTTACCGCGTTGATAACCAACTGCGTTGTGACCGCGGTTGTTAAAACGTAATTCTCCAAGTGAGTTCTACGAGGGGCACATGGGGACCATACATCTAAAACAATCTTAAAATGTGCCTATTAAAACTATTGTGGACTCTTAAGCCTTCCACGGTCTATCTCCCAGTTGTAAAGTTATGTGGAAGGGAAAATGTTTATGTTTTTGCTTAATACATGTCTTGTAGTGAAACTATGAAGCCACATTAACACATATATCCGGGTTATTAAGAGCACAATATTCATAGTTAATCATTGACATAGCATTATTATAAGTTATACTTATGTGAATCTGTAAGCAGGCCCATAGAAACCGGGTGAAGACAGCCTTAGGAGATAAGCGTAACAGGGAAATGGGACACAGTGAAGGCCGCAGACAGACAAGGTTGCGATGAGCTGGCGCTTTAGCCCCAGCTGGTCTCTAAGCGATTAAGACCCAAGGACTAGATATTCTGACTAGTAGCGGTTGAATGTTATGACGAGGGAAGGTAAGAATGGGAGGCAGACAGTGAAATAATCAGTTTCTGTATTGAGGCGGCGTCAACTGGGGAGCATGGCGTACGTGAGGTATGAGGTCACCCTACACGAAGGGAAAAAGATGGCCACCGGGGCGAGGTTGAGGGGTGGAGCAGTGGGCCGTACCTAACCCGTGCATTGCATTATAAGTACTATGTCAATCTGAATGTTCGCGAGTTGTTGTTGTATTCCCAACTCGGTTCGTTTGTAACCTGTGTGTTGCAAATAAATCTACGTGAATTCAACTTTGATCCAATCTCTCTGGTATTCGGTGGGTGGTCAATTACTGAGGTCCCGTAAGTGAGTGCCTGTGGTGCCTCACTAGCAGTCAGATGGGAAATAGCTATTAAGTTTATACAGAATGAGGTTTTAAGAAAGTTAGCCATCATCGAGCAGAATACGCAATAAACGAAAGAAATTCAGCCACCACAGTTAATAAAATGAGGTTTGTTAAAAATGACTTAATAAAAGAATAAAATATTACCATAGGTTTTTTTTGGCCATAATGGGTACATTTAAATAGTTTCTTTCTTTATCGAAGTGAGTGAGAGACACAACAAAATATAAATGTATTATACACTGGGAATTATTTAAAAAAAGGAAATACACTACTTAAAAAATAAGTGCTAGAAAAGAATAAATAAGTGCTCAAGTATATAAAAAAATATTTTTCCCGACTATTAGCTAGTGCTTTTAGATGCCAAAACACAACCATTGTAAACACTCATCACACTTTAGTTTCCAGAAGTGAGAAAAACAAATGAAAAGGAAACATTTTGCAGAAACATTCAGTGTTAAAACTTTTGTGTTGGCTGTTACAAAAATATGTTGTTATGTTGAAAAAAAAACATACTATACTCATATGCTTACATTTTATTGCAACCAACCAAGTTTCATAAACCAGCTCACATTGACCGCATGAGCCCTCCTTCTTCCTTCTTCCTGTCTTCATTTATCAGCAGCAGTCAGGAAGTGCCCCCCATCGCTGTGGAGGCCATGAAACTCCTCTCCGGCCTTATTGCTCCTCTTAAACAAACAAATGTAAGGCAATTACACGACTATTAGTCCATATATCATGACAGATGGGTCCAAAAGAAGAAAAAAATAAATAATTCAAACTGTAACAGGCAGTTAAACAGACACATTTAACGGAGCTGACTGAATGCTGCAGGGGCTGTTCAAAATGAAAGTCGTGTGTTTCGTTTACTGTCTTAATGTCCTGCGCTGTGCTCTTGTGATGTTTAGGAGAGCGTTTGAAAGCCTTTTGACATCTGCCTTTGTCAAACAGTAACTTCCATATATTTCAGCCTGGACCCTATTTTCCTCACGTTGACTAAAAAGGGACGAAGCGAGTCTCGCTCAAGGGGAAGTCTCCTTCTCAAATCTCGCGAGAGTTTGAGACAGAAACGTGAGTGAGAGTTGAATAGAGGTTGTTGTAGAACAGAAAGCGTAGCTTCGACAATGTCATGGCTGAATATAAAACTGATTTCCACAATGCGGATGAGGCCGAACCCCCGCTTGGGAGATTTGAGAACGAGACTTCTCCTTGAGCGAGACTTGGTTGGCCACCAAAAAACCTTTATTTCTCTGTCGGGTCCCTTCTATAATTCAACAGGAGAGGAAAGGAGAGGAAAACCAACCCACAGCGTAGTGTTAGTATCTCTGTATGCCATATAGTGTGTGTGTGTGCGTGCGCGTGCGTGCGTGCGTGTGTGTGTGTGTGTGTGTTGGGGGGGCGACGGGGGTTTCTCATTTCTATTCTGTCAATCTTTTTATAAACACATGATAGTAAAATGTCTTCAAACTAGATTTTTAGATTCACGGCTTTAGATTCACGACTTCTCTTTTTGGTGCAAATTATCCAACAAATTCACAAAACCAGTTGACATGCGCTGACTCTCTGGGGCCGAACACCCGTGCATGTCAGTGTGCGATTCAGATGAGCCGATTCTTGAAATTAACTTCTCTATTACAACGTGCTGAGTTCAAACGACCTCGGTCTCACAATAGTAGAGTCCCCCCCCCCCTCCCTGTTAATAATGAGTTCAATGTGATAACATAGGTGATGGGATTCAGTCAATTAATTTTCAAGCCATTTGGTAAAACCGTTCACCCAGCAGGCCCCAGCTCGTTCCCTTTGTAAAACGAGAAGTCAGCGTTGATGTTTTTGTTACGCAACTTTCATATTTCAATAACGTGCTTGTTTTAAACCCCGTCCACGATCTTTTCCTCAACCTAACTAAGGAAGGGAAGGTACCCGACCACGGGGGATTGATGCCAGAGGAGCCGTCGCATGAGGAAACGTTGACGTGAGTCACGCCTGTTTTCAAGCTGGTTGGTCCGACGCTCGTGTCGCTTTAAGGCTGACGAGATGGAGTTCAGTGTGATATGTGATCCCTCAGGTCTCCGTGATCTGAAGCTGCCGTGCAAGGTGATCATAGAACGACCCCCCCCCCCCCTCCCCAAGGGTAAACCACACCAAATAGAAGGTACTTTAAAAACCTACATCCAGGGCTGGAGCCCCTCATTCAGGTCCAGCCCCCCCCCACACACACACACACACACAAACACACACACACACACACAAACACACACACACACACACACACACGCACCTCCAGCTCTTACCCTGCTCCATCAGATGAGAAGCTCAGGGGGGGGTGGTCTGGGTGGTCGAAAAAACTGGTTCAGCCTGCCAATGTGTTTCACACACTCACACACACACACTCACACACACACACACACACACTCACACACACACACAAACACAAACACACTACACACACGCACCCCAAAATACTCATGCACAAATTAAGAGCAAATCAATACCTCTCAAGCTGACCGGCAATGACGTCAGCTGCACAGTTGGATCTCCCCCTTTTCTCTCAGTGTGTGCCAGTATGACTGTTTGTGTGTGTGTGTGTGTGTGTGTGTGTGTGTGTGTGTGTGTGTGTGTGTGTGTGTGTGTGTGTGTGTGTGTGTGTGTGTGTGTGTGTGCATGTGTGCGTGTGTATGTCAGAGCCCGTCTCCCTGCCACTTCGCACGTGCGCGCACTCTTTTGAAGGCGCGTTGCTACGTGCCCAGATTGGAAAGCAGCTGCGCGGGGAGGCAATAACTTGATGGCGGGACATAAAGAGAGAACCAGCGAGGAGCGCCTTCACAGTGTACCCCCCCCCCACACACACACACACACACACACACACACACTCCTCACACCGTCTGAGACTAAACATTACGTAATGACCACCTCTGGGCCGCCGCGCGCAGCATCCCATAATTATTATTCAATCTACAGACTGTGTCTAATAATAGGCGCTGCTTTCCTTCTATAAGGGCCAGTGTGGTCAGACTGAGACAAACAGAGCTTTTTGAAGACCGCTGTCACATCAAAGTATAATGTATGCATTCATACGCGACAGGAGTAGACTGTTAACATGACATGTCACTCAGTCCGTTACACTATTACGGTTCTGTGGTAAGAGATATAAATAGCTCAATTAGCTCAAGGTCGCAACTCTCTTCTGAGAATCACAGACGCGTGAAGTCCCGCTGGGAACATCACAGTGGTATTTAAATGAGGCTTGCTTTGGCATTTTAATGATGCACCCGACATTTTTCAAATACTGACATCTAGATGAAAAAAAAATGCAAAGGCTTTTATTTTTTTCCTCTCAGTGTATCCTGCAGGTTTGTGTCACTCATCTGGAATCGGGAGCGGCTGTTGCCCCGATTCAACATCACCCCTCTGTCGGACTGAGCCACCTCCTCTCTCTCCGTGCCGTCTCTCATCCCTCCTCTTGCGTTCTCTCTCTCTCTCTCTCTCTCTCTCTCTCTCTCTCTCTCTCTCTCTCTGCTGGAACGCACGGACCTCCGCCGCTGTCCAGGGATAATACTCTCACTTTCCCCGTCCGTGCCGCTGCAGAACGGACCGTACAGCTGCATGCTGCCTCTTCCCTCCCTGCCAGACCGAGACCCCGATCGAGGTAAGTCAACAACCCTCGCCGTGATGAGTGAAGCTGGGCTTATTGGTGTCATTGTCGGGGTGGCTCCCCGTGCACCTGTGAGTTCCCCGGGATGTGCGCTCTTGAGAGACACGCGCATGCTGCCACGTTGAGAGGCTGTGGTCCGTGGCTCTCAGGGGGCTCTGTTGTAGCCTCAAATGTGCTGATTCGGACAACATGCACCTGCTCTCTTCTATAGGAGCGCGCGCGGGTCTTAGGAGACAGACACGTGTGAGATAGAAGCAGATGCTGAACAGAGGAGAAGAAGAAGAAAGACGAGGAGAAGAGAACGCTGAGAGAAGGGGACAGAGATTGGCGCAAACTGACCAATGAGCGACCTAATGACTGTTAGAGCCACCCGTCCTTAATAGATGGCAAAAGGGCAGTTTTGTTATTATCACTTCACAGTGTGTATTTAATTGTTTTTTATATCATGGTGTGCGGGACAGCTGCCGGGATGGTCCCCGGCGGACCCCTCCGCGGCTGATGCGTTCAGAGCGGGGAGGTGTTGCTGGAGTTGCTCTGTGCCAAACACCTCCTCCAGGCGGCAGCTGCTGCGCGCGTGTGTGTGTGTGTGTTTGTGTGTGTGTGTGTGTTTGTGTGTGTGTGTGTGTGTGTGTGTTTGTGTGTGTGTGTGTGTGTGTGTGTGTGTGTGTGTGCGCGCGCGCGCACGCAACAGCGGTGATATCTGCATGGGCGCGCGCGCGCGCGCGTGTGTGTGTGTGTGTGTAATCACAGCCATCACCGTAGAGTCCGCGTGTGTGCTCGCTGACAGAGATGGAGAGGGGAGATAGTGTGCGGCTGTGATCGTTGTAAAAAAAAAATAATAATAATAAAAAAAGAGTGCGCACGAGTGCTCGAGTTATCAATTTCCATATCTAAGTGGTTGTTCCGATAGACTTTCCATTAGTCAGGATGGAGCAGAGTCCCGAAGTGTAAACCTCATTCGGCAGTGCGCGCGTTTGGAAACGGTTGGAGGATCGAAAGAAGAGAAACCTGAGAGAGACATGGGGGAGATCGAAGGGGGAGATGAGAAAGCGAAGGGGGTGATGGAGGGAGGGAGGGGGGGATGTGAGAGAGATGAGAGAGGGAGAGATGGCGTCCTACCAGCGCTTTCTCTGGCAGACGTTTGATTTATCGCCACTCCAATGCGCACTGACGCGCACAGCTCCGGGTCCCGCGCGCGCTCTTTACTCCGCTGTCACCTCACCGACTGATCAGGATTATCTCGGACTGACGGTCGTCGACCCGTTTGGCCACCGGGAGCACACCCTCACCGAGACACAGCGACCCCGTTACAACCCTCCTCCTCCTCCTCCCCCTCACCCTCCTCTTCCTCCTCCCTGTTATTACCGGACCGCCCCCGAGCACCAAAACGCACGTGAGGACGTGACGGATGACCGACGCCGTGAAAAGCAATCACGACTGATGCGGTGAGACAAGCGGGCCGACGGAGGGCCAGCGGTGATTTGTTTGGATTCCAATCAGATTTCCTCCCTGCCTCCCGGTGGCACCGCAACTTTGAATACATTCGTTTATGCATCTCATTGTGGTGCGTGCGTGCGTGACTCATTCGGCCGTGGAGTGCCCGTGCCCGTACCCGTGCCGTGCCGGGATAGTGGACGTAGTGCCAGAGCAGCGCTGCAGGCTGCTGGGAGGAGCGCCAAGTTTTACAGGACTCCTGTGAAATATTAGGGCAGAGTAAGAACATTTATCCCCACTGTTTCATCATCATCGTCATCATCATCATCATCATCATCATCATCATCATCATCATCATCATCATCATCATCATCATCATCATCATCATCATCATCAATAACACAAACACCATAGTTACCGTCTTCGTTATCTCTGGCATGGTGGTTATCATCACCTTCCTCACCATATTGCCTCTTACTGTTATCCCGTTATTAATTGACACAGCGGCCACAATCTTCATCTTTGCTGCCCATCGTCGTCATCCTCATTATCCCCATCAAATCCCTATGTGAAAATACCAAGACGTATTCGTTACCATCACACTGTTATCTTCATCAGCACCCCTTTCATCATCATCATCATCGTTACAATTGCTTTTAAGCTTGCCACTCTCCTCCTCCTCGTCCTCCTCGTCCTCCTCCTCCTCCTCCTCCTCCTAAATATCATCATATTTTTAGGCTGAACTAAATCATAAAAAGACTGTAAATAGATTCAAACTTTTGCAAATTGCACGCTCCCTTCAGAGTACACCTCCTCTCCTCTCCTCTCACTTTGAAACACCCCACACTGTCAGCAGGCAGAGGCCTATTGATGCCCACGGGCCCGGAGCTCTCGGTCATGGATCTCCTGTGGGGGGTGAACATGCTTTATAGACTGGAGTCAGACACACAAGAGAAAACTCGCATCCAACGCAGGATTAACGGGACAAAACGGAGGCCGAGTTCAAAGGTGGGCGTGGTCTGAGCAAGGGCGCAGGAAGCAAAGGGGGGGCCGGTGTGATCCCATCGCAAGACTGTCTCCGTAGTTACCGCGGCCGGCTTAGATAAAAACAGTATGTGTGTGTGTGTTGTATAAATGTGTGAAAGGGAATGCCTGGCATGGTCCGTAAACAATACGTCACATTCACATTACAGATCATTTACTTTGAGAAATAGTGACTGAAATAAGCCCCAAAAGGAAATACATTAACATAATTCTTTGTTTGGATAAAAAGCCAACATAAGATCATGATGAGGGTCTACTTTATATGTGTGTGTGTGTGTGTGTTGCTCCAATAATGTGTGTCTTATCTCAACTGTGAAGCTACAATGCTGAAGGGAATAGGAGCAGCGGATTGGATTAAGGGCCCCTGAGGGCCAAACCCAATCCAATGACCATGTGAGAAGGGCAGATCAGAGAAACAAGAAATAAAAAGAAAGAGGAAGACAAGAAGGGAGACGGCGAGGAAGAGGAGAGGTGTTGAAGCACAATGAACTCTGTATCTGCAGCGCTCACAAAGACAACATTAAATACGTATAATACGTACAGTCAAGGAAAAAGGACATAGGGGGAATTCATTTTTAAGGGACGCAAAGTCAAATAATGAGTAATTAAAAGAATAAAGACAAAAGGAATAAAAAAAAAATTGAATTTGTGAAACAATTTGAGGCTGTGGTTGACAACAATAAGCTTTAAAACTGTGCAGTCAACAATGAATCGTTTTTATCGATGGTGTGTTGTTAAGGTTTCCAATATCAGTCAGTATCATTAAATGAAACAAATAAATTATTGGGTCGTAACGTTTAAAGAATTTGAGTTTCGTTCCTTTCCTGCATCTCTGTCTTTACAGATAACAGCCTCGTGTTTTTGATCCTCCTCTCTTTGTCCTGATGAGTGGCGTGAAGTCATCACTCGCTTTCCTTTTTGCTTCTGTAGAACCAGCAAACCCGCTGTGAAATACATTTTGATAACGTCCGAAGAGAATAATGAACACTTTTTCACAGTCCTGATGGACAGTTCGTGAGCTTCAGGCCTCTCAATGTCCCGCTATCATACAGGGGCGTGTCCACCAATGTGACCCACAGAAGACAGGAGATCTGAAACATAATGTCTCGCAGTAAGAAATACAACAAATTATAGAATTTCTTAAAAGGTCCACGCATGACTTATCACTTATTTGCTATTTTCAACAACCCTTTAGAACTTGTAGGCCGCCATCTTACAGGAGCAACAAACACCTCGATGACCCGCCTGAGGACGAGCACAGCTGAGTTGTCTCCAGCAGCAGGCTGCTGTCACCAATCAGGGGAAAAGTCGGAGGACAAATCAATATTGATTTTGCTCAACGCCTCCAACGAGCTGCAATCTCTGGACCGGAATAGATTTGGACTCGGGCAATGACATTTCAGGCTGAAAGCAACAAGGGAGTGCAACGTGCAGCGGGAGAGTTGCAACCTTGCATTGAGTTTGAGGTGCACACCTGAGTATCCTCTCTCCTGTGGTACGGTGTCTGGATTCAGGCCGCTTTCATACACCGTTCACAGCTACACCTACGAACAGTAATGCGCTGCTATTTGTACAAAATAGATTCCCATGTAAGCCACGTAACTGTAAACCAGGAAGTATAAGGAGCGACAATGTCCGTGTAGGGGTAAAAATAAATATATAGTGATATCTGTGCTGTTAGTAGTTATTGATCACTTGTGAGGTGCTAGAACACATCCTCTCGCTCAACTGTCTCAGTAGCAGTAATAAGACTAGAAGGGCACTTAGACATCCGCGAAGGCTGTTTCCATAAAAATACTCCACACCATGAACCGGCTCCACTCCAAAATGTAATGGGTTGGTCATCGGCCCATGCTACACTCTACATCCTGCTGTCAAACAAACAATCAACAAACCGAACCAAAACATAACCACCTTTGCGCAGGTAATATGAATAATAACATTGTTAGTACTGGGAAGGGATTTTCCCAGTCACAACAGGATGTGACTCTTTACATATCCTCTCTATAAGCATATGGACCAAACACAAGAAACTGAACCGATGCCTTTAATTGTATTAAGGTTTCTTAATGCAAATGAAAGTCAACTTTACAAAAGTGTCAGTGGGTTCATCTTGTTTTATTGGGAGTATTTAACAATACAATCATTTCAAAGGAAATATAATTATAATATAATTTTCGATTAGCCAAAAAACACCAATGCAACACTTATTTTAACAAGCAACTTACACATGTAACATAAATGAAGCGGCCCTTGGAAACGGACTATCAACCTGCCTAAGCTGTTTACCTCCAGTGCATGCTGGGATCAGCTCCAGCAACGCCCTGACCTTGGAGAGGAGAATGTAGAAATAGAAATTTGATTGAGGTCCGAAAAAGACGACTGAAAAATGATTGATAATAGAATCAAATTATACATTACCGTTGAGCACAAACATCAACTGTTTGCTTCGTCATTTTACACGTTCCTGTCCTTCTTTGAGTGTGTGTGTGTGTGTGTGTGTGTGTGTGTGTGTGTGTGTGTGTGTGTGTGTGTGTGTGTGTGTGTGTGTGTGTGTGTGTGTGTGTGTGTTTGTGAGTTTGTGAGTGAGTTTGAAAAAGCCAATCCGTGAATCTGTGAAGTGACAGGTTCGCCTCTATCTGTATACGTGGCAGTCGTTTTCATTCCTCTCCTCTGTTTCCCTCAACACAAATATGAGAGGGCTGGAGAGAAAGATGGAGGGCGCCGGGGGAGACGGATGCTTTCCAGTGTTAACTCTGCTGTTTGTATGCGACAACGACGCCAGCAACAGGGAGGACAAATCTTATCGCCACCCCAACTGTTTTTTCTTTCTCCCATTGTTAAATGCCAGACCGTGGCTGGTGGCGATAAGTTAGTGAAGGAAAAACACCATTTTGGCTGCTATTTTAGATGAATGCAAAGAGGAGAAGAGGGGAGATAGCGGAGTGAGGAAGAGGGATGGCCCGAGGGAGGAAAGACAGAGTTTCAGTGCTGTGGAATTGTTATAGTGTGGTGCTGGTATTCAGAAACTGCTGAATGCCTTTCTCAACAATAACCAATGGTTGTTTTCATACTGGAACCAGTGAAGGTTGAAAGTCATTATTGGATATGGGACAGACCGCTTACAGTTAGGGCGATGGTCAGAGGAAATGTTAAGAATATGAACGTTATCAGTTTCAATCCCCAAAAATCCTGAAAGGGTTTGTTGAGAAAATAATTTTAAGCTTTTCCCTCTACATTTATCACTGTAGTGCCACGAAGCAAGGCACTTCACCATCAAATTATGTTGCTTGTGGCTGTGCTGAAACATGTATATATATAGTTTAAACGGTATATAGTTATGATGTATAAATCTGGGTGGAGTGTGTCAACATCACGCAAATACTTGAGCATGACTGTTCATTGAGTCGTTGAAGTAATTAACAAAGATAAATAATCTTAAAGTTTCCATGAGGAATTTTGAACTGGTTATGAAACTGTTACAAAGCCATACTGTTGCCTCTATATAACCTGAAGATTGGTTATTACTAAATAGTTATTTTAATGCTTGTATTCGGGTCAGAAGTGGAGGTTGAGAGCTCCCACCCGGCCGGAGCAGAGCTTTGCCTCGCTGGTCTGGACTGTCAGACCCTGCTGCATTAAAATGGGGTTTTCTAAAGGGACTCTGGTGCTCGAAAACACTACCGCTTTTGTCCACAGGCACCGCCAAAAGCAACACAAAAAGAAAGTTCCTCGGAGTAACTTTAACTAAAAGTTCATTTGTGATGACGACTGAGTGGACAAAGGACATGAAATGCTTAAAGGCCTAAGAAAAGCATATCGATGGCCAAAGTGCAAACCCTCCTAACTGCAAAATGATCCAGGAAAAGTGCAATAACCATATCTGCACTTTGTATATTTTTTTCTGTATTTTGTATTTTGTAATTAAGTTTATTTTAGTAGTCTCAAAAAAGTTTTCAGATAGGAGATTTTGCTCTTCGGCCATTGATGTGTCCCTTGAGTTAATTAAGGGTTCTTATTTTTATTTTTAATTATTTATTATTTAATTATTAATACTTTTTTCAAAATGTAAGACACTAAACCTAAACCTGAAACACTTTGGATTAACATCAAGATACATTTGGATGGATGTCATTTTAAGTCATGAAATAATCAAATCCGATCCCTCACAGTTAAAATATAAATATTTCTTACATTTTGCATGCATTTATGATTAAGGGGTTAAAATAAATTGAACGAATCATTAAACGGAGGCTAATTAAAGGTTGGGTTACTAAAGAAAAGAATAGCTGTCTTTTTTTCCACATACCTACCTGGCTAATTTCTCAAATTGATACAGTATTGAGCGCGATTGCTGCAGATACCATTCGCAAATGTCACGAGTTAGCTGATATTGACAATGTGGATGAGGTCTTTGAATAAAAGGATACACAAATGTCTAGTGCACTGATGCAGCTCCACAAATACGATAGGTGTATTTTCTACAGACAAATCTTGCACATTGCAGTTTGAGTTGGAGATGGCCAAGATATCTTTAATGTTCTTTATTCTGTGTGTGCATCATACAGCGTAGCCTGCAGAAAGACTGGAAGTTTCTGCTCTGAGTCGCTCTCAGGGTAAAACTTGTTTATGGCGATGGCAACTAAATCCATCGGGAGTTGATGATGTGTTGAATAGATTTCTTGTTTGGCTTCCGGACTCCTTACTCTTTTGTAGGTACGCGCACAAACACACCTTCTCTTTCTTCAGTCTTTTTTTTTCAGCAATACTGTTTTTGCACAGTTTTGTTGCCTGAAACTTTGTAATCTTTTGCCATGTTGCCTAGGGGTGCTGAAAGAAAACAAA
Source organism: Ophiodon elongatus (assembly GCA_016806645.1). Classification (NCBI taxonomy): domain Eukaryota; kingdom Metazoa; phylum Chordata; class Actinopteri; order Perciformes; family Hexagrammidae; genus Ophiodon; species Ophiodon elongatus. Next base: position 152,176 of record JACSYO010001060.1, read on the forward strand.
TTTGAAGTAAAGAAAATAGATAAAAATGCAAATCACAGTGGAGTTATAAAATGAACAAACCTGCATTTAGAGGTGGAGAAAATGAATTTGGCCTAAAGAAACTGCTTCTGATTTAGACTTTGCATCCAAAACCCCTCTTTTACATGCCTTCTTTGTCCTCAATTTGTTCTGGATTTCAAAACACACAAAAGAAGAAGGCCTTCTTAGGAACCCCTCTTACTGGAATAACTCTGCATCGGTCCGGTATTAGTACTTTCTTCAATGTTATACAATTTTGCAACACTAAGCATTTGCATCTCAGACAGTTCCTAGTGACTTCTGAGAGATAGAAAGACAGAAAAACTGGATTTTTACTGATAACTCCTCTTGGGGACCATTTCAAAGGAGCTGCTGACAAGTTCAGCAAGAGTGCAGTGAAAATCGGTAAATGCTTAAAAGCATAACATTTCTATTTTACTTTGTGAAAATGCCTAAATTTTCTTTACATAAAGTTCTCAACCAAAAGTCTTCGAAGTGCATCTGAAGTGGTATGGATGATTCTCTACCAAGCATAGGGCACTTTAATGTTTTTTTCTGTCGAGTCGCTCTATGATTTTCTGTGTTTTCTAAATTTCAGCGAGGCAGAATAAATATGTATGGGACAATTTAGATGGGTCGACACAGCGGCAGAGGTAGAGCTCACGATTTCCTACAATCTAATGCTTCAACGATACTGGATTTTGTACCCGCTCATGCATTTCACTGCACCCGTCCTAAAACTTTGACAAAGTATCTTCAACAGTTGTGTGTCTCAACCAGCTAGTTAGGAGACACGTTCTTGTCGTGTCTGCTGTCTGATAAGAGAGCACCACTGGATTTTCCCCAAACAATCCTTTTTGAAGCTGCAGCCAAAGCGCATCACAAAGCAAGCAGCACAATGTGGGACTCTTACAATAGTTACAAAGCCCGAAGCAGTTGCATTTCTTTAGAGAAATATTTTTCCCAAACGAGTCACTAAAATCTCACTCACAACTGCAAATGCCAGAAAAAGTCCAAAAGTTTGACTGGAAAGCAGCATGAATCACTGTCGACCAAACAAAGAAGATCATATTACTTTTCCCTTTTCATCTCTGTATTCTTCTGCCTTCATTCCTGTGTTCAGTTACACTCGGCGGGGCAGCAGCTTGGATGTTTAAATATGTAGAAGACAACTTTCAGTGCATCTGCTGTCGTACAGCATGCCTGAAAGTGTTCTTCTCCACACCTGAGATCCTAAAAAATTCAAGTTGAAGTAGTGCATTAGTGTGCATCACAGGCGGAGGCCAGTGTTAATCGAATGCCTACGACTGTGATGATGGACTAGTCGCAGTAGCTGTCACAATGTAGCAAATGTGGTTCTCTAACAGAGCCTCGCCAGCATTTTAAAATCTGTTGTAGTATTCCTGTGAGAGCTGCTCCACCTCGGACCCTTTGCCATGAATCCATCACGTCGCTGGCCATTCTTTTATTGAAGCGGTAGCCGAAAAAGCATGCCCTCTAATTCCTGCAGTGCTGTGTGGTTGAATGGGTGGAGTAAAGATGATACAATAATACAATTATTAGCAATGCTTGCAGATTACTTCAAAACAGTGGTGTGCAGAGATTATCTAAGGAGAAGGGTTAAATAAAAAGAAAGTGGCACCAATTCTGAACAAAAGCTTTGAATGAGTTTTCAAGACAGAAGTAGTGTGACATTGTAATAAAGCGTACAGGTTCATCACCTGAGACAATTTGCTTTCCCTATCTTATACTTCAGTGTTTGTTTCTCAAAGACAAAGGTCATTGTTTTATAACCTTAACCAGGTAGTTTTAGTTGTCTACATTTAGCTAGACATTAAATATAAGCAGATGTGTCATTTCTAAACCAATTTGACTACATCTGAAATACACCGAGGCATCGTTTACATCTGGCTTTACAGCCCATTCTCACCAATTGGAGTAAGACAACATATCGTAACTGCTTTTTGCTTGTAGCTTATTTGCCATGAGTCTGTACGGACTGCACAACCCAGTGTCATGACGGGTCGTGAATTAGTCCCAAAACAAAACCCAGGACAGGAATGAATGTATTAATACAAACATATATATATATATATTTATGTGTACCATAAAATAAACTCTAAAAACTTTGTCTACACACAGAAGGCTCTGATAAAAGCTTGCTCTGCTCTTCAGTGTGAAAAACTTCATTTCATTTGCTATTTATTCCTTTCATTCAGCTGCTCGCCTGCAGGCAGACCTGGGCAGATACAGCAATGGGTAATTACGTTTTGAATAGCCGAAGAATACGAGGCGTACTTTATTTATCTGATCTTAGTCTGGCTTTGAAAAATGATTCCCAATTTCCATATTAGAGCTAGTGGAGAGTGAAACATGATTGGCCTTTACTTGAACCGTCTGATCTTAGTTTGCAGTGATTGGATGATTCACAGGAAAATACCAATTTTCATTTTGACACTACAGCTGGAAGTCTGATTAGTTACCACCCCGTTTCTTATCTTATATCAGCCCTTATTCTGTTCTTACATTTTGACCAAATCACTTCATTCGTGCAAATTGGGGTTCCAAAAAGGTGTTCCAATTCTCTGCAAAAGTCTCAAAAGACAATAACCTCTGATATATACACCACAAGTACTTACCGTTGAAAAAGGACACATTTTTTTCTTGACTTCATTCCCATTTCAATCAGTTCTTTTCTTCCCTCTCTGCTGTCACAGAGCTAAAACGAAGTGAGCAGAAAGGTCCGGCTACGGAAGGCTAACCTTATCTTGCAAATGAGGTGTCTACTACTGTTCAGCTCTGTGTGAAGATAACTCGGGAACCATTTCCTTCTCCGTCTCCTCACTCTAATTTAGACAGATACTGCTAAGCCTTAAGGGAGACCTGGAAAAGATTGTAACTAATTACCTGTCGAACACTTCAAAAATCAAAAGGAGTGTATTATCGCTCTCGTATCTGCTGTACCGAGCGATGCGTCCGCATTTGGAGCTATTTATGTTTCCGGTGAGAAATGGATCGTGACCGCCGTAGGCTGTTGACTCGAGATGGGACGCAGGTGAGGAGCCTTGTGCGTAATGAGATACAAGATGGAAGCCTGTAGGAGTTGTGCATCTAACTTTGATTGTATTGTATTGCATTTTTCATTATGTGATCTCAATTTAGTTTGCCTCTGTCTGCATTTGAATTTCCTTTTTTTTTGCTGCAGCAGTGCCCCAATTTCCCAACAGGGATCATTAAACTTTAATTTCATCAAATCTAAGAACCATGTAAGCTCGAATTGGACATTTTCCGGCAAGCCACTGAACTTGCTGTGGTCTATTTTATCCAAATTATTTAGGGTGTCGACGTCTTGCATCTTCTGAACATGCTGTGTGTAATTATAGATAGACACATGCTGCTCCACTGGGCCCCGTGGCCTCAGAGACACCACGTTCCCAGACTCCCAGAGTAGATACTGTGTCCCATTTGAGATATGTTTTTCAGAGTCCTCAATCGTTGTCAATCATCGCGGAGTATCTACGTGTATGTGATGATGCCCTGTGATGACCTGTGGTAAATTTATCTCGTTCTAACAACCTTATGGGGACAATAACTTGTTCACACACTTGCTTTGTGGGGATCCACTAACTATCTGGGGTCAAAGGTCAATTCATTTTTGAAGTTTAAGACTTGGTTTTGGGTTTAAGCTGACAATGTGTTATATGTGTAGATTGAAGTTAGTGTAAAGATTGGGTGAGACATGAAGAGTGTTGGTTAAAGACAGGGTAAGCCTCGCCAATGCAAGTATTCATAATGCATATTATATGTCCCTGTGAGTGTATAGTGTCCTTCATAGTGTCCAAAAACTGTTTGTATATTTCACGCAATAGACATAATAGTACAAAAGAGTTATTCGAGCCGAAGTGAAAGGAAATAATCTATGATAAGCATTTTCTTCAGATTTAACAAAAGTACAAAGCAGACCTCAAAATAGTTCTACCATTTCACATCAGAAGTATGAGCCAATATATCTACAAAATCAAGTGAAAAATGCATTACATCCAAGGGGCTTGGTACCAAATTGTTAACATTGAGATAGTGTAGCACGAGTCAGAATCTACGAGTGAAGGGCCTTTGGCTCCAGTTCAACAATCACACAGAACAATATACGCAGTAACAGTCGAGTCAAGATGCTCTGTTTGTGGGGGGAAAACCACTGTTAAAGTAATTCCGGAAAATGTATGAGGTGTCTAAAGGGAACGCTGAGGGTTAACTACATAGTAAAATATATATTGATGCCTAAGATTACACCCATATTTAGTTTTTTACATCTCATTACCTACTACTATCGCTGCCATCACTCTACTGGAAAGGTCTTCCACAAGATTTAGAAATTTGGCGATACCGGAATCTACACAAAATGACCAGTCCTAAGTCCCACCCCTTTTCGCTATGTGCACCAATAACGGTTGAGCAAACTTGGAACCCACCAGAAACATGGTCAGCTTTCCCACTTTCCTGTTATGCTTAGATACGCTACATCTCTTCAAAGGTAGTCACAGTACATCAATGTCACAATCTTCAAAAGACACGTTGTATGAGGTCACAGTTACGACAGGGAATTTCATTTTGATTTGATTTTGTCGGTCCCTGTGGACAAAGGCGGTAATGCAGCAACAGGGTCCCTTTAGAAAACCTCTCATTTTACTGCAGCAGGGTCTGACAGTCTTCCCTCCTCCTTCCTGGTTCTGGTTTTCCCGTGCCCCCCCCCCCACCCCCCCTTACCTTCCAGCGGTCTCCAGCAGTGTGGAGCAGCGAGGCGAATGCTAAATCAGGAAAGGGCACGAGTCTCTAAAATATCATCGTAAGCCTTCTGTCTGAAACTGAATTAAACTTAAAGAATTTGAGATATGAGTGTTTTAAAATTTAAATGAACTAAGATGATTCATTACCTGGGGGACTTCTTACTTTTTTTTTTTTTTTTAGCTCCGCCACAGCAGAGGTAGCTTTTAATAGCAAGCAGTCACTCTCTCGTCGTTCTCTCTCTCACACACACACACACACACACACACACACACACACACACACACACACACACACACACACACACACACACAAAGGTGCTATGACAGGTCTACATAAAGCAGAGAACTCACAAGAAACCGTCTCTCTGAGAAAAATACACTCTTTGTGAAACAGTTTCTAGTGACCTTGACAGTTGACGCTGTGTAATTCACATCTCACCTCTTCTCTCTGCAGTTTAATTGAGTCGGCGGGTCGCTCACGGTGTGTGGGACTGTGTGTGTGTGTGTGTGTGTGTGTGTGTGTGTGTGTGTGTGTACATGAATGTGTGTGAGTGAGCGAATGACTTCTTTTGTGCACTGTGAAGAAGTACAAAAGGTCTTGCTCTTTGTTGCGGTACATTCAAAGCTCTCAGGTACAATCAACCGGGTATACCATTACTTACTCTGTGTGTGTGTGTGTGTGTGTGTGTGTGTGTGTGTGTGTGTGTGTGTGTGTGTGTGTGTGTGTGTGTGTGTGTGTGTGTGTGTGTTTACCCTTAATGAGGCTCAGTAGGCTAATTTCTAAGCAGGAAGTTGATGATGGGGGGAAAATGGGCTGAAACTACTGCATCAAACCCCAAAAGCCCCAAAGTACATAAAAATGTGTTGCATCTCTCTCGTCTCGTTCCCGTTTTTTTAATCTCTTTCTGTCATGAATGTTTACCAATTCCATTCACCCCTCTAATGCATATGCGTTCTCAGCAGGCGTCTCATCCGGTGTGAACACGCTTTTTTTGGTACAAAATCGGCTGCAGAAACATCTCCGTCGCTATAATTCATCAGACAAGGATCGGCTTGGTGATGAGATTGCCTTTTGGAGGTTGGGGCCTTGCGTTATTATATTCTCTCTGCAGATAATCACCGCGGCTGACTAACTTCGGGCAAAGCGGCAGTTATCGCGAACGCACTCGCGTCGGTGCCCGTCCAATCTTGAAGTAATAAAAAAACAAAACTGCGATCTCGCGACAATGAATCCAAGTGTTATTGCTCACCGTTATCGATGGACGCAGCGTGGAGCCAGTAAAAGCTTTTGGGATTCTGTGGTCTCAAAAAGCTGCTTTGGATAACGTGAAAACAGCAGAAGCTTCTTCCTGTGTTTCTTCCATCATCAGAAAAAGAGTGACAGTGGGGCACAACCTTCGCACACCTCGCTGTTGCAGTCCGAAGTTTGAAGACTGAATTACCGAGGAGTCCTGGCCAAACCTGTGTCGCTTTAAACCGACAGAGAAGAAAGAGGGGAAAGATTCATGTTGGTGAGTCCTGGCTTCCCTGTCTACAGCTCACTAACTTTACGCTTTCTTAGAAGACCGTTTTTGGGTATGAAGAGCTCAAGCTTTAGTATAATTTAAAAATAATAATTAAAATATACCAAGCAGATTCAACAAGTCAGATAATTTGTGACTGAGGTGTGATATTCATCAGGCGGCGCATTTGTTGGTGTTCAGTGTTGTTGGAACGTGCAACAGAAGTGTAACCTCACCCATGTTGAACATGGCATGATTGCAGAGTACCTGTCGTCTTGGAAACCAACTGAATGGTTTGCTGAACATTTATGCAAAAAAGCCCCAAAAAAAACCACTAAAAGTGATCTCTGGTTCTGGAATTTGTTTTACTGGACAAATTACGGACGTGGCAGATTCTTATAAGATTAAAACCACAGACAAACCTACGCAATTTTATACAAATGACTAGAGGCCCCCCGGGTGACATATGTGAATTGGGGTGTTTGTCACAGAGTTGAGTGAACGGTGAAGTAACGGGCGATAATGAGAGACAGTGAAGCGGAGAGTGGCGGAGGAAGTGTGCGATAGCGATGATTGACATAAATGACAGATCGAAACAGATGAATGGACTTTAGGTGAATGTGTGTGTGTGTGTGTGTGTGTGTGTGTGTGTGTGTGTGTGTGTGTGTGTGTGTATTTATGTGTGTCCCTGTGCTTAAGAGGTGTCGGGAGATAGTGTGTATTTCTGACAGGAGGAGGTCAAAGGCTTAGTGACAGCTTTAGTGAGGCAGACACCAATTAGGGTTATTGACACTGTGTGTGTGTGTGTGTGTGTGTGTGTGTGTGTGTGTGTGTGTGTGTGTGTGTGTGTGTGTGTGTGTGTGAGAGAGAGGTTGTTTAAAAGACTGACAGGCTTAAGTCATGACAGTATAGATAAAAATGCAACGGTTCCAGTATTGACTCTGTGTGTGTGTGTGTGTGTGTGTGTGTGTGTGTGTGTGTGTGTGAGACAGTTTATCTGGAGTAATATTGACATTTTATCTGTCAAGGTAGTAAATGTTGAATGGCAGCTTTACTACTGTGTGCTGCGTCCATGTGTGTGTGTGTGTGTGTGTGTGTGTGTGTGTGTGTGTGTGTGTGTGCATGTGTGTGTGTGTGTGTGTGTGTGCAGAACAGTCATCAAAGTCCTCTCAACTGTTTCATGCGACATTGTTCTCTCGCAAATGAATCTATTGTTGTTGTTGTTGGTTTTTTTTGAAGACCCATTTTTAGTTGTCTGGGTTCGTCTTCACGATGTTTTGTCTCCGATTTCAAAAGGTGTGTAGCCTCGCTTTCATTCCATTCCTTGTCGAGAGTGAGCGCCGAATGTTTATCAGAACCAAAAAAGTCTCCTGTCATTTACTTAAAAGCCAAATCCATCATCCAAAAATAAGGCGAAGTCGGTCCTCCACCGGGAAGTGACACATGAGAACGAAAACCGCTTTTTATAGAGAGAGTCTCCAACGGAGCTGTCAATCGACGAGGAGGACGATGTGCGAGAGCTAAAGATGAGCGGAGGACGGCTTTTGAATCTTAACAAGATTAAAGTGAAAACAGTATTTACACGAAAAGGCAGTGAAGTGTAGTTAGATTACAAAAGTCACCGTACAGACGCAGCCACCGAGAACTTCCCCTGTTCACCAGCCGGACGGTGCTCCCTTCACACCAACATACGAACCAACTGAAGTACAATAAAGATTCACGTTTCTTTGGTTTTTCGGCCGTGGTTTCTCAATAAAACCTCAATCATTTTGAGCCTTTTTTGTATTCATTAATGAGTCCTCAACGTCCTCTATCCCTAAAAACAAGTGAACATGGAGATGAAGCTCAGTTGGTAGAGGGGCTGAGCCGTTAATGGTCGCGTTGGCAATGATATCAAAAGTGTGCTTGAAGTCATAATTCCTCCTGATGTATGAGGGGTAAGTCCATGAAATACTTACTTTCATGGAACTTCAATTCCTTCAATCAAATTTTGGTTGATTCTTTTGCAGCGATCTGCATTATTCTGTCTTGGTTTAAGATTCTGACACTATTTTGGAAAATCCTTGAAATAACTTGATTTCCATTGAAAACATATTCAAATATTCTGACTGCTTTGGGGGATCTGTATTTCACTTTTTAAAAGCAAACCTGACATTCACCCTCACACTCACAGTTTAATAACTTGACAACTTTTAGCATTTCCTCCAGGGTTCCACATATTCCGCTGTATAAATCTGTGTTTTACTGTATACGCAGGTTCCTGAGGTGCACCCACGCTTGTTACACACCAACATTTGAGGCTGTCGGCGTGTTCATAATTGACACGGGACGCTACCGAGGCCTTGGGTCAGCTACAAAGTACAGCAAACCATTGCCTGTCCCCTTCGCGTCGGCTAAACTCACACCTTCTGAGATGTAAGTCAGACATTCAGCAGAAAAGAATCATATATATCCTTTGAGATTAAAGGGACAAATGTACGAAAATTAACTACAGCAAAAAAAGTAATGAATAAAAACTTGGAAGAGAAATGGATTGAAAGCCGTGGTAACGCCAGAGACCGTCTGAGATATGTTGCTTCTATAATCATGGCCTCTGGGCGAGGCAAAGGCCATGTGTTCTTCAGGTCCCGTGTTCTCTTATAGACAACCATTAAGAAAAATGTCCCTCTGCGTTACCATAGTGAAGGAAAAACAACAAAGAAAAGACTCATGTCATAACTGCTTGTGCTGAGCCACAGGTTATGGTGAATTATGTCCTTTGAGTTATCTGGGGGAGCGATACAAACCATATTTCATTACAACAGTTTTGAACTCCATTTTCTTGTCTTTTTCACGTAAATGTATGACTATACTTTATAATCTTGTTTTCTCACTGAATACCCACCCCCCTCTCTATAGTTTTATTTATTTTTTATGTTTACCTACAGTGGCTCTAATGCACCGTCGTAAAGATCTGACCAAGTCGTCTAAAGAAGGAAACGTTATATGGGAGATAAAACTGACTGACACGGAATAAAACAAAAGAGTTGGCGTCATTACCAAATTGTTCGTTTCTATTTTTATTATATTTGTCAGACGTGATATAAACTTCTGTTCATTTCATTTTCCTTATTGACATCCACTTACTTTTTTTCTAATTAATATAAGTAGCATCCCTGGCACGAGGCTCACTGAACTTAATGATCCGCGTAAAGTTTTTAATCCACAAAAGAGAAACACTGAAATCGTAAAATCCATCACATTTTGTTCATGCCAGCTCGGTTATGGATCTCCTGATGCCGTGTCGCGAGGTGGCTCATGGATTTTAACACTTTTTGTCAGTTCCCTCGCTGTGAGCTGAATTAGTAGAGTACTGAGTAAAACTACTGCTCTGCTGAACACAAAACAGGACCCGCTTTCCACCGCCTCTCGCCAGTTTGCCGGCCAAGCTTTGGTGGTTTGGACGGCGAGGCTCGACGTGATGTCTGCTTTTTCCGCTCTTTTGCTCACAGATTTCCTCTCCAAAGCGGCGCCGGCTCCTCCGCGGTGCGGGCTGCCGCTGTGGCGCTTCCGACACACAAAGCGTTGTCCTGCTATGCGGAGTTCACACATTTGCAGTTACAGTTCACGATCCCGGCTCCAAACCCTGCTGGGACCGTGACGGACGAGACCGCCGCCAGAGCTGGAGGTCTGTACAGGCGTGACACCGGGACCCAAACACGCACCGTGCCCGGCCAACCCTCTGACCCAAAGTTATTCCTTTTGTTTTTAAAGAGAAGGGGATATTTATGCATGCAGAAGGTCGTTAAAGAAATATGTTTACGAGGACTGTATGGAATAAAGCACGAAAGCCCAGCGGCACGAAACCCAACAAGCTTCAAACAGTCAATAAGCTCGTCCTGTTACATGTTTACTGCCAGCAAATCATTTCCACCAACTAACCGCACATGGATCCACAGAATCCCATAATTAATAAACCATCTGCCTCACCTGTCGATCAGGATCAAGTTTAAATTAGCCTTTTTTCCCCAGTCGGACAGATGGATGTGGTTGGTAAATCTAATCTAATCTTTCCAGTTGCCGTTGACAAACATGTCAGTCACATGAAGTATGTACTGATACCATCACAGGTCACACAAGGTCGGAATGCACAATATCGGAGCCTTTAATTGATTACTGTACCTGTCGCTTCCTACTTTACTTTTCCTGCTGGAAAGGACACGTGTTCCAGGCAGACCGCTGCAGCCAGAGAGAAACATCTTAATGAACTGCGTTTGAAATACCGAGACCCGAATCAGACCTGAGGCAGAAGCTGCCCACAACAACAAGCTTGACCTGAAACCTGACGCTTTGCTTTGGCAAACTGTCAGAAACCTTGAGGCACAAAGTAAGTAGTTGTAACTGCTCTCGATTCTTTTTTTTTATCACACTTTGTTTATTCCAGGAAGGTTGGCCGAGTCTTTGCACTGGCTTTAAAAATGTTTGACGAGGAAAGAGAATGTGTTTTTTGGTGAGAAACACTCGACCAGACTCAGCTGAAGGTCCACTTACAGGCTTTTTCTGGAGCTCTCAGCCACATGTCGCTCCTCATCGGCAGATGGAGTCCGCTCAGTTATTGTGGAGATGACGAGGGAGTCCACAAACTTACTGCAGGTCATGTGATGACATCTAATTGCAGCCTCTGCTGATGAAGATGTGATTGAATACTGATGAAAGTGGACTCTGATCTACGTCACATGACCACCGCACATGACCCGTACTGAACATATTACACAACCAGAAAAGAACAAGCAACATATTGCACGACCCCTCGCATCATACCATGAACAAATTGCACAACCCCCTTCAGCCTCAAGCAACGTTATTTCAAATTATTATTGAGAGAGGCACAAATGAGTTATTAAAGCGGTTCAGTTTACATCGGGGTACTCTATAATGTTTACCAGAGGGGTCGCACTCAGTGGGAGAATATGGGTGAGAGAACTTATGAGAAAACTCCAGTTCCAGTTTGCTCTCCTGGATTTTCCACAGCTGGAAGACTTCCTTCATTTTGTAGGAGATGTTTATGTATATCTCAAAAATCATTCCAGCTTCATTTGTTTTGTTACTGATGATAATCCTGAAGCATGTCCTTTCTCTTTAGCTTTGCCCTCTCTCACTCTGTTCCGTTTCCCCCGAGCTTCAATATACATAACCAGAGAAACGCTGTTGTTTGGCTCCACCCACTGAGGTTTAACTCAGCGGGCTTATCTCTGCCTCCAGACGAGTTCTGTTGAATTCTCCAGTGTGGCATATGTGTGAGCGCACACACACACACACACACACACACACACACACACACACACACACACACACACACACACACACTAAACACAATCATTTTTCCTGATTGCAGTTCGTTCGGCCGTCTTCCTCTCTTTGTCTTAAATCCACAGGAGCTCATATTCTGGAAGAGCTGCTTCATCATAGTTTTTTTTTTTGGCAATCAGCAAACTGGCTCCATTTAGGAAGCGATATTCCACCACGTCTCGTTCCTCCAGGTTAGCTGAGCAGTGGGCAAAACAGTCCGTTAGTGAGTCTGAGGGGAAGCCCGGTGGTAATCATCCAACATTTACAGTGAGCGAGACCAAGGTGCTTTATTTTACTCGTCAATCTGGAACCAAACGTGAAACCTGAGATACACAAACCGTGTGACCAAGGTTATGGAACCAGAACACATCATTTAACTGATGCCATTAGGATGATGCCATATCCATTTCTGCTTGTTACATGCACACAGTCTTTTCAAAATAAACTTCCGTCTTCACATGAAACAACTTTATTAGATTAAGGTCACAAAACTACTTGTCAAGTTAAGGAAAAGATCGCTGATTGTGTTAAAATAACTACAGAGGTGGCGTTACCTAAGTGTGAAAGTTAAGTAACGAATAAGTCAGCGTTTGGGTTAAAATAACTGATGAAGAGGCATTATTTAAATATGAAAGTTATGACAAATAACTTAACGTTTGGATTAAGATAAACAAGGAAGGGATATTCCCTCCGCAGACTTTAGCGCTCTTGTACTTCATGATTCATGATTATGTTAATTCTATACAAACATATAAAGTGATTTTGTGGAATCTATACAAATTACAGTGCGTTGCTTCTCTGAGGTAAACTTACAAACAGTGTTTCAGAACAGCCCTGCTACACACTCAGTGAAGTAAAATGAATAGACTCGGGTTAAATGAGTCACTTCACACCTGTAATCTCGCACTGACTGTTTGTCATGCCGGTTTCCATAGTGACGCTTACTTTAGAGATTACCTTTCACCTGTGTTTTCAACGAAGTGACACAAAAACAAAGGCCGTTACTTTATCCCAGATATCTCAGTAGATTTCAGCTGACAGCTGACGTCTCCAGAAAGCTTTGAAATGACTCTCTGTGAGCATTTCATCTGGCATCCACACACGACGTCGCCCCAAAAGGCAGAACAGGTAGTCGAAGATGGAACTCGAGGAGACAGATTGGATCAATACTCTGAGAATACTCTCACAGCACTTAGCCTCCATCTTTGGGATTTCATGGCAGCTCTCACAGAGAAAAGAGGTGCATCATAAAATAAAGCCAGGCTTTGCAATCAATAATAATTTAGGTTTTTGGTATTCTTTTTCAAATAGTCTTCAATTGTCTATCAAGAATCAGGGCCGGTCACCGTGGACAGTTTACTTAAAATGTCATGTAGTGGAGGGAGGATTCAAATCTTTGATTTTTATGATTATAGACAACTCTTAATGCAATTTTCTACACTGAGCTTGTTAACAATTTGCGTAATTTGGTGCAATGTGGTCAGTCCACCACTTTGGTCCAAACTGAAATATCTCCACATCTACTGGAGGGATCACCACAGACATTCCTGGTACCCAGAGGATGAGCCCTAACAACATGAGGTCGACATCAGATGTATCTGGCGCAAACATTCACGTTCCTCTTTGGGTAAATTGTAATAACTAGAACGATTATTGACTTGATGACTTTGTGTTTAATGCTAATTAGCAAATGTTAGCGTACTAACATGCTAAACTAAGATGGCGAACGCATGGCGACATTGTCATTGTAAGCATGTTGCTGATGTTAGCGTTCAGCTCAAAGCACTGCTCTGTCGATGAACAGCCTCACAGGGGGACTCTTCATCTTGTTTAAAGTCTAAAGTATTCAGCCAGTGTCTGACTGTTTCAGTTCTCTTTCGCACGAGGAGGATCCACAAGGAGCCACATTGTAGCTGCAGTGCGTATAAATTCGAAGAGACCCTGAGGGGCCGCGGTAAACACGGTCCTCAAAACGATCAACACGGAGAACGAGGAAACACAAATGAATTGGGTGACGGAAACCAAACGTGTAAGTCAATACGAGAGAGGATGGGAGACAAGCAACAACATGTCAGACAAGGGAAATAATGGAAAGCCATCACCAGGCAGGGAAGGGAAGGTTTGTATTATCAGTTTGTTTGTTTGTTTGTTTCCTTTTTGGTCGTAAACTCAGTCGCCGGCGGTTTACTTTCAGGACTTGGGATCCTCACAGAAGAAGACAGGGTCAGGTGTGTCTGTTGCTTCTATGGCATCGTATTGAATCGGCCTCTGGAGCTGACTATTTTTCTGGAGCTGTCCGTGGTGCTGAACAGAGATCAAGGCGAGCTGAAGCCAGCGGGTCTGTGCTCCGAACAGCTCGGCGCTGGAGAGGAAGAGTGAGAGGAGGACATCGCCAAGGGCTGTTTCACTTGGACGTACAGTTGAGCTCTGTCTACAGACGTGAGCCCTCTCCTGTAATGTGATGTCACAACCGAGCAGCAGGTTGAGCGACAGTTTCTTTGTCAACAACTCTTTGGTGACCTTTTGAAAACACGTGTCTCTTTTGCCATTTCTTTCAATTCCATTGGCAAAGTGACTCTTTACTGGTGCGAAAAAACGAGGTTTGCTTAGGCGTGTGTTCTGATGTGCGTGCACGGAATGAAGATTTCCATGAAGTCAGCGAGCTGGCGTGCTTGTGAAAAATGGCTCGAGGCTGTTTGACTTCGGTTTGTGGGGCTTTGGAAAGGTTTGCAGCCAGCTGGGGACTGTTTCATGGTCAAGCAGATCCATTTAAGAAGCACCCTGTCTGGGATTTTCTTTTCTTTTTTACCACAGGTAGAGAGACAGTTACAGAATAAATTGATTAGAGAAGGGTCTTTTGTATTCATATTTGTGTATTTTGTTTTCCTAAGGAGACATCAAAGTGGCGGGCCGTTGGTTCTTTACAGAAAGTTTACAGATGGATTTTGCTTAACAAAAAAAACAATACAGTCTAGAATATATATAAAGAGTGAATAGCAGTGAACGTGACGCAAGCAGTTAGAAAAGTCTGTGTGTTTATTCCAATTAAATCAAACTATAAAATCGGTTTATTTTGGGTTCGTAGCGCCGTAGTAAACCAACTGACGTGCGGCTCGCCGCTGACGTTATGAACCCAGACGTGATCATTTCGGCCACCGCTGATGAAACGTTGGTTTTACAAGGTTACAAGGGGTTTCTATTTGTCATTGTGCGACAGGATTGAGCAAAGAAATTGAGATTGTAGTCCCAATTTGCTCCATGGGAGGGTGGAGGCTGAGTTAAGGAGTCTCACTGCCAGAGGAAAGAAGCTGTTTTAAGGTCTGGTGGTTCGGCAGCTGATACTTCTGTATCTCTTTCCAGACGGCAGCAGGGTGAGCAGGTGGTCGCTGGGTGGGTTTTGTCTTTCAAAATCTTTGGGTTCTTCTCAGGCTCCTCTTCTCACCAATAGCCCCGATGCTCAGTATGGGAACCAGTAACGTTCTGGGCAGTTTCAATCACCCGCTGTAGAGCCCTCCTGTCCTGTTCCTCGAGAAATACAGCCATTTTATGAGCTTTTGTCACCCGGATGGAGACGTGTGAGGACCACGTCAGGTCGTCTGTGATGCTGATTCCTAGAAACGTAAAGCTGTTAACTTGCTCCACCTCAGCTCCTTGGTTTTACCGGACGTTGAGCGGTAGGTTGTTCTAGAGAGTGCCTCGCTACATTAAGGTAAAGCTCCCCTCCTCTCGAGTGCGTCCAGTGCAAGCGACGCAAATAAACCCCGAAAATGATCCCGTAATTAAAAATTAAATTTGCTTCGCATTTTGTGTGAGCACAGCGTTACAATTTCTCGTTTCTTAAATCCCAGTTGAAGCTAATCAGTGTTTAACACAAGTCAAAAATGTAGTCAGTCTATTTGGCTCCCAGATGCCCTGGTTTCCATCCACAGTTCAAACACACTGAATCAGGTGGACTCGAGACTCCTCACCGCCCACAGGGATGATTGTGAGAGTCTGCATGTCTGCGTTAGCACTGTGATGTACTGGTGACCTGTCCAAAGTGTCTCTCTGCATTTCACCAAATAGGCTTTAGCTGCCCCCCCCCCCCCCCTCCCCCCACCCTAAAGAAAAAAAGAAAAAAAACCTAGAAAGAATAAGTTGGAAGAGACTGAATAAATGAAGGGCGATGTTCTGAAAAGTTTCGCAGCGAACTGGAGCGTTCACAGCTGAGCGTGGATGCGTCTCTGTCCGAGGTCCTGAAAGTCTTCACGGCCAGATGAGCCCAGCTTTTCAGACATCTGTCCACGGTGCTGGAATCCAGCGACGAGCTCTCGGCCACGAGACAAGCGGCCACAGATGTGGCCAGTCAGAGCGTGAACACTGGAGGCATGAAAGCCTGCTGGAAGGAAAAATGAATTAAAAAAAGCCACTGAAACAATCCAACAATTAAATAGTGTTCGTAAGTTTTAACTCTTTACAGTAACTACGAGTGTATATATAAATATACCTACACTATACATTTGCTGGCTGAATACATACCATATGGTATGACTGTTGTTTTCAGCAATTTGGTCTCTTTGTAATGACCTTCTTTCCTGTTCTTGATAAATCTCTTCACATTTTGTCTATTTTATTATAACGTTGTGTTATATGTTTAGAATGAGCTGCTACCGTGACATTTCTGTAAAGCCTTAAGCATTTGTGGTTATTAAAGAAATATGGGAGAGGAGTAGATGCAATTTTCCTCACGCAGCCGTCAACACGAACATAACAGTGATGTTCACTGTAATGGATTAAACCTCTCAAGCAATTTAACACCAGTAGGCTGTTGTAGTTCATGGGTTAAAATATGCAAAACCCCTGGTATTGTCACAGTTGACGTATTTTGGCTGTAATAACACTGGCAATGCGAACAGGATTGTATTTGTAGTGAACATCAAATTATATTCACACGGCCTCGTCAGGTAAATGAAGCGTCCCAGCAGTTTTTCAATAAACAGGTCTTTTCAATTTTCAATTCCTCGGTATCCACGGGTTTCCATTTATGCGACGCCGAGCCATATTGAAAAAACCTTGTGGTTTAAAAGCATCAGTATAAAAAAAGTAAAGACCGCCATGCATTCCTTCTGCAAGACATTTGAAACCCTTTCGATCTCAGTCTCAGCCACTAGGAGACCAAACGAGGACAGAGGAGCGTCCTTAGGGCCACCATGCACAAACATGCTGTTTCAATTGTCCAGGGCTGTGCACGGGAAGGATGCGTGTGTGTGTGTGCGTGTGCGTGTGCGTGTGCGTGTGCGTGTGTGCATGTGTGTGTGTGTGTGTGTGTGTGTGTTTGTGGGCTTGATACATTTATGATGAGCAAAATAGATATTCCTGTCTTGTCGGGTTAAATCTTCCTGTCCTCTCCTGTCGGTCCTCTCTACTTCTGTCGGTCCTCATTCTAGTTCATGAGAAGTTTGTTGCTGCTGCTGTGATGCATCTAAAAGGTGGATATTCTAGCAGTGGGTGTGTGCGCGCGCGTGTGTGTGTGTTGTGTGTGTGTGTGTGTGTGTGTGTGTACGTGATGAATGAACAGAAACATTTGACAGTAATTGTGGCCTTGTCACCGACGTCTGTGCTGTTCGAGTGAACACGTTTCTTTTGTTTGCAACCTCTTTTTGTGTTCCCAAGTGTTTCCAAATGAGTGTGTGACTGCAAATCAGTATTAGTGTGTGTGTGTGTGTGCATGTGTGTGTATGTGTGTGCGTGTGTTTGCGTGACTGTGTGCTCCGGTTCGATTTGTATGTGGATCCTTGTGAAGTCACAGATATAAATAAACCATAGTTCTGGCTGATATGGTGGCGGAGGCAGATGTAGCTGACAGCTGAAGTGTGCCTCTGGGTGTGTGTGTGTGTGTGTGTTTACTGTATGTGTTTGTTCATGTGTGTATGCCGTGCGAGTCGTTCGGTTCGGGGACTATAGCTTCATACGTGCAGCCATTTTGCTTTCTTGGAATTTGTGTGATGGAAGAGCGACGGGGACTTAAAGCACTTACATGAAACTCTGTGTTCTGTAAGTGTGCCACAGCCTAAATTAAGTGCAAAGCGCACACACACACACACACACACACACACACACACACACACACACACACACACACACACACACACACACACACACAGAGAAAATAAATATCAAAGTACTGACATGTTTTCTCAGTACTGCAAGATGGCAAAATGTGTTGCTGCTGGATCCCCATCCAGCAGGAGCGTGTGCTCAGCAGTGTGCGGCTTGCTGAATATTCAGTGCTAAACACTTTATTATTAGTCTGCTGGCTCATCTGCACCTGCCAAAGATGCACACACACACACACACACACACACACACACACACACACACACACACACACACACACACACACACACACACACTGGAAATCGACTGAGCGGAGTGAAGCTTCGGGCTCCGCTGAAGCCACACTTGGCGTTTTGGAGAGAAGAGCAAGTTGCGTCAGAGCGTCGAACAGCTGAGACACCTCATGTCGATTGTTTTATGTTTAGTATTATTCCAATCACCGCTCTGAGTACGAACCTTTGGAGCAACTCACAAGGAGGTGGTTATTTCAGCTCCGCTGACAGCCCTCTGACACAAAGACATAAGCCGTGTGCAAAGCTGCGAGACATCAATCTTTTCATATCTGAGTGTTTGTGATACAC
This sequence comes from Ophiodon elongatus, assembly GCA_016806645.1. Taxonomy (NCBI): domain Eukaryota; kingdom Metazoa; phylum Chordata; class Actinopteri; order Perciformes; family Hexagrammidae; genus Ophiodon; species Ophiodon elongatus. The sequence goes on from JACSYO010001060.1 coordinate 170,485, forward strand.
ATGGGGAGAATAAAGGCATATGGTGAACTCACAGGGTTTGGGATGTTACGCTATATGACAAAGACTGGTGGAGCTTCATCTGTTGTTGGACTTACAGTAAGAGAGCTGTGATGAAATGAATCAGTGCTTGATGTGCTATTGGTTTATACCAAGTAAATCTGACGAATGTGTTTGTTTGATGTTCAGGGTGGTTAAGAGTTCACTCAGTTGTTTATGGTTTGGTGTTATTTCTTCATTTGTAGCTTTCATTGGTCAGGTTTAACGTCCTCACCAGGGGCGAACTCTGGTTCTGTCGAGTGAAGCCCATGCGGAAGTGTCTTAAAACCTGCATTCTCTCTCCTGACCACCAGGGGGCGACTCCTCTGGTTGTATAGAAGTCAAAGCTTCATGTGTTAAAGCTGCATTCTCTCTCCTGACCACCAGGGGGCGACTCCTCTGGTTGTATAGAAGTCTATAGAAAATGACTCTACTTCTCTCTTGATTTATTCCCTCAGTAAACATTGTAAACATGAGTTTATGTCTCAATCTCTAGTTTCAAGTCTTCTTCAATACAGCATGATGTTCATTTAGTAAATTATGGTCCATTTAGAGTCAGACAGACCATAAAGCAGCTTTAAATTGTCAGTATAGTGTCTGTCCGAAATATAAAGCTCAGAATAGACGGAAAGCCAAAAAAAGCTTCTCCTCAAACTGAAAGCGCTCGAGGCGGCCTCACAAAAAATGCGGACGGCTCAGAAAAAAGACGCTGGGTGCAGCATGCGGCCGCATGCGCTCTCTCCTCTTTGGACACAGGCCTAAAAGTGTCAGAATCATTTTATCTTTGCTTGTTGATCGACTGCATCAAGTAACATCCGTAACGTATATATTTCCACGCGGGAACTTTTACAGGCACGAAGAGGAGAATTAAAACGTGGCCGAGCGGTTTCCAGTTAACCGTCGGTAAATAGTGACTCACCTGTCCGCACAGATCAGGTCGGACCAAAACCAAGCGAACATCCATTTGTAGTCCTCGCCCGTCAAATCTAAGTCCAACATTTGCTGGCATTTCATTCAGGTAATATCTGGCTCTCGGCTGCTCGGCTGTCTCCAACCAGTCACTTGTTTACTTTGGCTCCCAGCTGTTTCGTGCTGTGCAGGTGGAATTGAGGCTTTACAAGAGGATATCCACGAGAGCTGTTTGGAATCCACAATGTGGAGCAGCGGCAGCGACTGAAAGCTGCTCAGCACTGCAGACCGGGGGGTTGATTCTCAGTGAGATTTGCGGCTACTTTCACCCTTTCGGGGACACACGTCATTAAGCATGTGATATAAAACCTACGGCTCTATGGAACTGTGATTGCCTGTCATTTAATCAAGGGCATTTCTCTGCAGGTTGAACGGGCCGTCTCATCGTCCGACTTCCCTTTCTTTCTTGGAGGGCGATGCGAGCTGTCGTCCGACATTTACACTTTTTCGACAGGGACAACACTTAGGCACACACCCACCGACACAATAACAACAACACCCAAAACACAGAGCTGTCAGGGTCTTATCTCAGCTACATAATTGATGGAGACCAATTCAGAGCAGTAGACGGACAGCGTTAGTGACACGAAGACAAGCACACGAATACAGAGTAGATTTCACCTCCATGATACTGTGTGTGTGTGTGTGTGTGTGTGTGTGTGTGTGTGTGTGTGTGTGTGTGTGTGTGTGTGTGTGTGTGTGTGTACCTGACATCCTGCATTAAGCAGAGGCCAGGTCTTGGGCACAGAGATGTGTGAGTCACACTGATTAGTCAGTCCTGCACCGGTCTGTGAAAGCAGCCAAGCCGTTGCCTGGTTTGTATGCTGTGTGTGTGTGTGTGTGTGTGTGTGTGTGTGTGTGTGTGTGTGTGTGTGTGTGTGGGCTTGTGTATGATGGGCAGGTAGAGTATTAGCCTGCGAGGAGCTAGGTCCTTGTTAGCAGGCATCTGGCAGGCAGGTAGATGTAGAGTGACAGAAAGGTTCACGGCATTCACACACAGATACACACACACACACACACACACACACAGATACACACACACACACACACACACACACAGTCGTGTTTTCATGACTTTTGGGGACATTACATTGACTTGCATTCATTTCTCGGAGACTTACCCGAACCTTAACCATAACAGCTACCAGCCTGTTCCTAGCCTTTACCCAAACCTTAACCCAACCCTAACCTAAAGGTATCAAATGAAGTATTCTATTGTAATCTGTATCACTTTAAGGGCAATGGTATGGTCATTGTATACATCGCGTTGATAACTATTACTATCATTCTTTTTTTTTGTAATATTGAATCAAATGAGACAAATCTAATGCAATGTTAAGGGGTCGCTATGAGTTCAGAAAATACGAGGATTTCACACCCAAATCTGCAGCTCTACGGAGCTTTTTAAGTGTCTTTTAGCGCATCGCTTTGATTTAAAATGGCCTCTGAAGATAGCCAGACTTCTGGTTCTAAAGAGCTAGAAGTAGAAACGCATCGCCTGTAGAACCCTTGTCTTCTTTTGGCTCAGCGCGCCTGGAGTGTGCTCCTCTCCGGCGCCACGCAACACTTTTTTAAGGCACTATTTTAGAATTGTTTTAATATTCGCAACTTTTCAGCGCCAGGTACGGAGTCACACCACTTGTCAATGTCAAACTTGACCCAGGCAGCCAATCAAATCAACCGAGAGGCGGGGTTTACTACTTTACCAGCGACTTCCCTTTTTTGACGTGGTTGGAACGGACATTGATATCAACGATCTTTAATTACGACGAACTATATAATCTCCCCCCTCCCCCTCATTCAACAGCAGATCAAACAGCAAGAGCTCATTTTTTCCCTGTTATTTACATTTGATCGTCTGGTTGCACATCCAGCCCCGCTCCACCCGCTCCACCCGCTCCACCCGCTCATCGGCTGTTTTGCCTGACTTGCTTTGCCAAAGGGCGTCTCGGTGGGATCAGCCCCGTAGGGGTTTTTAAAATTCCTCCCTTTCATTTTTCTGCTTCAGCTCAGCCCTCCAAAAAACGTCAGACTTCTGAAACTGATTTCAAGGCAGTGGGAGAGTCAAGTTTAAAGTGGGAGTAGACTGCATGTGTTTTCTCCTGTTTGAGAGGCGGTTCACCTGAGCTGAGGAGCTGCTGAGTCCACAGAGCTGGCTGGTTCCGTCTGCTCTCAGCTCGTCTGCGGTCTCCTGGGTTTGTTTGGTTTGTCTTTTCCTTTAGCATCCAACATATTCCTGCACTATCCTCCACTCACCTCTGCACACACCTGCACCACTGATCTTTACACATTTTGCACACATCATTGACTTGCTTCTGTAAATAGTGTAATTTTAAGAAATAATTTCCCTGCCCTCCGTCCTTCTTTGTCTGAAGCGTGAGCCAGTTAATGACAAGGTTTAATTATGAAAGCATGTCCCGGAATACTGTTTGGCGGTTCGTGTGCACATTACATTTGTTCTGTCATGCAATGGTGCACTGCAGTATTGACTTTGTGCCTTTGAGGGAATGTAACAGTGGAACCAGACACTCACACATTACTTGGCTCGTGACACCGCGCCATCTGTGCCCATTAGAAGCTGCGCCATTCTTCCCAGAGGCCTCGCAAGCACAGTGATAGAGGCCAGGAGGTGATCCAGCCAAGTCCTGCCTGAGTATTAAGACTTCCCCTGGGGTTCAGTCTGACAGTCAGTCCCTTGTCTGGCTCTGGGTCTCCAAGGCCTCGGAAGGAAGAAAGATGAGGAATTGGAGGGAATGGTTGAGCTGAAAAGTTGTTTCGTGAACTTGTTTTACTTTTCGAGTCGAGCGAAATGGACAGTGAGAGTATGTAACTGCTTGGTTTTTGTATCCGCATGATGATCCACATTATCAATAGAAAAGGTATTGATAGCAAAAAAGATAATGGTTTTCTCAGGATTGCCAAGCTGTTCATATATACAAGATATATTTACAATAAACAAGGCCATTTGGTGCTGGGCAGTTAGCGTGTTTATCTGAGACCAGTTGCCTGTTGCGGCTGGAAATGAGTTGCATATGAGCCAATACAATAGTGGGAAGACATGAATGGAAAAATAATCTGTCATTGTAGGATGTAGAGCGAGTGACGTAATACAACAAGTCATTTACGCTTTCAAGCCACCTGAATTGAAAGTTGCGATTATAACAAGCTAGAAAGTTCACTAAGGTTAGGAGAGGTTGTAGGTGTGTCAAACACAGGACTTTCACCCAGGAGACCGCTGTTGGGGAATTTTTCCTTTTTTTGTAACATTGTTTTACGAAAGGTTGTTTTACGTAAAGGTTTTGCAACATTTTCGTAACGTTGTTTTTTTTTACGTTATGTTCCACAAAACGTATTACGTAATGTTCCGCAAGAAAGTCCGCCATGTGTGCTTGTTATTTATTAACGCTAGGTAAATTGTTACGTCACATTGTGACATAATTAGTTTAACACAAACCAGGATGTTTCTTCTAACCTCAACGAAGTAGTTTTTGTTGCCAAAATCAAACCGATCGTTTCACATTGTTAATCGAGTGGTATTGTTTAAGCGTGATAAGAGACTGATATGAAACGTAGTCATGTTTTTCTTTTGGTTCAGAAACATCAACATTCAATGTATCCTTTGGTTTACAGAAACGCACAATGCCAAGCTTTTTTTTTCCTGGAGCCGGGGTTGGCTAAGTGGAACTGCAGAGTGGGAGAAAATCCTCATAACTACAATTGACACCTTGACACCTATCACAGTACACAGCGATAGTGAACTCTCCCATTTTTCATGGAATAAAATATTGATAAGAGCAGCTTGAGAGACATTTTATTTTGTCTGCATACATTTTGCCATATTTTCACATTTTAGAGCTATCTATAAATATGTTAAATAAAGTAAACAAACCGACAGGTGGACATAAACAAAGCAATACCGCTGCTCAGTCATTGGTGTATCTACATACTTGGCAGTGAATCCAGGTTTCATACACATCTATCAGTGTAATTTACTGCTTGGGGTGTAGCTTGTTTCCTTTAGATTTTCAGTGGCACCGATGCTTGAGGATATTTTCTGCCGTCTGATTTGGTCCAAAGCTTCTTTCAATTTCACAGCTGCATATAGAATTTTAATGTGGGAGGCCACAGAGGAAAATTGAACTTAACTATAATCATGGTTGTGACCAATAAGCCACACCGAGAATAAAGACCTTGGTCTCAGGCATCAGGCATAAGCTTCATTTGGTTCTGGTTTTACAGGCGCTCATGTCCTGTGGTTGAGATTAGGTTGCTTGCATGTCTGTAGGTGAGGTTCTCTGAGGTAATTAACTCAATACCAGTGAGCGCGCCGGCCTCTGAAGCTCAGGAAGGGGCAGCGTTTTTTAAATGGTTGCCACAGTGAGTTTTGGTTTGGGCTTTTTCTCCGTGACAGTTGGAAATAAGAAAATAAAGGCTGGTGTTGACTGAAACCGTTGTAGCGAAAGGCTAGCAAACCCCCTTCCTCCATTTATTGTGAATGTATCTGTGAAAATGCATATTGAGGGCCAGAACCTCCATTTTTAGCTTTTTTTGAAGCCTTGTCTTGTAGAAGTGCCCCAGCACTTTACTTTATCCATTATTTAAGTTTATATATCGCTAACACGGAGCATATTGCTATATTCATTTGTGTCTCATCAAATTACAAACTAACTGACACAAAGCAAAGCTTGGTTGAGGTAATATCCAGTGTAGTAGCGCTGGCTCGTGTCTGCTGCCTGAGGCAATGTACTACGATGATGCTCTAAAGCGTAGTCCTCTGTGTGCTCTGTACGTGATGGTTACTTACGGGCAGCGTACAATACGCAGATAGTGGGATGAATGGTGGGTCCATAGGGGGCCGCAGCTCTTACCCCGGAGCTTCCTGTAGGGCCCCTGCCTGTAGAGTTGAAATAATTTTAATCATCGTTGATGGAGTACTTCAAGCAAAAATGTCGGGCAATCTCATTGTTTCAGTTTCTAATATGTGTGGATTTATGTATTTGTTTTATATCATTGTAAATATATTGATTTGTATGATTGATTCATAAGTTGACTGAAACCCCACCTTTTTGCTTTTATAGTGCAGATCAACAATACCGGCTTAAAAAACTGTTTTCTACAACAATCAAATAACTGGGTAGCAATATGAGCAATAATAACTGTTTTCGACAGCAACTAATGACTTGGAATAATCCATCATCTGGCTTGTTTGACAAGGTTAATTATTGTTTTGCAATATATTTCTACATAACACTTTAACCTCACAGTTGGTATGAAGATATTAGGGAATCAAAATGGATGCATTTCATTTTGTAGCAGCAGCAATTTAATGGCCGAGAAGAGAACTTCCTCTGTGCCAACAATCAGGTTTCAGTCCTTGATGTATGAAGAGAACTGGACACGGCGTTGGAGTCAGGGTCCCGTGTATTCCTATCAAGTTGCTCAGTGCTGCATGAAGCAAACAAGTTTGACTTCGTAGTATATGAATCAGATTAATAACTCGAACCTTCCAGCGATCTTCTGGATTCATGTTGTTTCCTTTAACTTCCCAACTTCCCAGTCCTCGTTCCAATCTCGTTCTCATTCACATGAACCCAACCTTTACCCTATTAGTGCCTTTAACAACTGTAAGGACCCGACAAATGAAATGAGAGCTATTCAATTGATCGTACTGGGAAGTTGATTTACATAAAAAAAAAAAATTTAAAAAAAGGCCGACGTCTCTTTCCTCATGTAAGTCTCTGGGAAAAGGTCTTTTTGGGCCTCATGGCATCACGTTACAGAACCTTTACAGAAGTTGTATTTGCACCGTTTGACCACTACGTTAAATTCAGAGTGGCTGATGATCCTCAAAACTACATTTCACACCTTGACACCTTTCACAGTACACAGTGATAGTGATAGTAGTTTCAGCTATTTTTCATAAAATAAAATATTGATAATAGTTAGATAGATAATAGTCTCATTTTAAATGTACTTTGCTGTTCTTGGTTTAAATATGTACCCAACACAGTCTCACAGCAGTTCATGAAATAGTCATTAAAATGTCATCTATTGGTTTCGTGCTGAGTGACACTAATTATCCAAGTATTTCACATCTTCCTTCACGACATACAACGTTAGGTTTCAAAAAAACGTCCCCAAAAAAATGTTTCGTGCAGTGAACATGTCTGGAACAAGGATTCAAACGTTTCTCTCCCTATAAAAGCTATAAGTGTATTCACATTCACATTCTTGAATATTTGCAACATAAGCAGCAGAAATAAATTGAATGTACAGGAGGGGAGGACGAAACAACACGAGCACTTTGAACGGTAGTGCAATAATAAACAACCACAAATGACAGAAGAAAACATTTATTTCAGAAGTGAATAAAAAGCGACAAAGTCAGAGGACGGTAAACTTCACTGTGGTACTGCAGGGCTGCTACATTGAATTATATTGAATTATGCAGGTATTCATGATGTCTCCACCCCCTGTGTGGCTGTATATGTGCGAGATTGTGTGAATGCATACGCATAGCGGCAGGTGGTGACATTTTAAACAGTAAACAAACACAAGCTGGTTGGTTGATTCCTGTCCTTGACGGAGCTGTGGAGACTACTTTGACATTTTGTGTTTCCCACCGTGGGCTCCCAGAGGCCCCTCGACACCCACACAGGCGTTTTTTGCGTTATTACAGACTAAATTTTTTCTCAGGTTCACTTTTGCTTGGAGCCACCCAGGGAATTTGCGGAGGCCATTAAACCCCATGTAGTAATAACAGTAATAAAGCCTTTACAGCCTTGACAAAATGGGCTGGAAGGCCAAAGCCACTGAGATATCAATAGAAAGCCGGGAAGATTCTAAATTACATTTCACAAAGTATGATGTAAACGGCCTTTTTACGAACGGCCACGTGTTCGGATCGGCCATACCCCGAACGTGCGCCCCACTAGTACCTAAAATGATAAGATTTAATTCAGATCTTCGTTTTATATTACCATACTGCACTGGAAAAGTGATTTTTTTCTTTTTTTGGGGGAGGGTTTGGGGGGGGGGGGGGTGTTTAGCACCTTTAAGGGAAATTCCTTTCCCCCCCACTTTCTTCCATTGCTGAGAAGTGGGTGGAAACCAGGTATGGAGGATGACATGGGGAGTGTGTTTGTACATTGCATTGGAAGGAGAGTGTTTCATATTCCATGACTGGATACTGACATCACCTGTCACAACTGCTGAGTCACTGTTATCGATCAAAATACCCATCCAGGCTGATAGATTATGGTCATTTTGTTCAATGGGCCAGAACACATCCTTACTTACTTTCCCTTGAAATGACATAATCAACGTCTCTCACACTCACACTCACACACACACACACACACACACACACACACACACACACACACACACACACATATTTGCTCTATGTGCCCTCACACACATACATTCTGGCATCATCAGCATGCATGAGCTCGGGTCTTTATAGATTGGCTGATCTGCAAAACTGATGCAAGCGCACCCTCAGACACCTACATGACTGTATTTGTAATTTGTCTCTTGCATTTTCAACTTGCCACTTCTCCTTTTCTTCACTTTCTATCCCTCACAAACACACAGACACACAGACACAGACACACACACACACACACACACACACACACACACACACACACACACACACACACACACACCTGTTTTCTACGAAGAACGAAGAACATCTGTGGTGGTAAAGTGTCTTCTCCCTTATCCACGGAGCTGACGACAAATGTCTGATTCCATGTTTTTTTTTAGTGGAAGCACTGAGGTTTTTTAGAGGACGTTGTGTAATCTGTAAAAGCTGCGAGCAAAATAACAGGATTGGACACCTCATCATCTCTGACTCTATTTCAATTCGGCTCACTTTGACATGGTTTATTGGCATGAAAGTAAAGAATAAAGCTGGCAAGATGTCAATTAAAAATTTGCACACCGTGTCCTCATTTCCCTTCTTGTTTTTGTGCATTTGTGTGTGTGTGTGTGCACGTGTGCGTGCGCGCGCGTGTGTGTGTGTGTGTGTGTAAAAGTAAAATCACTGACTGTGTGTTTAGTGGCCATCTGAATAAAGGCCTAGAGTTCACTGGAGAGAGACAGAGAGGGAGAATTGTTATGTATCGAATTGAGACCATTTTTGTTTGTCATTCTGTGTGTATTTGTGTGTGTTTGTGTGTGTGTGTGTGTGTGTTTAGGACAGCAGGGGCAGAGAGCAGAAATCCCATTAACAGTATGAGTTTGTAGAGGGAACACTTTGTGGAGTGTAACATAGTTTTTTAAAGGCCTCGTTATCGAGTCGAGCTGGACAATTACCACCTCCCACCCGAAATTGCATCCCGCCATCCCTCCACCCTGCTGCCCTCTCGCTCTCTCTCTCCCATCACTCCGTGCCTCTCTCTACCTCCTTTCCTCCCCCCCTGGGCCCCCCCCACCACCCATGAGCCTCCTCTTCCTCATCTTCTTATATATCGGCCCCTTCCCTGTATCTTTCTCCTCTCTCCTCTCCTCATGTGTCCCCCTTCTCCTCTGATTCTCCCGCTCTCTAGTAAGACATTTTTTTTTTCTCTCCCAACCTTTAATTTAATTTTCTGCACCATTAATACCAAGCGAAGGCCTCGTCGGCCTGATTTGCAGCCCACTCTGAGAGAAGGAGGCGAGTCTTATTTCAGGGGCCTTTTCTTTTAAATCAAAACGGTGGCCGGCCAGGCTGATGGGAGGAGAACCTGATGGATGGTGTCAGAGACAGAAATAAAATTGGCAAATATAAGTTTGGCCCAAAGGAGAAGACACACACATTCACTTGCACATCCACACACACTGCCAAGCAAGGTTCTGGCTGAAGAGAGCGCCGGTAATTGACAGTGCAGGGTGCAGCATCCATCCGTCCATGAACTCCCAACTACAGCCTGTCTATAACAACCTCCCCCTGACCGAGATACTGTCTCAGCACTGCTGCTTTAACCGAACTGGGATTATATGAGAGAGAGACTCACATCAGATGTCAGTCATGTCATATAAATTGGAGTTTTACATACCTTGGAATAGTCCAATTGAATCTGAAGTCCCATTCAATAGGTTGTGTCTACCTGACTTAGTGTTATATTGTCCTAAATAAGATTTCTTTGCACCAAAAAGAATATTGGGATGAAAGAAAGAGAGACAACTCTGCGCCTCTTACATCCTTAGCGTTAGAGGAAAAGCTAGATAAGTCTATGGAAGAGGTTTTCCTTTTGACGTGCACTACATTGGCAGCTATACTGAAGCATTCATCACTCGATGCTGCACTTTTCCAGCCTCATTTGCAACTCTAGAACAAAAGTGCCCCAATGCATGAAATATGAACATGCAATCTCAATACCATCTACAGAATATATTATCTAGGGTCTGTGACATAGGGAGAGACTGATACAGTCCCTTTGTAGCCTATACTTGACTTGCCATGTAACATTGGAACGCTAATAGCAGAACGTGAGAATAGTTTGACAGTTTGGGGAATGTGTCGCTTCCTCGCTGAGGGTTGGACGAGAAGATATCGCATTCTTTTCTAGGCGTTACGTAACGAGCAGGCGGCAACCTGAAAAGTTAAGCCAAATGTTGAAGTGTCTTAAAGCTGCATTCTCTCTCCTGACCACCAGGGGGCGACTCCTCTGGTTGTATAGAAGTCAAAGCTTCATGTGTTAAAGCTGCATTCTCTCTCCTGACCACCAGGGGGCGACTCCTCTGGTTGTATAGAAGTCTATAGAAAATGACTCTACTTCTCTCTTGATTTATTCCCTCAGTAAACATTGTAAACATGAGTTTATGTCTCAATCTCTAGTTTCAAGTCTTCTTCAATACAGCATGATGTTCATTTAGTAAATTATGGTCCATTTAGAGTCAAACAGACCATAAAGCAGGGGATGCTTTAGGGGCGGGGCTACAAGATGATTGATAAATTGCTACGCTGGTGTTTTCCAGTCTGGGAGTTGTCTGTGTATATATTATATATAAGGAATATTATAATTTCCGTTGCCCAAAAAAATTTCTTATTCAGGATTTTTCTGGGCTCCACCCTCTTGTGAAAAAAGATGGCGACGGCCAAAAACACCAAACTTTAGGCTTCAAAACTGTAGCTCTCATACCAACGGATGCGCCATGATGACCACGTCCACTTCTGATATACAAGTAAGGAGCTGGGGCCAGGAGGCGATTAGCCTAGCTTAGCATAGAAAATGGAGCCTGGCTTTTTCCAAAAGTTGAAAGAATCCGCCTACCTCTCAAGATCAATAACATATTCGACACAAACAGAAATGTAACAACGACAATTTGTGGTTTTAGAGACACGGCCATCAGTGGAGTCATGCTGACAGCATGCTCAGGAGCAGACCATTTGTTTTGTGTTCACTCAGTTGGCCACCTGCAGTGAACAGCAAAGGAGAGACCTTTTCCTCCTCACTCAGACACAGCCTTAAGGGTGGCAGTAGTTGAACCCACTATGTTTGCTCTAATTGAGTCCCGGTGTGATGGTGGACCCGGCTGGGATCGGCGTCTGTTGGACGATCTGGCGCTCTGCTGCTCTTTGATGCTGCATTGTTGATGCCGTCTTGTGAGCGTCGCAGTGTCTCTGGCCCACGGCAGCGAACCTTTTTTCCTCCCTGTAACGTCGTGTGTTTTGCCTCAAGGGCATCAGTGTGTTCCGACACAGAGGCTGAGAACTGAGTTGACGCTCGCACATCATCAGCAATAAATGATGAGTGGAACCCTGAGACACAATTACACACGACTGCACAGCAACGGTTGAAAAATGAATGAACTCTCGGGTTTGAACGTAACGCGGCTGGGGGATTTTGAGACGGCATTGTGGTCGACACCCACTGGGATTCTTTCATCACTGCGTGAGTGGGACGGTTCACAGCACAGGGCTTAGGAGGAGAAGGAGACGCCGGAGAAAAAGGTACTGCAGGGATTTGATCTCAGGCCAGCGGGCGACATGTGGCTCAGAGATAGCAGTCTAAACCTTCTGTTGTCTCGCTCCACAGTTATTTCTCACCTACCAGATGCAAGTCGAGCACTAAATAGGCTGAAAAAATGAGCGTTATTTCTCCGCCGTGTAATTGGATGCAGGACGGACCGCGAACCTGCCGAAGTGTTCCTGATGCGATGTTTAGAGCGAGTTTTAATTTGGACTGTTTGATTTCCCCCGTGTCTGTTACGGCCTCCCTCCTGGTATTAGTTACCACGGAATCCCACAGACACACAACTCTCGACATACTCCGACACAGACGCACACTGTTTCATCTCCCATCTACCCCGAGTACTCGCACCCCCCCCACCCCCCCCTCCCAGGGCCCAGGAGTAATTGACGTGGTCCGACCGACCTGCTTATTAAATAAACAACGCATCGCTCAAAAAAGAGGCCTCCTCCGCCGCTCACGCCGGGCTTCGGACACGTGTCCTGACACCTTCATGGTCCTATTCATCAGTCGAGATGCAATTTGTTCAAAGGGTCTAAGTGGCTGCCGCGTGAGCGCGAAGACGCCGCGATGCGCTGTCCCTGGTTAGCAAGGTTCAAGTGTTTACTGAGCTTTATTTGCACGACCGGCAGCGCTCTGCGGTCTTCTTCCTTTTGTGTTACCGATTGTTTTGGAGGAGAATTTAACTCGCCGTCTGTGATAGACGTCCACCCGATAACCCAGAAGACATGCGGTCCTCTCCACTCGTCTCTTCTCCGGCATCCAGTAGACAACAAATAGACCCAGCTGAGTTTCGACTCCATAACAGAGAGCCAGGTGTTGTTTGTGGTTGCTGAGCATGTGAGCCTTCATCTTCACCTGGGTCACCACACCTGGGACTTTCTCAGTCCAGCTCGTAGTATTTAAAAGGCCCTGAAAACCTTCGCTCTCAATCGGGACTGAAATATGAGTTGTGTGGTTCTACATTAACGCAACCTTGTTCATTTTCTTCAATAGGGATATTTCTTTGCTGGTATATATATATATATATATATATACGTAGTATAAAATGCGGTGAAGTTTGGGTTAGGAGGAGTTCCGCGTGAGACTAGTTGTTCACGTTAATCCAGATGTTGACTTTTTTAACGTTACTTTTGTACCTAATTAACGTCACTTCTATAATTATTTTAACACAGATGATGACTTATTTGTCATCTTTGTTTTTTTAAAGCAAATGTTGACTTATTTTGCTACGTTACCTCTGTACTTGTGTAACGCAACTTTGGCAGTTGTTTAACCCAAACCGCTATCTTATCCTGAATCTAACCAAGTACTTGTGTTGCCTAAACAAGTTCTGCACTGCAGTCAGCTCAGGCGCAGTTGATTGACATTCGTAGGAAAACGCAGAAAACAAATAGCTGATATCCGACTCTGATGACAGTTGTAGGGGTTGTTACATGAAATGTGATAAAACAATATCCACACAGTCCTGAGAATGAAATGAATGTGTAAAACTCTTTAAAAAATAATACCGTAGAAGTGTTGTCGTTAATATTTATTGTACATATATGTGATATTTCTAGTCTTGACATGGTCAGGGTTATGGTGTCAACTTAAGTGAGCCGCTGGGAGATGTAACGACTGCTCGGTCTGCCCTGCAGTTTCCTCCCAAATGATCATTCCTCCAAATGGAGGAACCAGGAGGCATCATTACGGGTACCTGATCCACCTTACCACATGAAGGAGCTTGAGGGGGATCTGTGCAGGCTTTCTTTCCAATCATGAATCCCCTTTTCTACTAACATTGTTACCAGCCACCCTGCAGAGGTACGTTGGCTAACAGAATGTTATGAGGCCTTTTTATCAACATCCCTTCTTGTGGATTAGTTTAGAATAAAACAGCAGACTTCCGGTTCAAAAACGTTTTTAATCGCTTTAATTCCACGACTTACTCACGCAATCTAGTGAGAATCTGAATCTGAGCTGAAAAAAAAAAAACGTTCCTAATTTGTAAAAATATTTGATGCACAACCGTTTTGTTTTTTCAATACTCATCTTTTTTTCACATGGGAATGTGATATTTTGTTTAACCACATGACACACACGGCCCATTAATAACATTAATTGATCACAAAAGCAAATATGAGAACAATTAAATAAAAACAATTCTGCCGCCACTAAAAAACTAGTCCAGTATTTTACAGAAAAATCACGCGTAAATAATAACCCCCCTTTCAACTCCTCTATTGTTCGAAGAGGTCCTTCTGGTATGCTGTTTGTGGAGCGTTACTGTCACTAACGGTGTACTACACTAAACCACGCCACGTTGCTTCCCTACCATTCGCTCACAGGTTTGAAGTGGAAGCGCGCGACGCAGCGCCGTCGTGAGCTAGCCTCCGATGTTGGTTTCCAGTCATGTGACGCGCGCCAAGCTAAATATGTCGGGGCTGTTTTCGGCACAAACATTATACCAAAGTGGTGAAAACGTTTGTGAGGGATGCAGCCACCCGAGTTTGTATTTTATAATTGATCATTTTGAAAGGGAATCAATAACAAATGAGTAGCTTGTGAGTATATTAAGTATCCACACCACGGCATCGATTCACCCGCCCCTCGTGTTTATACTCGTCCGCACTCAGGTGTGAAAGCAGAACATCTCCCGAGTAAATAAATCTTTTGTTGCTACATGCGGATTCAGGAAATCAAATCCATTAAATAATAGCTGAGAAGAAATTTGCTCTCAGTTAGTGTAAAAACCTGAGCTCTGCAGCTCCTTCAGCTTGTACCGAGTGACGTGAGGGATTTCCCCAATATGGGAGACGGATCCCTGAGGGAAAGGAATTAGGTCAATTTAAGTGACAACATTTTTGTAATTCTGTGTACTTGACCTAATCAGCCTCAGAATTAGCTTTATCTATCAGGTATGAGTAACATAAATATTTAGCTAGTATGTACATAGAATACAGGTGAAATAAGCTTAACGATAAAGCAACTCAAGCTGCACTCTTTCCTTTAATATAAGTAGAACAATTCATTTTAATTAGGGCTTAAATGTCCAAAGAGCAATATTAACAAGTTTACAATCCATGCTTTTTCTGAATGAATGCATATGATGGTTAAATCAGTATTTTGTTGGTGTCAGATTTTTAAACAAACCAAAGTTTCATAGACTCTGGAAGTCTTGTTATCAAAAGGTCATAAAGTGCCAGCGCTGCGGTGCCCAGCTGCCATCTCGGCTAATTAGCTGAACATAATTGTACTCGGCGAGTGTGTAAAATTCATATAGCTGTCAGATGACTGTCTGCACGCCTGGAGCCGAGGAGCGATGGAGCAGATGGACGCACAGACAGAATGATGGAGCGGGGGAACGAGGTCGATAACAAAGGGGAGACAATACGGACAAGGTGAAAAGGGAGACGGCGGGCGAGGAGGGAGGAGGTGGTGATGACAGAGACCGATGGCGAAGGCGTGGGGGTGGGGGCAGAGAAACAAATAGAGATGGAGAGAGAGAGAGAGAGAGAGAGAGAGCGAGAGAGAGCGAGAGAGAGAGATAGAGAGAGAGAGAGAGAGAGAGAGAGAGAGAGAGAGAGGGGGGGGGGCAAACCTTTTGTCCTTCTGTGGCGTTTGCGGACGAAGAGGACAGCCTCTCTGGAGATGATGGAGGGGAGGACGTGAAAGAGTAGAGATGGAAGAACGAGACGTACAATGTCTCACACAGATGGTCGCAGTAGACATTAATGTACACAAAACACCATTAAAACATTCATAATTTGTATGTAGGCTGAAAGCTATTATGTATGCACTCATACACACAAACCCTTATAAATACTATATTTTCTCATATGCCCCTACTGCTGTGATTTAAAGCTAAATTATTTAGAAACTGTCTGGTTTGAATGTGGATTCTGAAGCGTAAGATAATATGATAAGTCACGGTTATTATTTTATATAACTCTGACAGACAAATTGAAGGTCCAACTACATCAAAAGTACAATGTGGCTGTCGAGAGTTCATCAAATACTTAACATTTATTTTCAAAACTGTGATTTGGAAAATACAGATTCAGAGCATATATATTGTCTCCACATGGCTCTCATCATGGCGACAGCAGCTAACGGTGCTAACGGTGCTAACGGAGTCGGATCCACTGTTGTCTGCCGGTTGGTCGCTCCACTACTTATTTCAAGTACTTTGTAGATTGCAATGACATTTTTTACAGACATTTATGATCCACAGAGGATGAACCCTCAATGTCTTTGGTGATCCACTGACTTTCCTTTTGAAATTGCCGCATAAAAATGAATACAACCTCATGTTGTATCAGTCACCTTTACACACGGAGACTTTTATCCGTCATTAAGGTTTTCGGAAAGTTCGATTTTCTGCCTACCACTCAGAGCCACCGCCCACGCAAACATCATCCAAAACGGCATCTGATAAATTGATCGTCTTCAAGCCCAAAGCACTTACCGATGAAGACATAAAAGAATGCGGAGATGCAGCATTTAAAGAGAGATTGTGGCAGAACAGCTTGGAATCGGGACGGTCGCCAACAAAGGATGTACGAACGATTAGACAGTGACGTTTTTTTGTTCTCGGCAGCTAAACGATAGCTTCTTGCTAAAGTCATTTATTATTTAGCCCCGTGTTGGACTGGAGTGATTCAGTTCTTTCTTTTTACAAGTTTCTGTGGGGAACGTTTTTTGTTCAATGACGGATTTTAAAAACGCATAAAAAAACAGACTCCCTGTGCAAATACCTTACGGTTGGCATTTTTGGTTTTCAGTGAAATATTCTAATCATTATTAATGATATTTGCTTCTGATATTCATGATTCTTTGAAGGTAAACTCTGCTAGGTTTTGTTTTCTACTGACTTTTCATATAGCGCCATTATCAGGCAAACATTTACTTTCCCCTATAATTTGGCTTATGACCTAATACCTGCAAAAAACGTGTTTATTCTAATAAGCAACTATTAGCATACACACAAGCTAAGATAGTGAACATGATAAACAGTACAACTGCGTAACATCAGCACGTTAGCATTGTCATAAAACATATTAGGATTAAGATTAGGTTAGCATTTAACTGTTTGTCTTTTTAGCCAACTAGTTGTTGTGTTGTCTGATGATTACGTGTCCATGTCTCCAGTGGACATCCACGATGGCGCCAGTCGTGGTTACTAACAGGAGATTTGTGACACAAGTTTGCTTCTAAACCACTTAGTGAATGCTATTTCTGGTAAAGACTCCAATTACGTCATTAAAATGAGATATTAGTGTGATTAAATAAGGGATGAGGAGAGCGGTGATTGGCCAAGCTGAGAGACGGATCAGACCAGAGGGGGGAGGATGTAGAGGAACTAGGAGGAAAGATAAATCCTGTTAAGGTGGTATTAATGTTCTTAAGCATATTGAAAGTTGATGTGCGTGTGTGTGTGTGTGTGTGTGTGTGTGTGTGTGTGTGTGTGTGTGTGTGTGTGAGGCAGTGCAGCAGCGCTATAGGCTCATTAGGCTACAGGGGAGAATAGCTAAAAGGATTAGACCGTCATGGATTATCCACGCATGAAATACTGGAACCAAAGAGGTGGAGAGAGAGAGAGAGAGACAGAGAGAGAGAGAGAGAGAGAGAGGGAGCGAGAGAGAGAGAGAGAGAGAAGACGGGCTGAATATGTAAGAGAAGTTGAGAATATAAATATGTATGTCTAGGAATATATGCGGTGAAGAGATGAAAAGAGGAAATGGGGGACAAAGATGAGGAAGAGAGCTGGGGGACGCGGAGGAGGAAAGAGAGAGAGACAGACAGAGAAGATGAGGTCTGAGATTTAAGATGGAGCCCGAGATTGAGAAATCTGCCGAGTGTAACGGAATGAGGAAGTGGAGATGGAGAGAGATAGAAAGGGAGAGGAGAGGATGACAGATTGGGATATAAACTCCAGAGAGAGAGAGAGAGAGAGAGAGAGAGAGAGAGAGAGATGAGGTGGGAGATGGGAGGGAAGACAACGGGAGATCGGAAAAGCGAGACATAAATGAAGAGGAAAGAAACGAGCCATGGAGTGTTGTAAAGAGGAAGAGATAGAGAAGGAAGTAATTGAATTGCTGATTAAAGCTAGAAACCCTTTTGCCTTCAGATGTGGTCTGACAACAACCGTTGTCACTCCAAAATCCTCAAATACCGTCACTTGTTCAGTTCCCCTCAGCGTCAGTCACCTGGCCCGTTATGAGGGCCAATCCGCACCGCTGTGACGCAACATTCAAAAATATGCGTCGATCAACAACCCCGAACCAGACCTGAAAGACGTAAACCTCAATTACTACAATTCAGGACTGAGGATTGTATTTTTATACGTGGACGATATTGCAGGTTTGATATCTGTCAACATTCCCGTTCAGTGACGGGGTGGTCTGGTCATCATCTCGTTCTTCTCGTGGAAAAAAAGGTTGTTGACGAACATAATTGGTCATAGCTTGAGCCCGTAGGTATGGAGAGGGCAAAGCTGTGCCTATTAAAGCAAAGACGGTCAGCTTGTGACGACAGTAAATGTTGGTCATGTTCCAAAGTCCTGGTGTAGGTATCAAACGTGGAGTTGGGAGTGAACGTGGGTTGTCCCGAACCCCTTTGTTGTTGGTGCTGAGTCTGTAACACATGCTCTCTTCTGAAATATACAACAAAATTCTGGTCCCCTAAAAAAAGACACCAAACAGAACCCTTTAACCAAAACAGCTGCTCTGTGTCTGTCTCACAGACATTTGTCCGACGCCTTTTGACTGCACAAAATGGTGGTATGGTCTCGCCATCGTCTCGTTCTTCTCGTGGAAAAAAATTGGTCGTTGACAAAAAAATTTCGTCATAGTTCGACCCTCTAGGTAGGGAGAGTGCACGTTGAAACCAAAGATGGTCAGCTTGTGACGACAGTAAATGTTGGTCATGTTCCAAAATCCTGCCCAGTTCAACCACGACTTCCTGTTGAAATTGAAAATTAGATAAGAATAAAACAGCATGGCACACCTAGCTTTTATATCCACCAGAGTCCCCTTTCAGACTGGCGGTTTAATCAGGAGAGAAATTTACTGATTGAGCTTAGATGAGGTATTAACATTTACTCAATCTGTGGCTAATCCCCAGTCGTGAAAGACGACACAATTGAATGCTAAAAACTCCCGGCTTGGCACATCATCACATTGACAGTTGATACAACGATCAGCGTTTCGGAGCTGGAGGACACCGAGATGAAACGGCAGCTGATTGCAGTGATTCAAGCGCTCACTGATTGGCTCCTACGGAGCTAAGCCACAAGGAGAGGAAAGGTTTAATTTAAATTGTTTGTCTTCTCAGATCATATCCGGCTCTCAGATCATTACCAGGAATTGGTAAAACACGGCCAGTGGGCTCCACACACACTGGTTGTGATTCAAATCAGAGAGTAGAAAAGGGATGAACTGCGGGTACTGAAAACACATTTTGGTTTAGTAAGATTCAGAGAATCAACACCCAGATCTCCAGATGAAAATTATCTCCACATATCAGTAAATGTTTTACCATATCTGAGGAAAGATTTACATGTTGAAAATTGAAAATTACAAATACCCACGGCCCAAATACTCCACTTGACTTCAATATAGAAATCTGAAAAATATTTAATGCAACATTGCAGTGGAAATTAATCTTTTTAACCTCCTTTTTAAAAAGGCTAAAGGAGGAAGCGTGAAAAGAATAGTTGATTTCTCCAGGAAGGTGAGAGGCTGTCCTGGAATTGGAAAAAGCGATAGAAGTTATATCCCAAGAACAACATGACCACAAACATAAAGTGATCAAATTTGTCCCAAACATTGGGTCCAAAAAAGCTTAAATTCTATTTTTGACTTAAACATTTTGAGGAAAGTATGTCAACTTATTAATGAGGAATTATGCTCAACTGCTACACAAATATTGTCAGGATGAGGAAATAATGTTTCAGTGGCCAAGAACTTCAAACTATAAAGCTCTAGGTTACCCGCTAGCTTCAAACTATAAAGCTCTAGGTTACCCGCTAGCTTCAAACTATAAAGCTCTAGGTTACCCGCTAGCTTCAAACTATAAAGCTCTAGGTTACCCGCTAGCTTCAAACTATAAAGCTCTAGGTTACACGCTAGCTTCAAACTATAAAGCTCTAGGTTACACGCTAGCTTCAAACTATAAAGCTCTAGGTTACCCGCTAGCTTCAAACTATAAAGCTCTAGGTTACCCGCTAGCTTCAAACTATAAAGCTCTAGGTTACCCGCTAGCTTCAAACTATAAAGCTCTAGGTTACCCGCTAGCTTCAAACTATAAAGCTCTAGGTTACCCGCTAGCGTCGGTTTGTCAGTGTGTTAGTTTCAACAAAATTCTGGTCCCCTAAAAAAGACACCAAACAGAACCCCTTTAACCAAAACAGCTGCTCTCTGTCTGTCTCACAGACATTTGTCCGACCCTTTGTGACTTTATTGCACATAATATGGCAGTGACTGAAAAGGGGGGGAACCGGTGGACCTCTGGTCACATGCCCTTCGACCCCAACCCCAACCCCAACGCCTGTCTGGCCTCGGTTCTCTCTCGAGGTCGTGTGGCGTCGTCGCCCTCCGGGTCTAGAAAGCAGAAGTATGGGAATAACTGTGTCACATCAGGAAGCGAGTTGACACAGCTGTGGTTGAGAGAGAAAAAAGGGGGAGGGGGAACAGAGAGAGAGAGACAGAGAGAGAGAGAGAGAGAGAGAGAGAGAGAGAGAGACGGGATGAAGAGGGAAGGAGTAGGGGATTGGGAATGAGACAGGAGCATGCCGGATAGGGAGGAATAAAGAGGGGAAGGAGTAGAGAGAGAAGACAGGTGAAAGGCATCAGAGGACGTGGGTGAGGGAAGGCAAATAGCGACACACACCCACAAAAAATGAGCAATGACACGATCAAATATTTGGAGAGAACAGTTTGGGTTTGCCTTATGCTGAAGTCTGTCGCCCCGTGGAGCCGTCTGGCAGAACGACACAGGCGTATACATACACAACGGAGAGAGAGGCGGACGGGGGGCCGAGGGAGAGCATTCGCTGAAGGCCTGTGTGCAACAGTGACACGCAAACATGTCACTGTGGATGTAATTCTACATAGCTGCATGTGTGCGGTGTTGGTGCGTACGGCATATTGACATTAGCGTGTTTGCAGAGGGGTGGTAGCTAATCTGTTTATGCAGTCAAGAGCTCATCTGGTTCCCAAACCCACAAATACATATTTAAGGTCTGTCTGCCTGGCTGCTGCCGCTGCTGCTTTTCATAAGTTGTACATAAGAAAACACAAGAAGTAGCACTTTTAAAAAATGGGTTTCTGTTCTCACTCAAACTCCACACAGCAGATGTGATGTGTGTCTTTTTTTATTTGTGTATCTGTGTTTGTCTTTGGTCCTGTGTGTGTGTCTACTGTATGCAGTTGTGGTGTTTGAGTGTTTCTTCTTTGGTCAGAATTTTTTTTTTTTGGTGTGTTTTTGTTTTAATGTGAGTGTGAGTACAGACTTGGTTGTGTCAACATGTGAGTGTGTGTTTTTCCTGTGCTTCTACCTTTATGGGGACCACATTTTTTTTCATCTGGAATGTTAGTACATTTTGAAAAGTAAGGACATTTTTCCCAATCTTCAGGGGGCGTTGCATGTTTAGACTTTAGGTTATGGTTAGGGGGTTGAGCCATGTGGTGATGTATTAGCCCTTACTGGACAAATAGTTCTAAACTATAACTCGAAAATAAAATGCCCTAATTTTAACATTCCTGATGGTTTTTCCTTCCAATTTGAAGAACCAACAAGATCAGATAAATTAAAGTATTAAAGGATTAAAAAGGTACAGCTTTGTTTGCAATTCAATATTTGTTCACAACAAGCGAAAAACAGCACATGTGTTGTTTGTAACGTGAGGCGTTTGATTGGATCTTGGAACGGAGGTAGAAAGAGATGGAAAGGAAGACTGAAAACATGAGGGACCAGTCTGCAAATGGATGAACAGCTGAGTTATTTTTCTGATTTAGTACGAAACCCCGTCGAGACAATTAGAAAAACAGAGGAATGTTTTTTAGTGGCTTGCTCGTCCACTTTTTCTCTCTCCTTTTAGGAGTAGTCCAGAAATCAAATTAAAATCCCTCGTTCTAGTGTTTGTATCAGTGACAACCAGTGCTTGCTTGCTTACAGTCCAAACAGAAGTTGTGGACATTGTGAGCGCATTACGTGGTGCGTTAAAATGATGTGTCGCCAATGTTCGGTCAGTTAAGATCTTTTATTCGCGGTGGACACACAAATGAATCACATCCACGTGACTATAGATGCATCGGTCGTAGAATAATCAGCAAGAACAACTACTCAGTGTGGACAGAAGGGTTCAAGTTCAGGTCAGCGATGTTCAGCTCTTCAGACTTCACCCCGGTTGTTGCTCGCCCATCAGAGCTTCAGCCTTGGCTCCCAAACTGGATCCAGGTTCCTGCACTTGAGTTCATGAGTTCACAGTAAAGTTACAGAGTTGCCAAAGTATGAAAGTTTAATTGTTGGATATCTCACACGTAGCGTATCATACACTCCAGCCAGATCCTTGATTGCTGCACTTCTTACACATTTTCCATTATCACTGCATTCATCTATCACTGCATACATCTGAAGGCTCTCCTCACACCCTCCCTGTGTCTTTTATTAGGAAAACGTGTACCTGCTACTTTCAGAGGGAATGTGGTTAGATCTCATTAAGCCCTTGAGGAAATACAAAAACAACCCTGTTTTTAATCACACTGAATCACCTCCATCCTTCACATGCAATTTTCGAAAATTGAATTCCGAACACCTTCTCGTGGTGTGGTGTGTTTAATTGTATTACTTTTTTTGGGCGGGTTCCTGAATCGACCCAATGCGAGGACGGTGCTTTCTTCCGTTCACAAAGGCAAAACTTAAACGGTCCAGAAATTGTAAACAAAAGTCATACAGTGGAAATGTCGTTGGATTGATGTTCATACAGTTGGTTCCTTGTGCATACGTGTGTGATATGCTTTCGCTTACGCTGTGACAAGAGTGTGTGGAGGAATCAAAGTTGTTAGATTTTACTCAACGCTTTCACTACAGAAAATAAGCCGAACATGGGGCTGGTGGCCAGCTGCCGATGAGTCCAACCGGCTCATCCGTCACTCCCCGGCATGGGAGATTACCGAGCTGCCAACCGCTCTCACGAGTCTCTTTGACACCCGTCTACCGAGCATCAGTGATATTGGTGACAAGAGGTGCCTGCAAAAAGGCCAAAGAATATTAAAAGACAATACCAACCCAGTCAAAGCCTGTTCAAACGTTCCCTGTTTGGGACCACGAACTGCATTTTGTTGCACTAGCTAGCTCATTTGTAGTCTGATAAACAGTAAATTCATCAAATTCAGTCGTAGTAAACAAATAGGCGACCAGTCCACCAGTCACCGAAACTGGAAAAACAAATGTTTTTTTAACCAATTAAATTACACATGAATGGTACTCTTCCTGTGATTGGTTCGACCAATCAAACCACAAATGAAGTGCCCCAGACTTCACTTGACAGCGTTCCCCCGAGACGAAACCCCACCAAGGGGACAAAAACCCCCCTGGGGTTCAGCTCAACCGGACTAAACAAGGCCAGAGTGAACAAGCTTTCAAAATGCATCGTTGTTATGAATAAGTCCAACTAGAATTAACAGACAACACACACACTGCTGGAATTAATTAGCAGAACTGACTCCTCTCAGTGATAGCAGTTTCTCTAATATTCTCCGAGGGCAAATGTCAATCAACATCTTTAGGAATCATGTATAAAAGGCATTTCTTGTGTTAAGAATTATAAATAACCGAGGACACCACCTTTGTTTGATGTCTGAATAGTGTCTGTTTATCAGCCACGTTCATTTCATAATTACTTACCATTATGAAAGACAAAAACAACAGCAGCTCAAAGTAAAGTATGTGTCTCTCGGCCAACTTTCTAACAGCAGCACAATGCATAAATGCAATGAGAGTAACTCGCGGCAGCAGAAGGGAGCCACCCATCAGCCAAACTGCTTGCTCCACAAAAAAAGCGCAGGGTGAGAAAAAGAGTTTCGTGCCAAGGGGAGAAGGAGAATGTGTGCATGGCAATGTGTGTGTTTTGGCGAGGGATGGAGCGGTCGGATTTCCGAGGGGGAAAAGCGGGGCTGCATCTTAAGTCCGCGTTCAGCCTCAATGTATTCCAGCTCTATCGGCTGTAGAGCCGCGAGATGCATGGCGATGTCAGGTGGAGAGGAGACCCACGATGAATTGTGAGATAAGGCATTCAGACCCTGAATCAAGTGAACGTGTTGTTTCCTTTCTTTTGCGTTCAGATTCTAACTTGTGCAGCCGGTTGCGTGGTTGTGCGTGGTGTGTGTTTGTTTGTTTGCTGTATGCGCCTCAAAAACAGAGTGTCCTGTTTCTCTGATGCACATGACTGTGTTTGTGCCACAAAGACAGGAGAAAACCAACATGTGCACAATATTCCTATACATATGAGCATACTGTGTACGTAGATACTGCACAGCCCCGCGGTCTTCTCTCTGCTCCCACGGGTGCTCCCTGAAGTTAACTGGCCCGGTCAAGAACATCAAAATCCGCCCATCCTCACACCGATCAGGTCAGTTTTTCAATTTCCTCTCTAATTGGTGAGGTCAGGACAACATGATGTGGAAGTGATTCCACGTCAGCACCTGGGGTGGTGAGGGGGGCTTCACAGGGATCAAAGAATCCCCTCTGGGTGCTATTGGCTTTTCATCTCTCAGGGTAATTTCAGTGTGTGTGTGTGTGTGTGTGTGTGTGTGTGTGTGTGTGTGTGTGTGTGGTTGCACAAGTGAAGAGGAATCTCTGTGGGGAAACGGCCTTTGTGTCAGCAAATGATAAAACACAACAGGGAAATAAAGAGCATACCGCGATATTGAAGCTGTCGTTTGTGTGTGTTTGTACACACATTACACGCTAAATGCAGTATAGAGAAATAGTATGAATTACAGCACTGTTACAGTGCAGGAAGAAAAATCTTTATCCCAAGAACTTTCCAAGGCAAAACCCTGACTTGAAGTCTAAATATGATTTTCAATAAATCTGAGAATAAAAATAAAAATGGATGAAAATCTGATTTTAAAAATGTCATATCACACTCAGGTCCTTGTAAGTAGAGTCCAGAGTCCATCTGCTGTAGGTAGCACACTGACTCTGGAGAGGTACCTCATACGTGCTACGCTACACTAAAAGAAATTATCAGAAATGGCCACTGAGGTTATCGTGGCTGTTTTATTCTAAATGGAGATGGAGAGCGACGCCCGGATGCATCTGGGCGAGCAGTCTGCTCCGAACGTCGGCGAGTTATGAACGGCCCGTTTCCAAAAATGAAAACACCCTCAGCTGCTCACAGGATCCCCGTTTAGTTTGAAATGCTTCTAAATACCCGTCAGACAGCCATCGTCATCAATCTGATGCCATAATCCATCATTATGAATGCAGAGTGGGAGGCTTCGGTTGGAGGAAATGGCTCCTTTTGTTTCCTGACGAGAAATAACTGGATGGCTGTGACTCTCCCACAGTGGATGAGCGATGGCTTCTGAGCCCAGAACAAAGCGACATTACTCACATTTCAACCGGTGGGCTCACGAATAACGTCGAGCCGGACGGGAGAGCTGCCTCTTCCCTTCTCCACGGCTTCATGTCGGACATGTTTTAGATGCGGCGTCTGTGGGATACATCTCTCACCAACACTTTTCTACCTTTTAATGAAGCAGACCCACTCTATTCCCAGCCGGGCTGAGCTTAGTGTGTTTTCAGCGCTGAGGACTTAGAGAGTCAATATTAAAGTTTACTAATTTATATTTTGGCAGTATTTCTTCCAGCTATACGAACAAGGGGCGGGTGGGGGGGCGGGGGGGGGGGCGGGGGGGGGGCATAGTTTTAAAATGCACATTGTGTGAAATGCAAACTTCCTCAGGATTTTAAATTGGGTCAAAAGCTTCCATGTGCATAAAAGTTTTTGCTTATTGTCTTGAGTATTTAATATGTGTTTTTATTCGTTATTAACTACAGAATCTGTAAAAACACTGAAGGCATTTATCAACAAAAAAAAACATCGATGAACGAACAAGATGAGTTTCCTTACTGTATATCTGAAAGTATGAGTCTACAAATAATGAATTTAAATAATAAAGTAAGCAGCGCATTCAAGGGCACCATTTTACCACCACTGCATATTTAAATGTGTGGAGGAGTAAGATTTAAAAAAGAAATGATGTAAGTCAGTGGAAGGAAGTCAGATAATTCTCTGTGATTCTAAAGTAAAATGCACTAGTGTTGATGCTGACAATGAGTCTGTCTACCTCCTAAAGAACGATGGAGGACAGTAACGCCGTAGAGGAGAAACTTTAGAATAAAGTTTTTTAAAGATACAGTACACGTCCTTGTGTTGTAATAGCTTCAGCAAAATGACTAAATCCCCTTTTCTTTATTTAAACCCCCGACTCTGAAGGGTGGGGCAAAACATTGATTCACCTTCTCCTACCGATGCAGAGGTAGAAGAAGGTGAAGGAGGTCCGGGATCTGCCGGGATACGACCTGCAGCCTCACCTTTTAAATCCAGAGCAGCTGTGCAGCCGTCGCTCGCATCGTCGTGCTCAAGTCAGCTACAACTCCAGCACCCATACTGACGCTCGTGTTAAACGCATTCCAACGGTCCAGATCAAGCAGACCATGGATCTATAAAGACAGCAGAGCTGACGGGGAGAACCGTGTATAAGAAGTGGACGTAGTCATGGTGACGTCACTCGTTGGTTAGACTGCCGTTTTGAATCTTTGAGTTCTGCGATTTTGCCGTCGTCATCTTGGATTACGTCCGTCGCCGTGTGTTTTTCCCGCAACCAGTAAACAGGAAGTGACCATATTTGGAATGAGGAGGAGTGACATAGAGACGTTGTATACGGCTCTAGTAGCGGCAGCGACCTGTCAATCACCTTGTAGCCCCGCCCCTAAAGCATCCCCTGCTTTATGGTCTGTTTGACTCTAAATGGACCATCATTTACTAAATGAACATCATGCTGTATTGAAGAAGACTTGAAACTACAGATTGAGACCAATTGCAAAAAAATTGCAATGCATATCAAATCAGGAGACGAGCATATTGTCCCAGCCCTACCACGCAGGTGTTTTCCCTTCATAAAAATACTTCTTCTCAGGGCTACGTACAAAGTGCTCGATTAAACGTTTCTCACACAATTCTTGTTGAAACTACACCTCAACCATTATTATTCTTATTGGTACGTAGACATTGGTGACATCATATAATTCCTAGAATCTAATTGACAGCGTGTCGGTGTAAAATACCTTTAAATAGGATATTAATTGTGAATATTCTCTTTAATGCCGCTCCCACATTCTCTACGAATGGGAAAGTATAAACCGCTCTGTTGAAGAATCCCTGTGAGCTTAAGAATAGTGAAAACTTGAGAAAAAAAGTGAATAATAGATGTAATAAAGTTGAACCCTACATTGAGCAGGGAAGGTCAAGTGCAGACAGCATCACATTATTATTATGACTTCCCCTTCAGTCTTCAGTTTGAGGACATCAATGCCAACACAAATATCTGCAGCAGAATCATTACCCTCGAGCGGTTGAAGGCTGAAATATTTACTTTATTAAACACCTTGTAATTCTACACCACTGGCATTAGAAGGATTACACCCGTATCTTTACAAAAGCATTCATAAGCCCACAGAGTACATCAGCTTCTCTCCATAAGCTATTTCAGTAGGTTCAGCTTTCTCGACAGGGAGACGAGAAACATCTGGAGACGTTGCTGCCGGGAAATCACACGGCGAGAACGTCTTCCAGCAGCAGCAAGTTAACTTTGCGGCGGCAAACGGAACCTCGTTCAACGTCGTTCTCGGCCATGGAAGTAAAGTGTTGGGATCTTTTAAGGGATTAAGTTTTGTCTTCTTGTGCAAACAAGTGATGAACTGAAATTGAGTCGGAAGAAACCAAAAGGAACCACGTGGGGGGGAAAGAGTGGAAAACCGACGGGCTTTGAGAAAACATTTTAGGAACAGGAAATGGAGAGGATATAAAACATTGAACAAGATATCAAATAATATATCACAAAAAAACACAATTTCATGACAGCATTTGTCCAGCACATAGACACACATGTGCACATTGAACCGCTATAGTGGCTTCATCTTTGGAGTGTTAATAGATTCTCATGGTGGCATTATAACTCATATCAGTATTCAAACACACACACACACACACACACACATTTATAATTATCTAATCAAGTGTCCTCTCGTCTGGCTAGGATCCTTAACAAGCGCTCTCCATCGCTAATCAGCTAATTACGGCGCCATTATAATCAGCCAAACTCTGGCTTACTGCCGATGAGACGCCAGATTAGCACGGTAAACAAAATGGGCCGGATGTGGAAGGGGGAGGGGCGAGGAGTTGGGAGGAGAGACGGAGAAAGTTGGTTTGGGAGGTAGTTTCTTTTCAACCGATTCAGGTTCAGATGTGTGTGGCGGAGTGAATCTGTGAAAAACACTCGCCGATGCACACGTGCAAACTGTTTCCATGAAGACACAAAAGGGAAACCGGCGGAGCTAAAGTTTGCACAGCAGGACTTCGCACATTTATTTTTGACATTTCCGTTTACACAGTCTCATAATCTCTCAGCGCTGCTGCTGACCTTTTTATTTTTCCTGCAGGAAACCTTCTTGACAGTATGTAATGACTAGCGATGCTAATTCAGGGCCCTGGTTGTGCGTGCCGACTTGTTAGTTAGTGTTTCACAGCAGACATCTTGGCCTGTCATAGCAGGAAAAGCACAGGTGTAACTGACAACATAAAACAAGAATAACTGCATTCCATTTAGGTGAGCCAGTTCCAGGGTCTGCTGTTGTGCACAAACCGGGACACCTGATGTAACTGAGCCATTGTTAATTTGATTAATTACACATGTGCTGGTGTGACTGGGTCAAAATGTCTAATATTCAGACTTTTTTTATTACATGCTTACTTTATTTTGAATCTACTATGTGTTTATTGTGGACAGCAACTTTATTTTGTTGTGCTTCACACATATGTAGTACTTGCATTGCTAAATCCACGGCGCTGTCCGTGGCGCTGAAGTAGGAGACGGATTCGTAAATGAGACTTTTTGACGGCGTCCCGCCCCTCTGTCAGTATCCTCTTGGATCTTCAATAGTCTATAAACTATAGAGGATATTATCGACCGATACACGCGCACACATGTGAATAACTGGCACTCGTTTTGCAAAACATTTCTAAACAAACATAAGTCCCAAACATTTTGAGCCTGGTGTTTGGGAAAATATGTTTGTGGCTACCGTGCATGTACGCAAACAGCTCTTGTCCGAGCACCACATAGTGCAGGTGGATCCTTTCAGATGAGACCATAAAAACCTCCATCCATCTCCTGATTCACCTGCAAACGCTCCTCGTTCGCTCTTTCTTGCCGATTTTTTTTTTTTATTTCCAGCGACATTAACCTTTCCTTCCTCTCACTAAGAGGCTACCCAACTAATGCTTATATCTGCGTGCGTCTTTGAGTTGCACGGCAACGAGAATCATCCCACAGTCCTCTTTGCTCCCTTCGACCTCTTCTTCCCTCTGTTACTAATGATGCACACAGGCTTGTACTGTGACCAGGAGAGGTAAAAAAAAATAGCACTTCTTCCCATACAAATAAACATATCTGTTTGAACACTCAGGTCATGTCTGGCTGACAAAACTCAATAATCCAGCCACCTCTTCACGCCTAATGCTCCACCTTCCTCACCAATCATCATCTCTTCGATCCTCCTCCCTTTGTTTATCCCTTCAGCTTCTCGTGTCCTCCTCCCCTCTGTAACGCACCGCTTCTCGATTATTGCTTTGTTTTCCAACCGCCTGTTCTCGCAATTTCCATCTCATGGCAGACGCTATACATTTTCTTTTCATATGGATGCCAGTATTGGACGTGTCACCGGCCTGGCTGTAGCATCTGTTGGTTTTTAAAGATGGAAAGGCTTTTTTCTGATTTGCTTCATGAAGCAGAGACCTCACTCTGAGCTCTTGTGAGGCTCCGAAACTATACATCAATGGAAGGTGTGACACCGAGGACGGTAGTTTATGGCTCTTGTGATTATCTGAGATATTTTTGACTTTGCTCTAAGAAGGAATCTTGTTGCTGGAGTTTAATCCGTTGTCTTGGGCTAATTATGAAGAATGGCCCCGTTCAAAGTGTTAAATCTGTGACTCATTAACTCATCATGTCAAAGCTTTATGGTCCAGGTAGAGATCATTTTCTACTACTTTATGTGAGTGAAGTAAATGTATATAAGTGGAGAGTAATTTTGTGAAATGCACCAAATCTTAAACGGTTATTGTTTTGTAAAATCTGTGAAACAACTAGGTGTTAGATACATCTAGTGGAGTACCAAGTGCAATATGTATCTAAAAGAAATGCAGAGTTCAGACATCAATTTCCATAAAAAATATGTCTTTCAAGTTTGTACTTTGAAGGTCAATGGAAATATTACAAACTTAAACTGTTTCCAGAATTTTATGTGAGTTATCCAGCGTGTATTTTATTTTTTTTATTCCATGAGCACCAAAAATTTAATTACGTCCAACATTGACTTCAAACAACAAACTCTTTGTGGTGCAAAGTAGCACTGAAGGTCAGGATATTTTTACTCCAGTAAATGCACATTCCTTTTTTTAATATTGTCAAAACGATTCTTTTCAATACGTTTTTCATATCCTTAATGTTTTATTTCTAACCCTAGTTGCTCTTAAGGCCCTGAGTCCATACAGTACAAGGATGAACAGTAGGAGACAATGGAACTGACCGAGACAAATGCTTTTGTGTGGCCTCCTCCGGGCCTCCCTGTTCTGTTAAACTCGTGTCTCCTGCTACTGACCTATCTCTTCCTATTGGGCAATACAATGAAATGTTTACGACCTTGTGTATAAAGATATTGCCACACGCTCATCCATCTGTGAGACATATCCACCTCTTGTGTGTGATGCTTTTTTTCTTCCCCCACAGTCAGCAATAAAAGTCAGGGTCAGTGGCTGCCGGTTGGTTTATTGAGTATTGGGATAGCAGACTAAGAGCATTTCAGGAGTTTCATGAATCAAACCACTCAGATCTCTGAAAAGAATCAGCACAACAACATACATCTTAAAGTATATTTATATCTAAAGAATTATTTGAAAAAATGCATCTTGCTGGCAGCGCTTGAGTCCAATATGAGAAATCATAAGATGTACTCTACAATGCATGCCATCTTCACCTTCAATGAGTCCTGATGCTAAACACCTGGTCACTGGAACATGTGACAGCAGCAAAGAGCTCTGGGGATTGTTGATTCAAAGTGTTGGTGTGTAAGACAGTTATGAAAGCAAAATGTGATCGTGGTTATGTACCTACTGAAGAGATGAGTTGTGTTTGAGGTTATTGGGAAAATTGAGTATTTCCAGTATTTTTGTGTTCACTGATTTGTTGTATGAGGGAGTGTACAGTTTATCACAGGGCCATTTACAGCATATAATTAATCTGTTCAATGATTAATAGTAACTCGGTGGAGTTATGAGTTAGTGGTACTTTATGTGTTTCTATTTCCAAAAACAAGCGTCTTCACATTCTCATTTATACACACTTATGAGGACCCCGGTCAAATACACACTAAAATCTGAGCAGTCCTCTTAAATAAATGATTCACTCACTATATGCTGATTCTTACATTTATCCTAACATCAAATCTCAAACACTTTGAAGAAGTGGGGACCTGACAAAATGTCCCTGCTTTCTAAAAATGTCCTCACCTTCCAGGCCTGACTCTTGGTCCTCACATGGATACAAGTTCAAGAACATGCACACACACACACACACACACACACACACACACACGTGATTTATGAGACAACATAGCAATAGAGGAGCTCACTGGTCGAATGCAGCAGTATATTACCCTTCCCGGCAACAATATTGTGACAGCAACACTGGCCATCTGAGTTCATTTCAGGGCAGTTCACTCCCGTTGGCATCACGTTCCAGATCCATCCAATTCAAGTCAAACACTTTGTTCCATTTAGAAACATTTCTATGCGCAATGTTGCCAGAGTTTGGACCTCTGGCACGAATTGAATTACCATCTGAAATCATCTTACTAAAATGAGAAAAACTCACTTTTAATAGTTGATGAATTCAACTTGAGGGAGAGAAGCACACATGGCAGCTACTGTTAGTTCCTGAATGCTTGTAAAAAATGGCAGAACCAAATTATTTTTTGCGAGTAATAGTTCTTGTAGTTGACATAATTCATCATCATTGCATGATTCTACGCGTCAATATACAAGTGGATATAACTTAATAAAAACAACTGTTAGACTCTGGAATCAAGTAAAGGGGTTACCCACTAAGAACAATTCCACACGTGCACTTGAACATGCAGCAGAAATAATATAAATCTAAACCAGCTGTGTGAATATTTAGAGAAAATATATACTAAAATATTCACGTGGATGTTTTGTAATGGTGTTGTATTGAAAAGCTGACAAGAAGATTTAAAACAACAGTATTCCAGCCTAGAGAGCATCGTAAACGTTACAACTACATATATTCTGGAACCATTTTACAGCAGAGGAAAACACTCTGTATTGATGCATTTTTTTTACACAAAAATCCAGTGAAGTATTTATTTGTATTGTTGCGAGCTGCTGCAGTGAACCTCTCCTCGAGCCTGTTTTGAACCAGTCACACGCTCCGGCACAAACAGTGCCAGCGTTGGCCGCGCCGCCCGTCGGTCTCGTCGGTCACGCTGTGTTGACTCATCGGCGGCCGCCTCCTGCCATGTTCGCCGTGCCAGGGCCGAGAGGACAAACAGTCTGCTGCTGGCTGATTGTCACCGTCGCTGGCCGGGTCCCGCTGGTTTAACCGAAGGTCAGTGAACTGTCACGGGGTGAGAAGGAGTGCACGGATGAGGTAATCCGATGCTGATGAATCACATTTGGGCACCAGAAAAAATTGCCGAGTGTCATCTCTGGTGCGTTTGTGTTTCCGTGGCTGCTGTTGTCCTCGCGCGTCCACACGCCCTCATCTCCCACTTCCTTTCTAACTGTCTCTGTCCGTCTGTTTCTCTCCATATGTTTATTTCCCCCTTTCTGTCTTGCATGCATTTAGACCTGAAACAAGCCCCAAATACGCACCGAGATGCTGACTTGTTCTAGCAGAGGACGGCAGCTGTGGTCGGCTTAGAGTCACAGTGAGCTATAAATGGCTCCCAATGGAGACGAGGCAAAAACAAACAGAAAATACATGTCTAATTGTACAAAAATAATCATAAAAATGGCCCCTGGAACATCATCCTCCAGTCTGCAAACCAATGCCTGTCTTAGGCTATCTAACATGAGGACGGCCAGGAGCCCCCCGTACAGCCCCCTCATGTGTGATGTCATCGTTTTATCTTGTTGCTCTGCGATGTTTCATGCCAACTTAGAATATGCATTGATTTATTTACCGCTGCTGCAGGTCCTGTTTACTTTACAATGCTAAAATACAACATTGTAGGCTTCAGGTCGTATACAACATACGGATTCATCTTCCAGCCCGGTCTCCTCAAAAATATGTTTCTAATACAGAAAAACTTGTAATTGTCAATTTACGTTTTGAGGGGAATGTATTTTCAGTCCACATGAAGAGTAGTTCAATCAAACACAGGACGTTCACCCTGAAGACCGCTGTTCATGTCCTGTATGAAACCATAGGTCAACATTAAAATATTTTAATTTTGTCTGTGACTTAAATAACGTAATAAATGTCCTTATTTTAAACCGTGATGTTTTACTAAACCGTATCAAGTGTTTTTACATTTTTCATTTACAACGTTAACCGGTTTAAAACTGTGACTAATCCAGGAGAAAATACGGGAAGGTGGTTTTGTTCATGTCGGGGTTGCACCTCGAAGACAAAGGACGAGCATTTTCTCTCCACAGCGACTGAAGCGCTCACGCTGCCAGCGCATAATTATTGTGCCATGCTCATGCAAAGCATACGCGGCACTTATTCGAGCAGCTGCACTCACATCATCACTGCCAACAACAGGACACTTTGTCACTTTACCACCTCATGCATGTATGTAATGAACTCAGCATATGCTCTGCACACACACACACACACACACACACACACACACACACACGCACACACGCACACACACACACACACACACACACACACACACACACACACACACACACACACACACACACACGCTACTCAGCAGGACATGTGCTGACACTTTTCCCTGGGGCCCAGTACAGCACACATGCATATAGACACAAATGCGTACATATGATTTACATTTAGCTGATGCTTTCATTTACAATGGTTCACAACGAGCACACACACACACACACACACACACACACACACACACTTGTGGACAGTGTGACAGGGAAAGACACATAAAACAAACGGCCGGCTGCTCGTCCCTCGACGCTCTCCTGTGTCTCCCTATAGGTGGCACATCTGAGCTGGCGTGTGTGTGTGTGTGTGTGTGTGTGTGTGTCCTTGTGTGTGTGAGACCAAATGTGTATGCATGAACAGGACAGAAATGCTGGGGCAGCAAGGAACACCAGAATAGAACCGTTGGTTCGCTGATACTCTTTTTCTTATTCCGGGTGCTTTCATGGTCCCATTTCTGTGTCGGTCAAAGACAGATCTCTCACCTCCTGCCCACTATACCAGCCTCCATTTCCTCGTAGCGTGATGCAGTGCGGCATTAAAAGTCTCACTGAGGAGATTTGCCGACTCACTGTCGTCGTCGTCCCCGTCCCCCCGCCCCCCTCCTCCCCCCCACCTTCTCGGAGTAACTTGTGTTTGCTCCGCTTGAGAAGCAGGAGTCCGCTCAGTGGGTGACGGCGGTGTTTAACCTGCAGCACGCCGTCGAGCGCTCTGTGTGATGCAACGAGAGGAAACGCACTCAGAACAACGCACAGCTGAGACACATTAATAATAACTCATACACGTCACCGATGCACGGGAGTGGTAGTCAAACGCTCATCGCTTTCATTATGGCAACCGATCAATGAGTCAGAGGTGAATTAGTTGAACTGTAGTTTTGTTTTTAAGGCATTTTCAGTAAAAAATTAAATAAAAAAGAACTCTCTACAATGTTCTGCTTCAAATGTATATCTGCACAGGGTCAGGTCACCCTCTTTTGTAGGCTACTCATCGTCACGAGCAAGTTCAACTACTTCCCCAGATGTTCTCCTTATGTTTGTTGTCTTCATAATCTTTTATCAAAGAGGACACTAAATCGCTGAGCTCAATATTCATATTTTTGTGAGACGGTATCAACAGAATTACATTTGGCTGCGTGAGCAAAAGTCATTAATTTAGGAATCCGAAATTCACAGAAATCTAAATATAGATGTGTAAAAAAACAAAAACAATGCAAAATAAGACAGTTTGGGATTCTGTTTATAAATGTGCAATTTATTCACACAATTTATTCACGAATACAATGTTTACCTCTGAGCGGAGTAAAAAGTACAATGCTCTACGGATGCCCCCATGGTAGTGTAGCTCACCCCAACCTCCTCTTTATGCACTGAAGATTTTCATATTGTCGACTAACATCTCATCTTCATGTATGGGTTTATGAAGGGGAGGTCACTGGATGGCCATTTGCTATAAATACTCATTTCCTGGACAAAAAAAGTACCTCTCAATGAAAATTAAGTCACGTTTTAAAATACCGCTCTCAGCCAGCTCCACTTGTTAACAGATAAACGGCAAATTATTGTTAATATTAACATCAACTCGGCAGGTGTGTCATCTGCAAACAAATCGCCCGCTCAAAAACACCAAAAAACGCAGCTCACGACGAACTCCAGTACAACTCTGAAACAAAAAAGAACAACAAGCATGAATTTAATTTGCTGCCGCATGGCTGAGACGAGAGGAAATTAATCCGGGGACTAAGTATGATGAACTCCCGAGCAGAATTAAACCGTTAAGGTTAACGCAGCGACCGCACTGCAGTTCAGTCACGTGGCGGGAAGTCTCGCGTGAATCAATTAACTCGCGAAGAAAGGAACAACGCGGGCGTGCGTCGGCGTGGAAAGCGCTGGCGGTGCGGAGCTGCATAATCTGTTCCACGAGATACCCGGAGGCTGTTCTCTCTGTTTCCAAATACGTGTCAGTGAATCCACCATGAACTCCTATCTGTCTGTTACACGGCTGTCCTGAGAGGACTAGTGGATTAAGGCCATTCGTGATAGCGCGGCTCCAATTTCACCGCCCCCACAAAACTTTTCTGTCAATCCCCAAAGCTCGTCCAAATCCAGTTTACTGACTCGCGTGTAAAATTGGAGTCGGTGTCCAGGGTGATATTAAAGTTGCTATCGGAGTATAATGTATCAAGAAAATGTATTTATTAAAAAAGCTTGAAGGGGATATTGAATCTTTCCGCCGTTGTATGCCGAGAGAGGTTCCATTAAATTTCTCTCCATCGGCAACGAGTGCTGTATAAAACCCGCTGTGTGACGGGCTGCGGCCGCAGGAGGCGTTTGAAGGCTATAAACTGGGCCTTCGTTTATGCAACACGCTCTGCCCAAGTCTCAGCCGTGGCTGTCCTTCACAGAGTGGGTCTGTGATATTACGTGTAAAAAAGATTAATAAAAATGTTTCCAAGCCCAGAGTGTTGAGCGCCACGGTGGGTCAAAAGCTCTCCAGGTAATTTGAGATGGAGCCATTAATTTTAAGACCCCTCAAGAAACACGGGGCCAAATCATCAGTCTGGTCGTTAACAATATACCTCCAACGAGGCACCGCTTCCCTGTGATTATGGGTAGAAATGGTGTGGCAAGAAACAGCTTGAAACAGCAAGAACCCCCCTCCCCCCTGTCACCCCTCACACACTCACACACACACACACACACACACACACACACACACACACACACACACACACACTCACGGCAAAACGGCTGCCTTCGGGGTGTAATGGCTTTTATATAATGGTTATTGACACAACTGCACTAAATGAAACATTTTCTTAAACTAGTGTAACAATAATTAAACAAAAGCAAACTGGATGATCAGAATCAGCTTTATAGGGCAGGTATGAGTGCACATACAGGATTTGACTATATATATATATATATATATATATATATATATAATATTATATATATATATATATATATGTATATATATATGTGAAAACAAACATACAATGTCTATAAATCAGACCCTTTACATTGTAAACAATATTATAGTAGTGCAATGGTGTGCAGGGCTCAAATATGCTGGAATGAATATTGGACGATTATGTCTTAATAGCTGCCTGGTTACCACATGAGTTGCCACAGCAACCAATGTTCACAACATGGGAATTATCGGCGAGGCTGGAATGAATCTTTCAGGCAGCATTGCTAAGATGAAATAACTGGCATTTCAGTCTATTCATTTCCAGATATTACCTGCAGTAAACAATTAAATTAAAGAGCTCATAACTGAAGCTTTTATCGAGCAATCTGCAGGTTTAAACCCTGTGAAACGTGTGTGTGTTTGAGTGTGTGTGTGTGTGTGTGTGTGAGCGAGAGAGAGAGAGAGGAAACTGTTTATCTCTCAGTGAAATTGAAAAAGCCACGAAGAAGGTTTAAAAACTGGGCAACCTGCAGCGGCTGGCTGATGATGCGCGCCGCGTGCCCCCACAGTGCTGCGCTCCGCCGTCGCCGCCGCAGTTCCCTCATGTTGAGTGATGACGGCTGGAATCATTGGATCACATCTTCCGTATGTCACCAGTTAGCGTAAACCGCCTCCGCTGGTTCGCCGATTGGATAACGGGTTGCGGGCGGCGAAGCGTATCATTGGGTGGGCCAACCCCATTAAACGCGGGTCGTCCAGATGAATGATTAAACCGACGGGAGGGCGCTCCGGCCAATCAGCAGACAATCAGCGCTTTTGAAGGAGTATTATGCAAATCTCGAATGCGTGAAAGCAACCGCGAGCAAACGCTGCCCCGAGGGTGATTGTTGTGTGTGTGCACATGCATGTATGGCCCATGTAGATGTACACATAGCGGTAGAAGGAAATTATTGGTATTGTATTTCAATCCCAAAAGCCGTGGATTATTCTGGCCCACACAATAGGCTCAGAGAGGGGGCTGAATACGTTCAACAAAAGCATGGTGAATGATTTAGACTTCAAAATATGGTACATGCTTATTAGCATTCTGCTGGAGAGTTCAATGGGGAAATTATGCACCCTCCTATCTGTGCAATAAATTTGAAGCAGAAGCCAGCAGCCGGTGAGCTTATCTTATTACAAAGACTGGAAACAGGGAGAAACAGCCAGCCTGGCTCTATCAAGCCCTCACAAAATCACCTACCAGCACTTTGGAAGCTAATTCATGTGTCACGCTATTTCTTGATGGGAAGCCGTTTCCAAGCAACCAGTCTCACGTTACACGCCGTGAATTATAAAAAAATGAAAAACTGCGAATTACCCTTTTAGACTGACAGTTTTTTTTTTGATACAACCTGTAAGTCAGTGAGCTT
This sequence comes from Ophiodon elongatus, assembly GCA_016806645.1. Classification (NCBI taxonomy): domain Eukaryota; kingdom Metazoa; phylum Chordata; class Actinopteri; order Perciformes; family Hexagrammidae; genus Ophiodon; species Ophiodon elongatus. The sequence continues at coordinate 209,038 of JACSYO010001060.1, forward strand.
CAGAGGAGCTGGGAGATAGATGTTTGTCACCGTTCAACAAAACTTTGCTAGTTGTTTCCCCCTGTTTCTAGTCTTTGTGCTAAGCTAAGCTAACCAGCTTCTAGCTGTCGCCTTACACTCTATTTATGGGTGGATGTAGTCCGTAATAATGTAAATCTCTGTCTACAAGTCGTTTATTTTATGGTTGATGTTTACTATGCCGTGTTGTTGTGTTGACGTCGCTGCAGCCTCTGACCCGTAAACTTCCAATCAGGTAATTACATTTCGAGGAGCTCTGGGCAGTAGAAAGAGCCCCTATCCTATTGCACCGAGAGAAAGAGCTTTGAGTGGCCTTCTGTTGCTACAAAATGCTGGAGGTAAATGATCAGTTGTCATTTGTTCAAATTAAAATAACTGCAAATCTTTTACTGAAAAACTACTTTGAAAACTACTTTTTCATTTTACAACTTTTCTCAGCCGAAAAGTTTTTTTAGTTATGCAGATATTATCCAGTTTTTCACCCATGTTAACGGATCAAGTCACTCTGTGCAGGAGAAATTGGCCCTTTTACAACTCCGATATAAAGAAGAAACAAAAAACAGAAGCCAAAAAAAAAAGCCAATCGCCTCCAAAAAAAGTGATGTCCCCAAACCACTTGCCTTCAAGGGAAACGTTATTCTTCCCTGGTTATTATGTCGGTTTTAAACTGTTTGGAAGAAGCGCTTAACAATTGAAACCAAACCAAACAAAAACAATGCTTTAAATGTACTTTGGTTAGGTTTAGTAAAAACAACAAAGTTTGGCTTAAAATGACTACTAAAATTGAAACAAATAACAAAGCAAGTTTCCCACCGACCCACGAGGAGGCGCTGTGTTCTTCTGGCTGTTTCCTACGTTTGGTCAACTGATCATTCTCATCATTCAAATATTTGATAGAAGCTCCATAAACAGCCAGTCGGCCTCCGATCGTCCCGCTTTTACCCAAAACACAGAGAATACAAGAACACGTCCAACAGTTTTTGTTTATCTCTTGTTGTCATCGCTTTAGTTAAAGTGTTCTCTTCAGCGCTGTTTGCAAGAATCCTCTTTATTTAAACCACCTGAGTAAAAGAAAAGAGATTGGAGGTGGCCACCAATTAAACTGAAATAGATGGAATACCAAAAAGGATGAAATGAAAAGCAATTTGCTTGAGGACCAACATTTTGGGGATGGGTTCCAGATGAAGTCATATTTCTGAACTCTTAATTGACTTTACACAAAACAATATCATAGTAAGCTGCTTTTGACGAGAGTCCCTTGAATGACCCGAATAGTGGAGATTAAAAGGAAAAGCTTAAGTGTTTGCTCATGCACAACAAGTTCTTGACTTCTAAAGACCCATTCAAAGCTTTTATACAAATCAAGAACAGAAAGTAATTTTTTTTTTAAAGCTGTAATGCCTTGCCTTTAGTCTGCATTTATTCATCAAAGGTTGGGTGACCTACATGCTCTTTTTCAGAGAAATACTTGAAGGAAATCTTCAACGTTCACTTTTACGCCGTATTCAAGACCTTCATGTTTCAGAAATAAAAAAAAAAATCGTTTTTTTATTTGTTCTCAGAGACAATGCAAATTGGTCAACATCACTAATAATTGTATATAAAAAATAAATAAATTTAATTGTTCCTTGGCAGATGTTAAAATGCCAATAAACGAACAAATTAAACACAGAAAATATCAATTTTGAAGCATAGAAAGTAAACCGGAAAGAGCTGAACAGGATGAAAAGATTACAGGAGGATAAAGAATATTACTTGAAAGTCACAGTATCTCTTCAAGTGAGCAGGGGCTTTTTTAAGAGAAGCGATTCTAAAAATAGACGTTAAGATACTGCATTTATTATCGAACTTGCTCCACATTCACTCTACAATCACAACCAGAGCTGGTATCTGCCCAGAACAACTCCAGTGGACTACTACAGGGAGCTCCGGATCCTAAAACACTCAGCTTAATGTGACAACCAATAACCTACGACTTTTATTGACCTCCGTCAGCAACGGAAGAGTTGCGGTATTTGTAGGTTGCTGGCAGATGTTTAAATGAAACCGATAGCCTCTTCAATAGAGGAGACTAGAACAGGTCAGTGACCCTCGGTAGCTAATCATAGACATGTCTCAGGATAAACTAATACATGAAATCCTATAATAGCACTGATTTGCCTCTCTATCTGAAAAGTTGAGAACAATTTTGAAAAACTCAATTAAAAAAAAACAATTCAAACTTAAACTTAAAATAAGAAACTTGAAACTAAAACTTAAAACAAACACTTCAACTTTAAAAAAAATTGCACATACATGGAATTGAACCTCTAAATGTAATCCGTCCCAAGCATTCCAGAGAAGTAAGCTGCTGTAAAGCGTCCCAGGGAGCTCAAGGACACGAGGATCGTCGTTAAAGGATGACCCAAAACCAATGACTTCTGCTTCAGAGAGCGAGTACGTCGATAGAAGGCGAGGGCGGGGACTTTAAACGTCTTCTGGTCCCGCCCTCCAAAGTCACGAGCTCCTGCATGTGTCCCGCCTAATTCTCGCCGCGAGGCCCGCCGTATGCTTTTTGACTCTGTTTATGATTTTGTTGTTGTTGTTTTGTGCGCCGCGGTGTTCACATTCTGATCGCCCACCACATCCTGCCCCCCTGCTGGCACCTTGGCCTGTCGTGTGGGGTTTCCATGCCAACTCTCACCCCAGGCAGCGGCCTTAATTGGCTAGCAACCATGTTATGGTGATTTATGAGAAAAAGAAAACAACATGCAAGACTAATAAAGAAACGGTGAAAGACTCATTTATCCGTGTGTTTTCTTAGTCAGTGAAGCCACAACACGAAATGTTGTGTTCAGATTCAAAGGGGCGTCATGCTCATTTGAAGGAATCCGTTTTTACCCTATGTGGTTCATCGTGTTGTGTGGCTTCAGTCTTTATATTGTGTGTGTGTGTGTGTGTGTGTGTGTGTGTGTGTGTGTGTCTAAAGAGTACTTTCTGGAAAAAACATGCACAAAGGTAACCTTGAGGCCATCAACTCTGAGCAAAATCCGATCCAGGAGAAACTCACAGAGACTAATTAAATACATTTATGAGAGCGATCAAAACTAAGTAAATTTTGGGGAGAATTTGAGAGTCTGCTCTCCACCATGTTTGATCAGTCCCCAGCAGCTTAATGCAGAGTACATACTCATTATGCCCGCTTGGCACACCTCGAGAGTAATAGTGTGTGTTTGCGTGTGTGTGTGTGTGTGTGTGTGTGTTTGTGTGCGGTACCTGTGCATGCAGTGTTTGCAGTTTCCTTGAAGACTTTGAAGGTTATTGTCATACTTTCTTGCCTCTGTGAAGCCAGAAAGAGAGAGTCCTGTTCACCGGATCACTTTTGAGTTAGCCTAAATAAACTTAGCCAAGAACTCCACGTCCTAATTGACAAAACGTCTCTGGTATTTTTAACTCGTAGATCGATAAGAATGGAAATGCGATATTTTCAGATTTTTAGGGGGGAGTTGCATATTGAAGCGATGAAGCCCTTTTCCCATGTTTTTCCCACTTTTCTATCATTAGTTGCAGCAGCTCTGAACCGAACGATGACGTTACGCTGGGCGGTCCTGTTTCCATCCTCAGCATTCACAGGCTACTTACTGATCGATAGTCGGAAGTCATTTAATGTATTGATGAAATAACAACGATAGTTCCACATCTGCTAATGTCACGTTAGCATGGTGTTGCTAGCTAGCTTTGACCAGAGACCCCAGACACTGTGAATGTGCTGAAACAAGGTAAAGTGTTTGTCAATCAAACTTTTGTTTCGACGTAGAAAACATAGTTAATGCACCTCCTTATAACGAGGCATGCTGTGTTGATAACAGGCTATTATTTCTATATAAAGCATGTAGCCTGGCTGTGATTAATACCTCAGGGCATGTTGACCCGAGTGGGCAGGTGTGAGCGATCAGCAGCGATGGCGCGGTCCTCCGTGGTAAGTTGTGGCATTCCTGGGCAGGTAAAGTGTTTGGGCTCCTTGGTTTTTTATTTGTGTGGAGTGTGATGTTGGGGTACACATCCAGAGCTTTCAGGTGAGCAGACCAGCAAGCTGGGGGCCTAACCGGACTACTGGTTTGAGGGTTTAAATCGTCTCAAGTCTAGGGGTCAGTGAGGTGGATTAGTTCGGGAGAGGGCAGTCTTGGTCGAGGGGGACTTCCACATTGGTTTGGGGGATACCATCATTGTCTCTTTTGTGCACCAGTTCATCTGTTGGTTCTGATTTGGGCCTTTTGTTGTTTATGGCAGCGATGAAGGATTTCGTTGCCGCTCCATGTGAAGGGTTTCTGGATTGCTGCACGAAAGATCAGCTCCAAAAAATTGCTTAAGAGTATGAAATTGATCTTGAAATGGTCTCGGTGACAGACAGCTTAGGGAAAATGAGCAGATCAGCCATTAACCACAGGGTTGTGTCCTCCTGTCTACATGTCAATGTGTCCTCTGTGTGTGTATGGAGGATAATTTACTCTGTTTTGTATATTCTATCATATTTTAGCAAGATGCCTCTTTGTCTTCCAATCTGCTCCAAAAGTTCCTTCTCGATAAATCTGACTCAGAGTACAGTTCACGGTAATATCAATAAAATTGCTAAATCTTGAAGGGAACCCGGTAATGTTTTGCACTTCAGGTTCCCTCATCTTGAAGTAAACGTTTCTTTGGAATTAAATAAGGTCTCAATCTTCAGTTTCAAGTCTTCTTCAATACAGCATGATGTTCATTTAGTAAATTATGGTCCATTTAGAGTCAAACAGACCATAAAGCAGGGGATGCTTTAGGGCGGGGCTACAAGGTGATTGACAGGTCAACACCAGAGACGTATACAGCGTCTCTACGTCCTCCTCAGTCCACATATGATAACTCACGTTCATCGGTTGCAAAACGACGACTGTAATCTAAGATGTAAACGGCGAAACCCCCGACTTCGTGGCTCCACAACGGCACTCCACAAACCAAACGGGGGACGTCACGATGACTACGTCCACTGCTTATAGTCTATTATGAAAACATAGATTCTTGATTGGACAAGAGATGGGGCTGCATCATTTGAATTCTGCAACAAGTTAACATATTTATGTAGATAAAGAGTATGTTGATCATTTCCTGGCTGGAGAGATACTTTCAGAATTGAGACTTTGGCTTTCCGATAAGAGAGCAAAAACGGAGACGGGAAAAGCTATAGAGGGAATTGAAGGACCGACATGAAACAGAGCGGCAGTCGGAGTAAGCCGAGTGGAATGAAAACTGTCGGTGAGTTCTGAGCGAGCGTGCCGGTAGTCTCCTTGGATGTGCGCTAGTTCATGAGTTTGGGGCCTTATCCCCTTTCAGAAAGTAGACCGAGAAGGTGAGTAACAGGAACAGGCAGCAAAGAAAAGTACCGGACAGGAGAACGATGACTCAGGACGGGAAGAGGCCTCCGTCTCTTTGTCTGTCCCGTCTTCGCTTTCCCTGTATTTTGAATCCCCGTCTTGCTCATCAGCCCTTTCTCTTTCTTTTGTTGGGTTCTGGAAAGCTTTTATATTACCAAACAGGCTCAGAATAAAGTCCCCTTTCTTCTCCCTCCCTGCCTCCCTCCCACTTTACATCTTTCTCCACATTAGCGGAGCGTCGGCTGCATTAAATGCTTATTTTTTTATCCTGTTGAGTCATCTGTTTTGACGTGCTCCGTGGCCGACAAAGAGGCTGTGCGTGTGCATCCCCAGCCAGCTCTGCCTCTCCTCAGAGGCACGAATCTCCCTCGCCAGTGTTTCTCTTTGTGCCTCCGTCACCATCGCGCCCGGCTGTCGGCACCCGATCCTGTGATTATGAGGCAGAACTAAGTAGGCAGTGGTGGTTGATGGCGTTGGGAAGAGATTGTTTTTTTGTTTTTTCGTGGACGGGGGTTAGAGCGGAGGACCAGCGGAAGCCGTTGGGCCGGTGGGAGGCGATTTGGCTCATTTAGATGCGTTGCGATGAATTCTCTCACGAGGTTATACGATAAGCCGGCGCAGTAGTTTGATGAATGTATGTTTGTGTACTTTGGATCCTCTAATGGCACCAAGGGAGTAGTTATATAAAGATGGTGCACTAGCCATTGCCGTGTCGGTGTTTAATCCACACTCCCCGTGTGTGATAATTATTCCCACGTTTCCAAAATGCAATCAGCATTGGCTTTATAATCCACAGATACGCTCCAGTGGAAGAACGCAGGGCCCATTAGGACGATACAAAGCACGTAATGCTCCATTAACGCATATTTTACTACGTCTAAACAACTCAGATAAAGGACCGTTATCACACACGCGCTCCGTTAATGACCTGAAGAAAACAGAACTGCTCAGTTCACGAGACAACTCGAAGAATTTTCAGAAATAAATGAATGAAGTTAATAGAGCTGATGGACCAATTCACCAATAGCTTAATGTGAGACCCAGGTTAGAAAGCTAACTAATAAGATGCCTTATTAAGTAAGTAGCAGAGTAATTCAGCTTTAATTTAATATTCTGCAATAGATTCACAGATTAAAGCCCATCGAACAGTTTTCTGGTTGTGCATTGCTGTGTATAAAATATAAAAAAGGGGCTTGTTATTGTAGCGAAGCAATTAAATCCGCAATTAGTCATTTTTATGGTGATCAACTAGCGATCATCCGAGGCTGAAAATGAACAAATAAATCTCTTGCACATATTTTTTATTGAGGTTTGATTTATATTGGGTCGGCAGCGGTACGTGCTACTTTCAGGAAATAGCCACAGCCTCGCACTCTGAGTCGGACACTGACAAAGTTTCTCATCTTCTCCTGCCTACTCAGCTTCTTTTTTTTTTATCAATTCCAATGGAGCGCATTATAACCTTTAATAGTGTTACAAACTCTCTCGAGTACTGAGCTTGCTTTCAGCTCTGCTCTCGCTGCTGAGGTGGTTCAGCACGACAAACCTGAACACTCGACTCAAACTAACTCTTGATGTTGCACATAAGAGAAAAAATCCCCCTGCGGCCCAAACTTTATCCTCCCCATAGACCAACATGGTCTGTAAAACTGTTCATTTCTTAATGACTCTTTTTATTGTCAGTTTTGATCCACAAAGGTTTTGTATTCGCAAAACGTTCCTCGATCTGGGAACAGAGATTTAAAGGCGACATCAACACCATTCTCATGCTGGTTTCTCATCCAGCATTCGTAGCGATACCCACGGAAAAAAAAGTTATGCGCCGTAATTCGTAGATATCCCACAAAAGTATTTGGCATGTTATCCACGTAATCGTGAAGAAAGAAAGTATAACGGCCGCTGAAGCTCATGCAGGGCGGAAGGGGAGGGAGGTGGATGGTCCAGCAAAGGCCAATCTTTCAGCCAGGAGGCCGCTGTGCGTTCCCCGTGAGAAGCGAGAAGTCATCGTTGGATCCTCTGATAGCACTAAGTAGTTATATAAAGATGGTGCTGACTAAGTAATTCATGATTCTTTACTAAATCTAGCCAACTGTTTTTTGTTGCCAAAACCTAAAGTTGTTTCCTGTGAAGACGGAAGTTTATTTTGAAAAGACCGTATGCCTGTAACAAGCGTAAAATGACCAGTGTCGCTGGATTTTTGTAGGAAAGCACACAAAGTAACTTTGCGGATGAGGATACGTTGCTATTTTCAGTTTAAACGCCAGCAGGAGAAACTCACACTCAGTGAACCTGGACGCGACAAGCGTTTGGTCGCGCAGCCGAGCAACTCTGATTAAACTGAATAGACGCCAACTAGTCCGGTATCCAGTTCTTATTTTACACGTATGAGCAGCTGCACATACTTCCTTCCCTGAGAGCTGCTTCCCTTCCACCCAGCAATGTTCAACTCCTCCAGAGGCTCTTTGCTAATCATGTCTGTATGTTTAGCATCACTGTCCTTCTGCATTGTTCTTAAATTAGTGGACTGCGTTTAAAAAACCACAAAAAAACCCCACAAATTCAGTTAATGTGACAACCTTGAAATCTGAATTTTTACATTTCTTTTCTTTATTTAAAATGTCGTGGTCTGGTAATACAGGGACAAATCAGAGACAAATGTGCCACAGACAGCGCAGAGTATTTACCCCTTTTCCCTCCATCGAACAGACTAATTGTTTTCCTGATGTTAAACATTTGTTCAACCACCGTTCTTTCAACATCTCAGGAGCCGCTGGAAGGACAGCTGGCGGCCGGACGCTGCTTTAGCACTGCAGCTGATGTGTTGCGTCTGGTGTGAACTGAGGATTGGCGTTGCATGATATAGTGATTCAGCTAATATTTATTCAGACGGGGACGACTAAGTATGCGTTCTCATTCGCAAATAAAAAGAGGCCACTTCCAGCCGAAGCCATTGGACGAGGTTAAGTGTCTTTCCACGACTTTTCTCCCAGAGACGATTTTTTTTTTTCCCACATAATGTTTGTTTAGGCGAGCGTGTTTGTTTGAGTCACCGACTTTGGGTGTAGGAGGACAGACGAGGGCAGTGTTGCGTCTGCGTGTGAATTTATGCGCGTTCTTGTTGATCAGCACGCGGGTGTGACTTTGTATCCAGTTGACAAAACCAGTCAGACAGCACGGGGCGGTCGGGTGGTCGGAATGTTTCAAACAGGCGGGTTAGAGCGGTGCAGCGTGGGTAAAGTGACCGTAAACCGTGGGTTCTGGACTGTGTGGCGGTCACCCGAATGTCATCCACACACCCACTCAGAAGAAGACAGCGGGGGGGGAGGCATTGTATGGTACCAGCAGGGGGAAGAGAAGAGAGAGAGTGAGGACGTTGTCAGAGGGAACAGAGGGAGACAGGGTGAGATGAAGAAGAAATGGTCATTAGGAGGAATAAAAGTCGTGAGACTGCGGAGAGATGAAGAGAAACAGTAGAGAAAAGCCGCTCGACTCGGGCGCAGATGAAAGAGCCGGGGAGATAGTTCGGGGGCAGCGGGGAGGAGAAGAAAGCCGTTAGGATGAGCATTAAAGAGATATCATTTGGCTTGTAGTGAGCAAAAGAGACCAAGTAAAAAAGAGGCTGTATGGTTGCCAGGGACAACAGACTAATGGGAAACAACATACAGTCACCCACTCAACCCCCCCCTCCCCCACCCCCCCCCACACACACACCACCCTCCACCCTCCTCTCTTTGTGGATCTACGTTTGATCCTCCTTCACCTTTGGAGTATCCTCCTCCTCCTCCTCCTCCCCCTCCTCATCCTCCTCCTCCTCCTCCTCAAAGCATCCCTTATCTGGTAATGCTGCCGTTCTCCTTCCATACCTGCGTCTATAAGTGTGAGCTCGCGCCGGACACGTGTTCGTGTAAATGAAAATGAACCTCTGCCCCATGTTTCCCACAGTCCGTCTACCTTCTCCACTCCCAGATCTCAACCCTACCAGCTGTTTCAGCTCCCGCCGTCCTCCTTCTCACTCTTCCTCCCCTTCTCTTCCTCCTCCTCCAGCATCCTTCCTTCTCACCACCACTCTGGGCTTCATTTTATTCTCTATACTATGTGAACTCAAGGGAGTGGGGCGAGCATCAGGTATAATTCTGTTTTACTACCATGAGCCTTTGGCCGATAATCTTCCTGGTAACATTATCAGACTCCCTGAGTTAGCTGCTGAGAGCTTTGATGGGGCAGCAACACTAGTTGTCGGGTCATATGAGTTACAAACAAACCTTTGCTCTAAAAAAACAAGGGTTGATAGTCAGATTATTACCCCTAGATTTCATTTCAAACATCTATTATTGTGTACAGACCCGATGTGTATGCACACAGAGTTTTACTGTTCAGTGAGGGATTAATAGCAGGATTTGCAGATAATAATTGTTCTCCAAACCTCATCGGTATGTGCAGCAGAAGATAACTTGAGGACAAGGTCTCCCATTATTATGTGTCTGTTTTCAGTTCACATGCCTGTTCACAAATCTCTTTCCCTCTCGTGTCCTCCAGACCCATCACACAGCCTTGAAACGGAGTTAGGGGGGAGAGAGCGGGTGAGAATAAAAACAACAATTAACATAAAAAAAAAAAATGATTTGGCCTACTGTAGTTACGGATCAGAAAATGGATAAAAAGAAGTAAACAAGCCTCTCTGCAACATGATGTATGGATATTTCCTTATTTGAACAGAGACCGTGCACAAAGAACACTGACCTTATATAAAACACGCAGAGATGCATCGTGGGCTGTTGGGTTAAGCAAATAGCTATTTCCTGCCGGTAATCCCTGGGCTGCTGAATGCTGAGAGTCACTGTGATGACCTGCTGTAGTTCAGCATCACTACACTGTTGTTTGTGTACCGGGAGGTGTTGAGGGTAATTTCTGCAGAAATGGCCAAGAAAATTCTACAGTTATTGTTCAGTCTTTTTAGCTGAATCATATTGTCATAGCAAACATTCCACGGCCCAGTAAAACACTAATATTGGAAACCCCATTATACATTTTCTGCTGCATGTAATAAGGAACAAGTTTGTTGTAACAAGTTCGGGAAAAATAGTTCACAGATTAATGCACATGGCAAAATATTTCTACAATTCAACAACTAAAAGAAAAAGAAAGTCAAAAGTGGATAATTGGACCAAAGGGACTTTTCATTTGGTGACACATGCCCTCGACAAGTCCACGAGGGTCCAACTTACATTATGCTACTGAATTATCAGTTTTCATTCTTTCATAAAGACATTTTTCTTTTTGCCGGGTGCCGCTAACAACCTCTTCAGTACCTCGTGGTTCCGTCTTCGTTTCAGTCCGTCCACCGGGCGGCCCTCACCTCCACATTCTCCTCGTTCATCCCCGGACTCCGTTTACCTTTTCCTCCTCGTCCCTCACATCACACTCCCTCCCTTCCTTCTATATCTCACCATTTCTCGTCTCCTCTCTCTTATCTGTTGATGGATTATGGCCTCAAGCTTACTGTTGGGCACTGCAGTGGATCAAAACATAATTTCCACCCATGTTATTTTGGCCTGAATCTACACTGCCTCTGTCTCTGTGGTCTCTGCTGTAGTTTAGAGAAAGCTAACCTGGTTCTCCCCCCGACCCTCTCGGCCTCTTCTCTCCACTCATTTCTTAACGGCTTCTTTAAATTTGTCCTCTGTCTATTTCACTTCCTGTTTAGAGTCATAGGCCTTGGTGAAACTTTTTACGCACATTTATTCTGTTTCCAGTTAAACCAAGGACATGGTGTCCTTTGTTCCTCTTCATCACGCACATATTTTATTTCTCCATTTTCCCGCTTCCGCCCTCTGCTTTGATATTCATGTTCATGCCACCTCCCAGCCCAGTATCATGGCGGGTTGTAAAATAGTCAAATGCAATCTACGGTTTCGTGTACAGGGACACGAATTGTCCTTTTTTTTGTTCATTTGCTCAGCATGAAACACAATGCCATTGGAAAGTGAATTAGGAGTCTATTTTTGGTGGTGGACAAACAAATTAAGCGCATCCACGTGACAATGCAACGGTCAGAGCCAGCAACGCAGTGGTAAATATCAAGAAAGGACCACTTATGGTGGGCGGGAGGGGAGGTGGAGGGGTCGCATTCATAATTCCTAAACCTAACTAATTGGTTTTGTTGCCTGAACCTAACTTTGTTGTTTTTTGAGGTGCTGTTTATTTGCAAAGAAAAGCTACAGCTGTGGTGTCCATCGTCCCTTTGTTACCTTTGTTTGTGATTGTGTGTATGGGTGCACCTTTTGGCTCAACTAAATATCATCTAATATGCTGACTTGCTCAGGAGCCATTAGATCCCGAGAGATGTGTGTTGTTTGCGGGTGTGGGTGTGACATGTGGCTATAACATATGATGATGCTATATACGTGACATATATTGATATGACCATACGCTTTGTACAGTAAACTTGTCCTGAAAAATAAAACTATTTGTGTCAAGAGACAATTTTGTGACCGTTTCACGATGTGCGAACACACACTCAAGACGAGCATCTGGGTGAGGTTACAGTCAGTGACCTCCTGTCTCTGACATTTGACTTAATTATTCTCTCCGTCTGCCCAGCTGATCCTGCCTCTCATCACTTCCTTTCTTCTTTCTCTTTTCCCTCTCCGACACAGGCACCCTCCGACCCTCTCTCGCCCGACCTTTACTTAAAGACAAGATTTACACCAAGATGGAGAAAAAGAAATATGCGTCTCTGTTCTCCTTTGATACCACTTAATATCTTTCAAATGCTGCAGTGGCCCCGCCTCTTTCATACCAAACGATTTGCTGCTGACCCGTGTCAATGTGCTCTCATATTTGAGCGGGCAAAGTGCATTTATTTTCTCTTTGCCCAGCAGATGTATGTTAATGTAGGGTGTATATGCTATTAGTTACCCACGCGATTAGACATGAGACACATGTTCCTCAGGTCTTGGAGCTAAAAGGGGGGAGCATATTATACACAAGATGGACCGATAATAGGTATATTTTTCTGCATCTGAAGAGATGAGACCAAGTTGGACAAAATGCATTTCAGCCTGGACCAGTTGCTTTTTTTTCCCATTTCCAACTGACAAAAAGTGTAGTGTTTATTTCATTAGAGAGCATATTTCAGGTGCAGTTCAATTCACCTGACATAGTTGTTGCCTTTAATCACAGTTTCAGCCAAATTGGCCAACATGTTGATTATTATTATTTTCTTTCCTGTGCAAATTGCTGCATAATTGTGAGAAACAGATTCATATGGATGTCCTTTCCTGTTTTGTTACAGTTGTTGACATGATTTGGAGAGGGGGGTAATAATTTCATGTATAATGTTGGTGGAAACAACAATTCAATGTGGGGAGTCTCATCTGTGTCGGTCTCAACTATCTTAACATCTGTTTCTGCTTAAAATGGGGATCAGTTTATTGCTCAAGCACAGATATGGTACTGGCATACATAATCAGACACAATCTGGTTATAATCTGGGAGGAAAATTGCTCATAAATCTTAGTAAGTATTTGACCAAAGACAATTTTTCAATCAGGAAAAGGGCACTTGGCAGTTGCACCTAATCAAAGCTGTCTGGTTAATTTACGCCTTGCGTTGATTTGATCTTTATCTTTCTCTCTCACTCTCCTACCTGCATGTTCCTCTGAATCAAGTGTAATTCAAAGTCGTATTAACGCTTTCTCTTCTCTCTTTTCTCCTTCTCTCCTTTAGCTCTACATCTGAGATTTCTCGCTTTGGCCTGTGGGGAAAGAACCACTTGCTGGGACAACATCTGTTTGACTGCTCGAGTGGACAAAACGAATCAGATCCAATTGGACCGCAAGAAGCGCCGTGTAGACCACCAACGAGATACCAGAAGACTCAATATTTAAAAGGAGACACTGTTGATGCATCTGAAGAACCATTCTTACTCAATTTGAGGAGCATCCAGACGCAGGAGGCTCAGCTGACGCTCCATCCAGCCTGTCCTCCAACGGGCAGGACGTCCCTCCCTTCCTCTCTCTGGAGTTCAGTTCCTCTACTAAAATAGAGGTGAGTGCATCAATTCACACTCTTCTCTCCAATATGAAAAACCCTTTACATTCTCATGTAGATCAGCTGTCATTTTGACTCCTATTCTATTCTACTGAGCCATGAGGTTTCTAATAAGTCCAGTGCTTTAGGCTGGGTTTGACAGGCCTTAGCTGACGGCTCACCCACTGAAGCTCTTTTCAGCAAAAGCACTTGACAGTGCCCAGTGGCATTGCAGTGTGAAAAGCAGTGGCATGTGAAGGATTTTATTTTTTTTTCTTCAATGGTATGACCAATTCTAGCCAAACTAGCCTGGCCGGGCAAAGCGGGGTCTCTGTTGCCATAGCAGCAGGTGCTGATCCATATGCATGACTACGAAGAGGTTTTGGGACAGTGTGCTGGACTGTGGTGACGGAGAAAAAAAGCGGTGGAAGACTTCTTAGACTCAATATATATCCCGGAGCTGTCATTTTGGTGGAGAAAAGATCGGTGGCTTTGGCTCGGTGTCAAGGTCGAGTTGAAGTTTTGAGCTACCATGATGCATGATGATGACATTTGCTGACATTAAGAGGAAAACTAGAGCAATCCCTGTATCATATTTTTGCAGTCACCCATATACTGTAGTTATTTTGGTTTTGGTTGAGCGTCCTCTTCGATTCTGTCCCACTTTTGGTATCATGCTGAAAGCTGCACAGCTGAAAGTGTTCTTGTTTTGAAGACGTTACAGCCTTAAAATCCTTCAATGCATATGTGGGCAATGTCCTAGTTCTGCAGGGTAGAAACTAGGTTGTATGTATCTGTTGTTGTTTTTTGAACGCTCATAAATATATCTGTCTTTAATTTGCAGTATCCTTAGCTATCTGTTTGGAGTTACTGATTAGAATTAAATTAAATCACAACACAGACTTTAAAGGTTAGAAGTATTGCCAGTGTATTCAAAAAAGTGTTTTCAGAGAGAAGCAGATAGATAGTATCTATAAGATGTGTTTAAAGGATGCATCGATGTCAAACCGATTCAGCAGAACAAAACAGGTTAAAATAGTAAAGATGCATCTTCGTATGGCTTGAAAATCTTATATGAGAAACTACAGCTTAGAATCAGTATTTTGAAAGTTGGGAACATGTTTAAATAATATTCAGATACCTAGAAAAGCTGCACAGGGCTTTGTCTCTTTGCTTTGGGCTTTCTTTCTCAGATACCTCATATGCTGAAACCTTCCAGTCTGCTTTGAATTCACTTATTCGCTGTCTCTTAATGAACACCTCCCAAATTTAACAGTTTAAAAACTCGTCAAGACCAAAACGCTTTGTATAACTACTCCTGCAGGTATTCACCCAACACCACCACATTTTTTAATGATGTGCTGTCGAGAGTCTTTTGATCTTTTTTTTTTAGGGAGACACAAAGACTCAACATGTCATGTTCAACAACAAACTGGCCACAGATTTCTCTTAGATTAGTCGTATCGTGAGAAGGTGTTAATCGATCAAGATGGCTTGCAACTGTGTGGCTCTGAGATACATTTCAAGTCTCCTCAAAGCCCTGAAATGCCTATCGCTTCCTGTTGAGGATCATGGCAGCAGCCAGCAGAAGTGTGATAAGAACCTAAACCTGATCAAACATACAGCTAAGCTCATCCGGCACACATTATAGAAGCAGCTTAATTATTTGGAATGATAAATGTTCTTCCATACCAACATGGCCAGCTGCGCATTTAAAATCTCTTTGTTAATCGTTTGATACGGATCATCTGCTTCATCTGTTTTTACCAGAAAGCACAAAATGTTCAAGATTTATGCAATACGCATCTGCAGTATGGCAGATCTTTTTATAAATCTCGAGTCAGTTTTCTTTTTTTTTTCTATTGATGCAGAAAATAACTTCATTCATGTGTGGTTCACGGTTGGAATTTAAGTTATGATACCTAGGTTAAAGGGTTTTATCTTGGGAATGATGGCTACTGCACTCTAAAGGGCTGACCAACAGATACTTTTTATATAGGACTTGAGATTTGTGTCTTCCATATAGGAGAACGGGTACCTGATATAATGGACATTCAAGTGTTTTATCTCATAAGGAAATTGTTTCTGGGTAACTGACATTGTCGTAGCACATCCGGAGGGTTTCAGAAGTGAAGCATTTTGCCTGCAGATGTCGTTGATTTGGTCATTTTGCCTAAATATTAGTGCTTCTACCAGTAGGATACGAGGTTAAATGGTTTCTTTTTTGTCAGTTTTAATTATGTGTATTATTGTCATTTCCTACTTTCTTGTGCTGTAGCCCAAGTCAATATCCTTAAAATACTAGTTATGAATGTCACGGATCAAAGATTCCTGGCTGTAGTGATGTACGATCAGGAAACTGCAAAGGGTGTTCATTTTGCACTCCACTTCCTGTTCTGGCTCGATCTGCTCTGTGCATCACCCCGAGGCACCGTCCAAAACAGAGTAGGCCTTTACTTTTAGCGCAGCAGAGCCAAGAGACGCGTCCGGGGCACAGATGAGCTTTGTGGAATCCTGGGTTTATGATGAAATTATGAGTGTCTTTAGAGACTTGGTGGTCACTGAAGCACATTTACAGTATGAGGGGTTGCATGGCCCAGTTTCTATTTCCTTCCTGTTTTTTGTGTGTGTTGGTACTTTTAAGACTGTGGAGTTCACAGTGACTGACGCAGGCTGTTTTTATCTCACCATTTTATTCTCTGTAGAGAATGTGCCCTCCGCAGGACTGAAATCATAGCCCTTCAGCTAGCGACTAGTAATTAAGCCAGCGGTGGAGCTTTATTCGCTCCTTAGAAAACGTATGAATCCGTTTCATGCTTTTGAACTCCTGCATAATTTTTTTCCGTGCAGTGTACTCTTCATACAATTTATATTGTATTATTACCTTTCCTGCACCTTTTTTTGTTACTTTTGGTAACAAAATTACATTTAGAAGTTAATCTGTTTTGAGTTGCTCTGCTTTATGTTGCCCAGTCGCCGAGAAATTGTGCATCTCTGCAGGCGTGACATGAGGCTAGTATGAAACGTGTCTGAAATGTACTTTTGGGTTCAGAAGCATTCCCACGTGTCCCGTGGTTTGAACAAATGTACAACGACAACATTTCTTTCTGGCAACTGGGTTATTTTCAGGGGAGAAGGTGTATTAAAGTCCCTGCTGGTACTACCACAACAACCTTCTTCGCTTCACATTGTTTCCCTCCCACCCTCAGCTTTATGCATCCCTGAACACACATTCAATTTAATAACGCCAGTAGCGTGTCAAAAGAAATTAGAAACGGTTGACATAATGTATAGCAAATGACTACATTTTATGTTTCGTTTTAAATTAAAATGAAAATAAAATGAATAAATGAAAGAAAGAAAGAAGAGATGAGTAAAATGTATCTTGCACATTAAAATAAGATAACTTAACTTACGTAAAACGTTTTCTTTTCCACAGAGGCCTAAAGCGGTTATCTTCTTCAGCCTTCACCTCATCTTCAAATCTAGGATTGTAGTGATTCTAATTGTCAGGGTTGAGGAATGCCATTTGATTGATGACTATTGTAAGCCGCTCTTAAGTGGAGGTAGAGGATAGTAGAGGGTCTTTCATACTATCCTCCATTGCTTGGATGAACTGAGCGAATGACGGGACTCATGCCATCTCTCAACATCTCTCCATCAAATCCCATCACTTCCTCCCGGCTGCCTCCTGGGGCTTTCTATGCATTTGACATACATTGCCATGATGTCATGTACCTTTGGGAGTGTGGTCTTCCTATTCTGAGGAATTTCTGACAAGTTCTTGACTTCGGTCAGAACAACTGTCAATAGTCCGGAGACATTTCAGGAAATTGAGGAAGCATAAAGTTAGAACGCAGCAGTCTGACTTTGGCCCTCTCTCTGCTGTCCCTTGTATCTACAAAGCTACCCAGCGAACACTGCTGCCAATCCTCCTGAGGGTGATGTGTAGGTTGTGAGCACATTCACTCAGCGCCTGGATATATTTTGGTGACTCGCTGTATAATGAACATAGGCTGTCAAGGAAAGCCTGGAAGTCTTTTGTTCCCACTGTCACAGTCTAAGACAGTGCCACAGTACAATACCTGGGAAGTCAACCTGGAGCACCTTCACAACACCTGACTTCACTGCCAGCATCACACTGGCCCCATCTCTGCTAAATCCAATGAAGACTTCCTGCAGCAACTCAGTGGCGAGGTCATTCTTAAACAAGCACCCCACAAGCTGTTCTCTGTTCGCACACTGACTATCCAGCTTAATCAGCTGCAATGTAAAAGCAATGGGCTCCATGTCTGCATCGACACTGGATTTCAGAAACACAGATGGTCTTGATATATGCTGGTTGACTCATGAGCCAATACTTTGATCCTACTAGTGTTCTATGTTATCTTATTCAGAAGTTCCTGTTTTATCTGTGAAGACACATGACCAACTATATCAACAAGGACAGTTTTGCCATGAAACATGCCATAAATCAGCAGAATTGGCATGCTGCAGTTCAATTACACTCTCAAAGTCTGTGAAAGAATTATTGTTCTTGGTCACATAATATGCTGTCCTGCAAACCCCGGCAGTAGACTGAAATGCAGACTCCTGACTACTGGTATTCACGGTCAGAAGTACATTGTCCTTTGTCGTCTGCAGGATCTTGAGTGGTTCGGAGTTCCTGTACTTATGGGTTCTTTTGAGCATTGATCGACTGATGACGACTGCCTTTCAAAACCCATCACACATGATTGAGGTTGACGTTAGCAGTAGGTTAAGTTAGCCTTGAATGGTTTTGGAAACTTTTAACCAGCGCGGATTAAAAACCTGCACAAACACAGTGATGCTGGAGCAAGTGATAAGAAAACTTCCTTCTTTAAGTACATTAAGTCATATTTCTATCAGCTAGTTATGTCCTTTGAGGTTACTCATGGTTTGTTGTCCAGCGGGAGTCCAGTAGAAGAGGTGAATAAATGAATTAAAGGGCAATGTGTGTATTTGTGTGTGAATGTGAGTGTGTCAAACTACACTACAACAACAAAAATAAAGGATGTGCTGCCTCATGAACGCAAACTTTCGTTTTGTCAAATAAATAAGTAGAACCCGTTGAAAAACTATTTTGGCTCTTGGTGTCCTTTAGCTGCATGCTTTGTGCTGACGCCATCAACGGGTTCATTTCATGAACAATTTAATGCCACGGTTGGCCACATGGGGCAGAATCATTTTAACCTTTTTGGCTCTTACTAATGTTCGCAGATGTTTGTTTTTTTTAATCTGGAAATGCAATCGTGGCGGGTTGTTGTATGTGTGTTTTTGGCAAAAATTCCAGTTAAATCGGCATTGAATCTTTTAATAGTATGAAATACCACACCGCACTTTCAGCCCTGGTTACTTTATGACACCCTGTTTAGGTGGAAAAACCTACTGAGATGGGATATTCTAAAAATAGTCTGATTTATAAAGCAGTATAATTAATTTAGTTTGAGTCTTTAGCTTGTCGGTATTAACATCAGAGTTCACATACACCAGAGAGGCATTTGGATAAAGCAATTGAGGCATCTGGGTGTTTTTAATGCATCATATGAATATTCTTACAACATGTATCCTTGAAGACCAAGATTTAGTGTCTCATTAGCATTTTTATGAACTGTATTAAAGAAAAACTAAACCATAGCCGTCTATTTTCCTCCTTGTCGGAAATGGCTTATTGAGTCGCTCAGCTTACACATGTGGGATCTTTTTAGTATTCAGCGTGTTGGTGTGATCCTGACGTGACTTGATTAAATGCTTTATCCTGCCGGAGGCAGAGGTTAGTTTACTCAGTGTTCACCTTGAGCAGCACTCAACCCATTACTATTTATCTCTGTGTACATGTATGTGAGAGCAGGTCTGAATGCATATTGACTGTACGCTAACTGGTAGGTTTTGGTGGTGAAGGAATGTGTGTGTCAAGGTGAGTGCATGGGTTATTGCATGGTGGCTTTGTGAGTGTGAATATATGTAAGTGGGTGTTTTATGTGTTTTATGTTTATCTTTAGAATCTACCTTTAAGAATGTGTTTTTTATAATCAAAGCCTAACTTAAGTACATTTTGTTGCAACAATATTGCATGATATAATTTCATGTAGCCAAGTTTCTTCTGATTGGTAGGTATACCATTCTTTATTCTCAATGAAAGCGGCCATGATTAGTTTCATAATATTCATATCACAGAGACATTTTTAAATATTGATGACATTACAGTTAAATTAACCAACATTCATTAGGTGAAAGAATGGGTTGAGAGTTCAACTGCAGTATAGGAGGTCCCCTCTTGGATAGGAAGACTCACTCAAGGATGCAAATGCCATCTTGGCAATTTCTTTCAAACATATTTAAAAATGCACTTTTACAGTAATATTCTGGGAAAGGACGTGAAAAGTATATTTTCTATGACATTTTATTTTCTTCTTAAACTAACCAGAAACTCAAGTCCTCACATGGTTGGAGTGGCATGCTGGTCCACTGTTGGTATTATAGGAATGTAAGCGTGTGTGTGTGTGTGTGTGTGTGTGTGGTGTGTGTGTGTGTGTGTGTGTGTGAAGTCAACATCACCTCTCGAAGCCTTCCTGTTCACTTCACATCTTCCTGATCACCATGGTGATAGCTCAGTCGGACTTCACCGCTGCAATTTGGGGAGAAATAGCTGGAGTTTGCCGATAAGGACGATCAGTGTGTGTGCGTCCACGTGCAGCCTTCTGAGCACCAACACAGGCAAACATGTAGCATTTCACTCCTTTCCACTTTCCTTATCAACCGCTTTCTCACCAATTTTGTCTCTTTTTCTTTCCGCTCTACTTTTCCATTTGTCATTCAGCCTCATTGTGAGTAAAACATCTCAGCACCAAGTGTAGATTTATGAGTCATTAACTGCTGCTGTTTGTCTCAAGTTGAATGATACTGTAGCTTTGGGAGCCTTTGAGTGATACAACGTCACCGAAGTAGACTCTGAGTAATATATCTTTAAGTTGAATGGAAGTCCTGGAGACCTTTGAGTAATGCATCTTCAGTTCACTGATATATTAACAAATCAGCTGATTTGACAAAGAAATCAATCAAAGCAGTGAAGTATTGAATCCACTTAATTTGAATACGCTTTAGCATAACTCGGGGACACAGGCTGGACGTAATCATGCTACTATCTGCCTTTGTTGGTTCATTGCTGTGTGTGCGTGTGTGTGTGTGTGCGCGTGTGTGTGTGCGTGTGTGTGTGTGTGTGTATTGGTTCGACGCCTGCATTCATTATCAGCTGCTTCTAATGCCGTCTATAGATCATTTTAAGCCTATCTGCTGTTGTAATTGTTGCAAGTCACGCTGAATAAAATCAGTGGTTAAATGTGGAAACCAAAAATGTTGCTTGTGCGCTTGCTTTGTTAAAACAGTGTCCGGAGTATTTTGGGTGTCCAGGATTCGCATAGGCAAGCTCAACAATAAGCCCCCCAGGAGGTCACACTAATCTGTTTCATCACCTCTTCATCCCTCAATCCATCCAACCCCCACTGTTCCCCCTCCATTCTGCCGGTCTGGAGTGCCAGGCTCTGCCAGGGCTTTTTGAACGCAGGGAGAGGCTGTGGACGGCTGCCAACACTCCCCCCACGCATCCTTCTCGCGCACACAGACACACTTGTGGGCACACTTCATGATTTTCATCAGTAGGTTCTGCTCGCTCGGCCAGCTCACTCTTGCCCTCCCCCTTTCACCTGGGATGTTCCCTTCTCTTCCGGCCCCTTGTGGCGATGCCCAGCTCCAACCGGGGA
Source organism: Ophiodon elongatus (assembly GCA_016806645.1). Classification (NCBI taxonomy): domain Eukaryota; kingdom Metazoa; phylum Chordata; class Actinopteri; order Perciformes; family Hexagrammidae; genus Ophiodon; species Ophiodon elongatus. The sequence goes on from JACSYO010001060.1 coordinate 230,255, forward strand.
GGAGCTGCAGTTCAGCCGCCCTGCAATCGATCCACACATCCTGGATACCCTCCTGCCTTGCGGAGCGCCTGTTGATATGGAGGGAGGGAGGGAGGGCCGTGTGCATTAGCCATGCTAATCTAATTAGCGCGGCCATGATTGAATCCTGTAGGATTCTGCCGCCGCTGCCAGGAGAGACAGAGGAGCTTGTATATTATTAAAGGGTTTGCTCTGTCGCCGGGGATGTAGAGGTTGGGGAAAGGAAGATGGGAAGAAATAGATAGTCAGAGAGGGAGACAGAGGGATGTAGAAAGGCACAGAAAATAATTATATTGAAATGCCAGAAAAGGAGAAGACAGCGATACCAAAACTATCTTCAGTGGAAACAGGGGCAAGTTAGAGAGTGAGGTTGATGAGAAATAAACTGATTAAAAAAGAAAATGAGCTTAGCACTGCAGAATAGATACAATGGAAAAAGAATACATCATCTCTAATTGCCCAATTACAGCAGTAACAGCTAATGCTCGAAACATGATGTTACAAGCTGAACAAGTGCACCAAACAAACATGCTCAGCCATAATTAAACAGTATGAAGTTGCAAAATAAAACAAACAACCTTATCAGGAAGGAAGGGGAGCGTGACTGAATACACTGATGGCTCGCCACCAGCATTTAAACAAACGTGAAATAAAATCTGTAATACAGGAGAGAGAAGGAAGCTCATTTCGTCTGCTTGGACCCGCGATCTCATTCTTTTGGTTACCACCCAAAGCTCATGACCATGGGTGAGGGTCGAAACATAGATGGAGCGGTAAATTAAGAGCCTCCCCTTTCCGGCTCTGCTTTTTCTTCACCACAACGGTCCATTTCATAGCCTGCATCATTGAAAGTGAGATACTTGAACTCCCTCGCTTGGGGCAGTGACTCACTCCCAACCCCCAGATCGGGGCACTCCGCTGTTTTCCTGCAAGAGAACCATGGTCTCAGCCTGGGAGGTACTGACTCTTATCTACACCGCTTCACACTCGGCTACAAACCGCCCCCAGTGCGTGCTAAAGCTCACGCTCTGATGGAGCTAACGACACCACATCATCTGCAAAGAGCAGAGATGTGGCTGAGTAACGTCCACCTGAGCCGAGAGTGAAGTCACTCTCCCTCCGCTGTAATCCGAGCGCCTCTGGGCTTCGTTTGTGTCGCCGGGCTACGTGCATGCGAGTCTCACCGTTGTGCCCAACTAGCTAGCTCATGGCCGACGCTGTGCACTGTGCTCACACGGCGGTTACCGCTGATAACTCCTTCTCGACCAATGGCTTCTTCGCAGAAGCGTTGCGCCCTCCGTCCGCTGTTCACATGTAGCGAATAGTTCAACACGTCTCCACGCGGAGGCAACAGGTTCCACAAAGAGAATCCTTCAAGCGGACCTCACTTCCCTAACATTTATCAAAGTTAACTCTTCTCATGTTCTTTTTTCTTCTCACTCTTCAAGTTTAATCGTTCCCTCTGTCTCCCCTGTCACTTCATGGCAGTATGTCCTTTTACAGCCTCCCATGTGGGTACCACAGTACAAGCTCTCTTTTGGAGGCCTCACTAGACCGTCCTTATACATTTGTGACCGTCCAAATGAAAACCCTTTTCTTCCCAACAGGCCAGGGAGTTACATATCCAGAACAAACGTCCGTTTTTTGCTCGTCATCCTCTTATTTTTCTCTCTCCTCTCTGACTTTTTTACTCTCGTACTTCTCATCTCTTTGCCATCCTCTTCCCTCATTTATTTTCCTTCCACTCTAATTTGTTCCCCATCTAACCCTTCGTCCCGCTCTCAGAGGAGCTTCTTCTTGTTTTTGCTGCTGCTCCAGTGGCTTCTAACCCCGCAGTTTTGGAGTCATCGTCCAGGCAGGCTGTTGTTTTTACTGTCTATGGTTTATTGGTGTCTGGGACGACGACAGCTTCACTTACTGTGGCAACTCAGTTGGAAAAGGTGTGTGTGTGTGTGTGTGTGTGTGTGTGTGTGTGTGTGTGTGTGTGTGTGTGTGTGTGTGTATGTGTGTGTATAGGACTTTGTGAGTGTGCCACTTTATTTAGTGCTTCCTCTATTTGCCGTGCTATATCTCATTAGCAAAAGTCAAAGCTCCCTGGCGGCCTGAATCGTGCTTCCCTTCATTCCTCGGTTCTATTCGTTGTCCTGCACATTATTAAAAGATGCACAGCTTCTTGATGGGTTTTAATGCTACAATTGTTTAAATTAGGATGCCTAATAGATGGTAAGTTGTAATATTGATCAAAGTGCTAGCAGAGTTAGTCAAACTCTCAGTTAATTTGTAATATGAATTTGTATGTCATCGATATCACACACTATCTCTAGCTTTCTCTATCACGTACACCTTGTTAGTGACTCAGAGAATGTATATCATCAGGATTTCATCAATATTGATGCTTATTGGTGTCTACCCTTATCAAAATCCCCATCATTTTGGTGTAATTGAACAAGAACAGCCACTGCAGCCTCAAGCGGAGGTGAGGAGCGGGCCACAGAGGTCTAGTAAGCCCACTTTTGTCATCATGTTAGCATGCTGATTTTAGCATGTAGCTCGACGCACTGCTGAGCTTCTCGGAGACGCTAGCGTGTCTGTAAATAAAACAAATGTATCGCAAAACTCACGGGAGCTACCGGCATCTACGTGCACCGCCGCATCTCAGATGATTCTTTTTCCTTTGAAGCGTTCTGAAAAGTTATATTTAAATGTGCAAACGAGGCGTTATCCAATGTTACCTTGTGGTGATTTTAGGAGCAATCTGTAGGTTGCAAAAAAGACAGCTACATGTTTATTTTGGATGTTCTCTTAAAGAAGACACGTTATGGCAGCAAAGTAGTCCGAAATCTCAAAATTGACCAGGTCATTAAAAACAATGTTTTTGCCCGTAGAGTCTCGCTATAGTTTTAATTTGCTTCATTCTCTGTTCTTCTTCCTCACGGTCTCACTCATTCTTTCTCCTCCTCTCCCTCATTTTTTCTCTTTCCTCCGATTCCTCTTTTGAATTCCTTCTTCTTAGATTTTTGTATCTCTTGCCATTCTTCTACCTTTTTACCCATTCCCTTTTTCTTTTTTTTTTCTTTTTTTTTTCCTACCCTCGGCATGTGTTACTTTTCCACGTTGTCTTATCAGAAGCACCATCCAAATGTCTTCAATCCCAAAGACGGTGCCACACTGCTCAACAGACCTGTCTCCGCTAATACTTCCTTTCCCCTTTCATTTCCATCGTCCTCGATCTCCTGACTCCTTCCCCCTTGCCACTTTACGTTGTCTCTTTTCATTTACCTCACTTTGTCACACAGATGACCTTTCGCTGTGTCCCAGACTCTCTGTCTCCCTTTCGTCATTCTCTTCCTTCCTTTACCTGTCTTTTGGTTTTTGTCTCTTGTTCTGTGCCGGGTCACTGTGCAGGGCTCCGCAATCTCACCGTTATGGGTCTGGAGTGAGGCGGCCGACCCTCCAGTCTTGTAAAAACTTGGCTTCACAAACCTTGAGATTTTTCTCAAAAGTGAAAGATAAAATGTCATTTTTCAGATTTATGATGTCCGATGGCATTTTGGAGATTGTGAGAGAGCGCTGTCCTCTCCGTGTCCTCGCCTACCTTTCCTGTGTCAGATTTCATAATGGTTTTTTTTCAAAACACAACACATTCATATAGATGGCACATTATTTATGATGGCATATTGCAATCTTTTACTGCATATTATTCTCATGTAAATGAATGTGCACTTAGCTACTCTATAAGTCATTCTGATTATCTTTAATGGAATTCATTGACTTTCATCCAACTGTCACAAAGATGTGACAGTGATTCTGGCAACAAGTGATGCCAATGGGAGTTTATGTCAAGGTGGAAGAAAAGAAATGAGGAAGGAAATGTCAAAGCGATCAATCACTATATCTTAAAAAGATATAGTAAATGTCAGTTTTGTCACTCTCTACGTATCAGAGGTGTAAAGGACCGTTGTTGATCCACGATCCGTACGATCCCCCCTCGCGGTTCTTCACACAGGTGAAGCGCGGGTTCACCCTCACAGTTTAACGTTAACCATCACAGAGTAAATAAAGTTTTACTGACGATGGTTCTCCTCCAATATTCAGTAAAACGTGATCAGGACATCGTGGATGTGTCTCCAGTCTCTGATGCGTTCAGGCTCTGCTCAGTGAACATGAGTACTGGCTGAAGGTAAATTCTTACGTTCTCATGATGTGTTCACATGTAATCTAGTAAAATGTAGTGTTGGTGATGAACTAGAATAAATCCATATGTTTTCACATGAATATAAAATAGATATTAGAGATTAATTATGAGCTGTTTACAAAACCTCGAGGCAGCTTATAATATATCATTAAAAATACTAATTACAAGATCTGTTTCAATCAATAAAAATACAATCTTTTATTTCCTTATCATTTGAATTGTGTGTTTTTATAAATGACTATAACAAAGTAAAAGTATGACATTAAGTATTATTGATTGTTTACAGACTTCAGAGCGTTGAAAAGATTTGTTGGACGGTGGCAAAACAAAAATATTCTGGATCCTCAATCAAAGAACAAAGTGATCTGTATCTGTCAATATGGATCATCAATGATCAGCAATTGAATTATATTTGTTATAAGTTATATTTGCTCCAATTCTTCTTCTGTGCTGACTCCGGTCTGTGACTCAGATCCGTGATACGATGAACCGTGAGGGTTTATGATCCGTTGCAACACCACCATGTCTGGTGGGGTGGATGATGTAACGACACTGATCACACATTTAGCCAGTTGACAGAAGGTAGGTCTTACCCAACAAGGACAAATGGTCTGGCACACGAGGAGTGATGATTTCTGCTGATTCTGCTTAATGCCTCCCCATCTACAGTATTGGTTTACTTCTTACTTTCGTCCTCAGTGTCTCTCCGTCTCTCCGTCCTCTCACATACTCCTTCATTATCTCTTCATTTGCTCACCTCTCTCCTCCCCTTGTCTCATTTCATGTCTCTCGGTTTCATCTCCTATCCTTCATTTCTTCTGCTTTTCCCGTTCCTGTCCCCTCCTCTCTTTGACTGGTCTGTGATTCATTCATCCAGCCAGGCATTAATTCATATCAGCATAATGATCCACCCAGAGTGCTCTCAATCTGTTTCACCCTCTTTCTTTCCTCTTGTTCCATCCCTATCTCATTTCAGAGAAAGCTTATAACTCATATCAGAGCCACTAATCACTCCACCACCTCTCTCCTTGTCTTTTCCCCTCATGTATTCCATCATATCTCCTGCTAAATATTAAGGCGGTAAACTGTGTTAGGAACTCCAGTACATGGCACAATAGCATGGCTATTATTATAAATCATGGCTGGATGGAAGCCTTTCAGCCACCTGATGCTATTTAGAGTGTTGGAAATGAAACCCCACCTCACCGTAACCTGGTGAGTTAATTACATTAAACTAAGTTAATCATGTAAAATCCAAGATGGCACATTGTGCTCAGTGTTGCCCTCTGTGGCCAGAAGCTATATTGCAACAATCATGATGATGAAGAGGCAAGGACTGCCATAATATAAACATATATGTGACATATTCTATTTATTACGTTCTTGTGATGTGATAAAAAAACAAATCTGAAGGTGATCCAGTTTTTCTCTCCATTGTTTTGATGCTGTGTTCTGAGCCTCATATGACGGTTCGTTATGCTGCGAACATCCAACAACACGTCAATTCACCTACGTATACCAGCGCATACAGTCTTTTAAAAATAAAAGGGGATAAATAAATAAAAACAGCGATCTGCCCCATTAAAAATACTTTTTTCCCAGCTATATGGTTTAGAGAATATTAGATCTGAGATAAAACTGTCAGCTTTAGCTTCAAACAGTGTATGAGAACAGTCTGTGAGTGTTTAGGTGACACGGACATCAAAACTCTTTCAGTTTTCAAAAGAGATGTTTTGTGTTCTCAAAACGCTTCATCAAAATCACAGACTGCTGTCCAAATAAAAAAAAGAACTCTAAGAATATTCTCCTCAGTCAAGACAGCAAAACACTTCAACAAAGTTGGACAGATGTCGCCTTCATTCACGCGCCGACATCACAGCTGCTGAGTCTCTTTTTTTTTTGCTAGCGATGTAACCAAACCCGGTGCAGTCCTTCATATCGATTGTTGAGTGAAAGGTTTCGTACCTCTGCATATTCTGAATAATAATCCGATACTTGTCTGACACGGTAGTGTGTTATGTCCTCGCTCTGGGAGTTTTCCTACGAAAGTCCAGCAACACTCTTTGGAAAATAAACGCCCGTCTTCACGGGAAACGACTTCGTCAGGTCTGGGAAAAGATTGCGAAATACTTTAGTTTGGAAGTTCCGTCACAAATAAATCAACGTTGACTTCTCGTTTCACTCGAGGGATCGAACAGCGGCCTCCCGGCTTTCATTCCTTCGTCATGTCCCTTCTCTCCGCTTCTTATTTCTCACTTGCTGTTTCTCACTCTTTTTCTTTCCACGAGTTTCCTCCTCCTTCAGGGTCACCGCCATCCGTCTAACGAGCGGCAGACTTTTTTCCTGTCGCCGTAGAGACGATGCCTCCACGCGGGCGTACGAGACGCCATGCCAGCCTCCTCTCGGCGAGACGCGGGATGAGGGAGATTGCCGCTACGCGTCCTCGTGAGATGGAGTGTAGGCGCTCCTGAACCTTTAGGCGAAAAAAGTGTTGCTTCTGTAAAATGACAAATCGCACTCGTCCCCTCAGCAGAATCATTAAAAAAGAGCTGGAGGGGTTTGGTGCCGCTGAGACAGAGAGGCGGGGGTTAGTGGAGATAGCGCTTACTTTACACATCCACGAGGACACGTTCATGTGTGCACATATTTACATAATTGAATGCATCAGCCAGAGGTCAATGTTTAAAAGAAATCACAATTAACCAATGTGTCCAACCGAGCGTGAGGGATACATTTCATCCTGCCGGAGCAACATGTTTACAGCTTTGGATATTTCCTCTTGTTCAGAGCACAATTAGCCGCCAGTTTAACATCTGGTGAGCAGAGATTTTAACTACTCAATCTGCCGAGAGAGGTTGAGGAGGGAAGGCTTGTCGAAAACAGGTGGCGGGAGCAGAAGACAAAGCTGTGAGCGGAGAGGAAATATTTGTGCGGCTACGTCGTCGCCGCGTTGCTCGGAGAGCGTGGGACCGATGCTGCCAGAGGCCTGACAGGCTGTCGCAGTCGGGCTGCGCTTGAGCTATCGGGCTCCGCGAAAACCCAACAGTGATGATCCAAGTGACTGATATCACACAGATGGCTGTCAACCGACTCTGGTCGCAGATTTATCCACACGAGATCATCTCCACATGAAAGAGCAGAGATGTTTAATGACTGGCCAATGAAAAGAAACACCAGCAGCTGCGGCGTGTTTAATCTAAGCGCATGCAACAGTATGTCTGTGCGCAAATGATTATATTATAGTGGAAAACAATTGGGTAAAATACAGATTTTCTTTGTAGTAATTCATCTAATACAAGCATACTTTGACTATTTTGAACACATGGGGAGCATTAAAGTGACAATACAACACCAAATTAAAGAATTCGCCGTGGCGACAACAAGTAGGGCACAGACTCCGGCTTGATAGTCATAACAACAACACACTGACTGCACCCGTATTAAATATTCATGCATTCGCAGTGTGATCTGATGCTTTGAATAAAAGTGAGTGTGACATGTAACAGGGGGAGAAAGGTCACGGGGAAATAGACCGTCAACATGTTCGGCCCCACAGAGAAGAGAAGTGCGTCACGTTGGCTCGAGAGACAGAATCATGATGCGTTTTGTTGTTTTGGTGAGTGGAGACCAACTGTTGTCCATTTTGAGTCTTGACCTTCAGGGGAAAGATGCAGAGATTTAGTGCATGTGAATATAATACATCGGCAAGAAATTGCAAAACCGACCAGCGATGTGAGACAACTTTTGCAAACAAGACTGAATGTCACTAGAATGTTTAATAATTACACACCAAAGGACGGAGTGGCTGACTGGTCGGCCTGTAAGCTTATTTTTCTCAGCTTTAAATACACATCTGTTGAGCAGAAGATAAATCTTTTGACAGTTACCTCCAAGAAATCCAAAATCCTTCTCTGGGCAAAGTAAGAGAAATCCGTGGGACGCTTATTTAAATGACGAATGTAACTAGTTGTTTTTTGGCTAAAACACATAACCTTCAAAAAGCACTGATGCTTTTGGCAAATAAGTGCTCTTTCTTTTTCTTCCAGGGAGTTTTTACGGCGCTTCGATTATTTCTTTTTCAACTTGACTCAGCAGCCCTCGGCTTCAGCTAATGGGTTCACGGGTGATTGCAGCGTGAGCAATTTGTACAACCAGTGTCTTGATGGAAGTGTTTTCAATTTTCCACAATCGGAAAAATGTGGCCGCATTTGGGAGGTTCAGCTGAGCGGCGATGTAACTAAACCACAGCCGGTCGCACTCCAATTAAGAAATTAGCTCATTATCTTTGCCTTCAGCAACCTTTTATGCTTTTCTACTTTGTTGCTTTAGCATTCTCAGAGCGACACACTCCGAGTACGGAGGACAGGGTGGACGAATGGGTCAGACAAACAAAGGGTTTTCACCCAGGACACCGCTGTGTGTGTCCCATGTCAACTTTTCAAGTCAACGTTTACTCATTTACACTGACTACTTCGCTCACGTCGGCTCTAGGACTTAACTTGTACAACAAACATACTTATTTTAACCCAAACCATGACATTTGTCCAGAACTTGAATATTTTTGTTGCCTAAACAACAAAACTGAGACTGTAGTGGAGCGTCATAATTATAAGCGTAGGGCTACCGAGTGCGTTAAATGCCCTACGATAATGCCAAGGGGTCCTGACCAGGCGGGATCCTGCAGTTCTGCCGAGTTCTGCCGATGCGGAAGTGTCTTAAAACTTTCATTCTCTCTACTGTCCACCAGGGGGCGACTCCTCTGGTTGTATAGAAGTCCAAGCTTCATGTGTTAAAGCTGCATTCTCTCTCCTGACCACCAGGGGGCGACTCCTCTGGTTGTATAGAAGTCTATAGAAAATGACTCTACTTCTCTCTTGATTTATTCCCTCAGTAAACATTGTAAACATGAGTTTATGTCTCAATCTCTAGTTTCAAGTCTTCTTCAATACAGCATGATGTTCATTTCATACTGTGGTTTCAGATGTACTAAAAACTCTCACTCTGTTTTGGCGCACTAAATAGTTTGCATGAACTTTCGGACTGAATTACCTTCACAGACTCTCATTGGGAGTTGAGACGTTACACCAGATAAACCCAATAACTGCGCTCGGACAGAAAAGTGTAACGCTCATATCTTAGTTTTTTTCAAGACTGCACTCCAGAATTGTATTTTTTAATGAATTCATTCTTCAGTTGATGAAACTCTCATGTTCGTAAGTCAGTGACAGAACAACAACAACAACAAGATAGAGCACAAGTACATTACGTTATCTATCAAAGTAATTTGCTCCACGTGGGTAATAATGAACCTAATAGGACATGGAGGGGTCTTCACTCATCTCAACTCATCATATGCAGTTCATTAAAAAAATGACACATTCTGTAATGAAGGTACACAGCTCCTGCTTGATTAGTGCATGACTAATGCATGACTCATCACCAGCTAATGCATGAATAAATATCTGCGACCTCCTGTGGCTTCACACAAACACACGGTCAAGTCACCGTTAGTTGGACGGGATTACCGGAAAGGGCAAAAACATCACTCATCGCCACTTTGGGAACCCGGAGACACGGTTCACTCATACATTTAATAACCTTTTGCCCGCAGCAAACTAAATGGAGCGAAGCCTTTCAGACTCGTCATGGATTTCACGACGTCACGATGTCATATTCTGCCTTTTTTTCCGGCCGTGCTGAGATCCGTCCAGCTCCCGCGTGTTGTTCCCTGCTTGCCGGGAAAATGATGAGGGGCTGGAAACGAGCACGGTGAAAAGACATGTGGAAAAAGAGGGAGAAGGGGATTAAGGTTTGTAGAGGCAGAGGCAGGGAAAGAGGGGGGCGGGGGGGGGTGAGTTACGGAAGGATAGAATGAGAGATGTCCAGTAAATTGGAGAGGAAGATCAGCCATCCAGATCTAATATGGACTGTGGATATCTGGGCTCACCGGCCACAGCCTTTCAGCTACAACATAACAAACACTGGATTATTGGTGTGTGTAGACGCGTGCGTGTGTGTGTGTGTGTGTGAGTGAGTGATTATCTCTTGTAGCTGGACCAGGACTTCCTGGCCTGCAGACCGCATGGCAGCCGAAGAAACTTTGACTTTTAAGTTGTGTGTTCTCTAACAAGGTTCTGCTTCTCATGCCAGCAACTCCAGGACCTCAACGTCCTCCTTATCTACTTAGTTTGTACAGTTGCTCTTTAACTGAGATTAATCTCCACGTATGTGTTTTTAACTGTCAAACCATTCAATGACATTTCTCTGATTGAAACTTTTGTATTTTTTTTTTATTTCTCTGAACCCCAAAGAAGTTTCGCAGAATTTTTTTGTTTTTCACTGCAATGTATAAAAGTTTTGCATCTCTAGGGAAACCGCACGATCATGGCTAGAAGTAGAGAGAACTCAAACATGTCTTTTTGGGCAGTATTACACAGTTATAATGCAAAAAATCATAATAATAAAAAAAGAAATCATGCTATATATATTGAACTATTTACATTTTTAAAACCTCTCCTGTCCTCTCTCTTTGCTGAAACAGCCCGCAGTTCAGTCAAAGTTTCACCGATTGTTTTTCTCGTTAGTCCATCATGGCTTCCATGAGGAGCTCAGAATTTAATGTTTTTTTTCTGTATCTGGTTAAAGCAAAATATTTAAATCGGGTCAAGATTTTAAATAGCATGTAGAATCAAATGTTTTTGATGAAATATCACAATTTCAAGCTTCGTTTTGGTTATTTATTATACACACATGATATGTTCAAGGACTGTCAGAAAGATGAAAATCTGCCGATCATCGACAGATTTTAGAGCTTCTACGCTGTAGTTTTTGCGATTGTTTTAAGAAAACATGCTTTTCAGTACCGCCGGAGGGCTTTGGGGTTCAGAGGGGTCCCACTTCTATTGTCACACGTGGTCTTGTACACAGTGATATTTAGCCTCTGCATTTAACCCATCCTAGTATGACGAGCTAGCTACTATACAGAGAGCTGTTTGGGAGTCTGGTGCCTTCGTCAAGGGCACTCCAGCAGTGCCCAGGAGGCGAAGTAGCACTTAACATGGTTAACCTACGTATCTTTCAATAGGAGTGCAAAAACATTGCTATTCATTGATCCGTGGTTTGCAAAAACATACAATGAAAATTATTCTTCCTGACGACTCCGCTGGGATTTGTCGATGGTATCAAAAGGAAAAAACAACAGCAGTCTACGTCATTCTTTACTTCCTCTGCCTCCTTTGATTCTGTCTTTGTGAGAGTCCATGTAGGACCTTTAAGATCTCTGTTTTGTTGCCCCGTCATCCCGAGCATACGACTCCACAATGACTAAAATTTTCTGATGTCACACAATGTGGTGTGAACAGCCTTACAGTCTGGAATGACCCCCCTCAGAATTTCCACGGGGTCTAAACAAAACCCTGAACCTTCACCACCATTTTCCTGCTGGTTGGAAAAGGAAGTAAATGAGTGTGTGAGGGTGGGGAAAAAAAGACAGAATGCTGAGGAAATTCACAAAGAAAGACTTTCTTTAGAGAACACAAAGAAATCCACATCAGAAAGAGGAAAAGGAAAAACATCCAAACACTCCTTTTTGGTGATCCGTCACTAACTCTTAATGGTCTCCATTTCTCTCCTTCTTTCTGTCAGATTTCGTCAGCTGGCCCTTCCCGGGGCTGGTCTCTTGCTTTCAGATTACACTACTCCCCAAAGTCCAGGCCTTCCTCTATCATCTTCCTCTGTTTATCCCCCACTCTGTCTTGTGCTCTCGGAGGGACCAAAGTCTCCCCTAAGTCCTGTCATCTCTGGGCCTCCATCTCCTCCTCCTTCTTTCCCTCCTTCCTGCCTCTGAAGACCAGACCCATGCCTCGGCCCTCTGTTCCTCCTCCCAAAGAGAGGAAAGTTCAAAGAAAACTTTTCCTTAGTGTCGCTGTTGGGGCGGAAAACCTTGTGTCTCCATATTTAGCAATCTTTATTTGTTTTACACAAATTAATGCTATTTGTCAGCCTTTTTATGTCGGTTTTGCAAATATTAAAATGATGCTGGGGAATTCACGGGACGACCGCTCAATGTGGGAGGATGCTGTTATGGGACGCGCTCCACGACGCCGGACACATGGCCTCCGTCTCTAGGTCGGCTCTGTGTCGGCTCAGTGTTGGCTTGGAAAGGCCCGGGGTGGAAGTGGTCGTTACGTTCACCACCACAACAAAGGTCCCTTAATAACCCAAACTGTATCTCAAGTCGTTTTTGTGCCTAAACTTAGCGAAACCTTAAACAAAGTGTGTTATTTTTTAGATTCAGACAAATGTTGCCATCCTGAAGAGAGGGGCATCAGATTAGAAAATACCCTGTCATCACCGGGCATTAACATAACTCTAAGTGGAAAGCTTGATAGACAAGTTTATGAATTAGTCACTGAATGCAATCCATTTGGTTTTGTATTGTCAATTGTCAAACGACTTATTACGGTTTCGGTAAAACTAACTAATAACTACTAACTGTGTAGGTTATGTTGAGGCAACAAAAGCACACGGCTCTCCGTTTGTCACCCAAGATGCTCGTTAATGCCGGGTTGTTTTGTCCCTGTTGAGCTTTTTTAATTTCTTCCGCGTGACAGATGCTTCAACACACGATCGTACTGATGATGATGATGATGATGATGATGATGATGATGATGATTATATGTGTTGAAACAAACAAATGAGGAAAATAAACTGCAGTACTGCCACAGCTCATCATATCTGTGCTCTCTGCCTGTCAAGCAATCTGCAACTACATTTCTGATCCGTTCCTGGTTCGATTCCGTCCCTCCCGCTCAGACTCCTGTACATGTTTTTATTCCTCTCTGCTCTCCTGTTATCTTACCAGATTCTCTCTCCTTGTTTCCGTCCTGTCCTCACCCTCCTACATGGACTCTCTCATCCCTTCCCTCCTCTTTCCACTAATTCAAGAGATAGAGAAAGAGAGGCGAGATGAATGGATGGGAGGGGAGTGAGATGGAGAGAGACTTCACAATGGTTCTCATTCGGCGTCTCATTTCTCCCAGCATTGTGTTCTTGCTGGCTCAGCCCTTCAAGTCTGTTAATGACCAGCATTAATGAAGCTCCCTATCTTCATTACACACACACACACACACTCAGAGACGACGGACATGTGGATGGACGGAAACACACGTGTGTGCTTGTGCTGCTGTCTCTATATCTATCTTTCTATCTAACAGGCACAAATACAAGCTCTCTGAGCAGCAGGGCCTCTCAGCGCTGTCCAACATGATTATAGAACACATGAAGCGTCTGAGGAGCACTTTTCTTTTACCTACTTACGTACATACTTATTGTAAACCCAACCATGATGTTTTTCCTTAACTTAAGTGGTTTTGTGGCCTAAACCTCTGTGATTTTGTTGGAATTCCCAACGTTAACATGCCAGCTGGCAATAAAGAACAATAAAAAATTGCCTAATTGAAACTAATTCCTGTAGACCTCTCTCCATTTATCTATCATAGGACCAAGGCGACTTGTTTTGTTTTTGGTTCGCAACCTCTTCTTCTTCTACTTCTTCTTCTTCTTCTTCTTCTTCTTCTGGGTTCACTGGTGGATTACCGCCATGCGTAGCCTACGGAGCCCATTCACAAATCGCCGATTCACATTTCTTTTTCTGGGACATTTTTCAATTGACAATTGAATGCAAACACGACTAATATGTGATACAACAACCCAGAGTGTCTCAGGGCTTCCTCTTGTTCTGTTTTGTCTTCGCATGTCTAGAACGTCGTGCTCGTCTTGCTGTTGTATCTTAATTCTCAATGAGATAATCTTCATAAAAATCTCAACATTTCTATATTTGCTTTCTGTAAAGTGGACATTGAATCTTCAGAAAATAATTCCAAAGTGGACTTTGGTTGTGGTGAACTCTGGTGGTACAGTAAGTGTCCGTTAACGAAGAGACATGTATTTTCTCATCATATCCAGGTGAAAGCAGCTCTGTTCTTGAGAGGAAACGGTGTTTTCTGTCAGTGTGATTTGATAGAAGACATATGACGATAGAATGTTGGTCAGAAGTATGCATGTGTGCAAACTGGCTAACATAACATGTTCAGGACATTTAAATCTTAACTGTTCCAGTGTGTATTGCGTATTCTTTAGCGGTTCTTGCATGTGTATGTGTGTATGTGTGTATCTGTGTTTGTGTGTTTGTGTGTGCACATAGCAACCTTTGTTCTCGGCACCAAGGTTTAACAGCACATGATCACTGCTGCCCCAGAGGCCGAGAAAACCTCTGTTCTCCTCTGTAATGGGACCGCAGGGAGTGGACAGGCAAAGAGAAACAAAGGGGACGGAAGAAGCTCGGGATACTGGCAACACAAATTAATGGGAGACGGAGGGAGACAAGGATAGAGGGAGGGAGGGTGGGAGGATGATGGATTGAAGATTCAGGGAAGGAAAGATGGGGAAAAAGCAGGGGAACACAAAACGTGGGGAGACTTCAATCCTACTCAACACGTAAGTGAATGTTTATGGAGCGGAACGCGGCTTAGTGCAGCTTACATGTTAGTCCGACCCCGTCACCTACAGATTATTCAGCTACCCAGCATTAATGATTCATGTTCGGTGGCGACGGTCAGTGCAGGAAGTAGCGTGACATTTACGCAGCGATGAAAGACTTTGGTTGGGACGGGGAACGTGTGCGCCACCAGCTGTCTGAGTTTGTGTCTCGTTTAAGACCACAACAATAATCTTCATATCATTTTAACAATATGCTTTACTTTCCTATAACAACCATAGTTTAGTTGCCATTGAAGTTACATGGACACTTGAGAAGGATTTCCCCTCATGTAAACGGTTTTGTACAGTATGAATTCAATAATGTGACAAAAGTGCACATTAGTGGACTTTTGATTTGTCTCCAATGTTACAAAGAGTCACGTGGATGGTTTGAATAAGTTTAGGGAAATATCACGGTTATGGCATCACTGTCAAGGCGTGTTCGTGACACTTTGGTTACAGTTTTGGAATATTTTTACATTTGTTGTTAATTACAGGGACGCAAACTCGGGTCTACTGCATGAAAGTCCAACGTGCCCATCCACCGTCCGGTCTCCAAACTTTAATTCCTCACTTTATTGAGGACAGATTGCCGCTAAACGTTAGCACTGCATATAGGTGCATATTCGTAAAATATTAAAGCTTTTCAAAGGGATTCTGGGATAAAGGAAAAATAAGAAACAAAAATTGGGCTTTGTGTGTCACAACAAAAAAAATGCCATCGCTACAAGTTCACAACCAGCTTTAGAGCCTTCGCACACCGGGGAGTTTCTTCATGTCATCGAATCACACGTGAATATATATTTTTGGAACTGTTTTTATCATGAGTACTTTCACACTACACATGCATTCAAATAGCTTACGGTAGGGCAAAGTTATTAGAACCTTTTATTGAAAAAGTGCTGCAACTGTTGCAAAGATGTACAACACATTTACAGGCGAGTATTTAGCATTTTCGTGTCATGCCCCCCCCAACCCCCTGATGTTTAAAGGCCTTTATTGAGGACTTGAGGAAGACTTTCCATGAATCGTTGATGGCATTAAGCCATCTTAGAACAACGAGGCCCAGAAAACAATAAGTGTACATTAAGCAATCTAAATATTAAGAGATTACAAAATGTAACCACTAGTGACTGCAACTGTAATTTGCGAATAGAAAAAAGCCCTTTCTGCAGCTACAGCAGCAACCTGCAGTCCATCAGCCTGCATAGGAACCATAGGCCCCTTTTCAGACACACAAATGCAATTCTTACGATCCCTCAGAGGCCCAATAAGTAAAACAATCTTACATACTGTAGAGGTGGAGAGGAAAGTATAGGAAAGAACATTTAGAGCATAAGCAAAGAATGAAAAAAGAGTAAAGCAGTAACACAGAGGCAGCAGGATGGAAATGGAAAAAAATAACTTAAGTAATGAGGGAATATAAGCAGAAGCAGGACATGGACTCCGAGTGGTTCACGGATTGGAAAAGGAAAGGTCTAGACAAACTGAAACCTGGATAATTAGCCTGGGAGGCACAAGAGTCTTTGCTTAAATCACCATACCATGCCTTATTAGCTCAATACGGCTCCCTTTAGATCGCCGGTGCAGACACACATCTCATATCCGACCGCTCACATGCAAAGTTCAGCTCCCAGGTGCAATTTACAGCCTTTGCCTTCGCTCGTGAGGTCGGTGGACCGATGCATCCCGAGGTTACAGTAAAAAGCTAGAGTCTCGAGCCCGGTTCCAGAGCCGTCAGTCCAATGTTGTGAAGTGATTCAGAGGTCTGATATTGCTCTTATGAGCGACTGTGGGTTGGCCTAAAGGTGCACCGCAGCAAACAGAAAGTCATTATGTCTTGGTTGCATTGAGTAACAAATTTATTTCTTTATTTAAAATGTATTATTCAGTCAGGTATTTATTCCTAGTACATATTGATGAATACTTTGGCTTTTTCATGAACATCTGAGTAAATGCCTCACGATACGGCGTATCTCAGACAGCCGCCAGAGTAAATTGGACATACGGTGGTGGAGCTGAGCTCTAATCTTTAAACACTTTGCTAATAGAGTGCCGGCTTATTTGATACTCATTAGAACGACACTGAACCGTAGATACTGTTCTGGACTTAGGAGCTTTTGCTTTCAGCAGTTGGTACATTAAGGCTGCATCCGCACTAACACGTTCCCGTTTAAAACCGGAGTTTTAAAACGATCCACACGGGCGTTTCAGCATCGTTTTATGAATAATTTACATCCATACTAGCGCACCTGAAAATCACATGACTATTCACGTATATTGGTGGTGCCGGTGTAGACAGGAAGTAGATTTGTTCCTCGGATATGTTGGATATAATGGTTAAAGTGATGCCATTAAAATAATGAGAGAGAAGCATTTAATATTTCCCAAAAATATTTCAGATTTGACGGCATATTACGTAACGCCCCTGGTTTGTATTGGGAATATGTTTTTGAATATAAACCTGTGTTGAGAAACATTTTCCCTAAATGACTGTAGAAACAAAAAGGTGCCAAAGATGTGAAAAAAAAGCCGTAACTTATAAAAACCTTGAGGGAAATCCCGGCAATTTAACTTTTTTTCGCTAGCTTTTGGAGCATGAGAAAATTCAATTATGTATAACAAACAGGCATAGCTCCCCAATGAGTGTGCTTCCAAATTACATCCTTGGATATGCCCAGAATAACCTTTCTTAAGAGAACCCATTTGATGGTAGAAGGCGTGAGCTGCGGGCACCACAAAGGAAAGTTGCCATTTCAAATCCCCCAAAAGATGGGAGCCAATTATAAAGTGAATTAATGAGACATATTCTCTTCTCCTTCAGCTGCTAATTGTCCCAACAGAGCTTAGCAGCATCCAACAGTAGAAGACTGGAGCACTATCAGGCTCCCAACTGGGAGTAAGGGGTAATGCTGAGAATTTAGACGAGGGTGTTTTGCTGAGCATTAGCCTCCTCGAGATAAATGGGGTGGAAATACATGATTCTTTTTCTTTTTCTTCTTAGACATTTAAACTGTTACATTGGTTTTAAAAAACACTTTCACCCATACAAACCTGTCAAGAAACCATCTCGTTATTCCAAACACATTAACCTTGCATAATCAATCACTTCATTAAAACCTCTGGATCCCATTAAGTTGAGTGGAGGCAGATTTCCATAAACCTGTAATTGTGAACTCGTCTACATGAGAAAATGCACCAATGATCCACTGACAAGACTCTTCACCAATTAGCTTGAGAGATCAAAGACACGTTGCCAATAAAAAGCATCGCAGAGGCCACGGAAACAATATAAATACATTTGATTATTTTTGCACCACTTACCCAGAACATCTTAAAGGGAAAGTGAATAAGTAGCTTTAGCTGTAAAACATTACAACAAAGGCTCATTATCGTGGTATTAGCACATTAGGAATAAGTAAGTTGTGGTAATTATTGCCATTATTAAAAATGATACTTCAGGCAGAAACATCTACACTGTTAAAATCTGAGCGGTTCGTGTTTATTTCTTTTGGATCCCCATGCATATTCCTGGTGAACTATTTGGGTTTGTAGCCTTGATATTACATTTGCACACTGTCTAGGTATGTAAAAATGTAATTAACAAGTTACCCTCATTAACTGTCATATCACCACTATTGCTAAAGGCATGAGAAAGCCATTATTATATCACAATAGAGATATTAAAAAATGTATACTGACTGCTCCCCAAAACAGTAAAACCTGTAAAACCTGTGCTTCTCATATCAAGTCAGTCAAGTCTCGTCTCCTTGTCTGAGTCCTGTTCTGCGTCTATATATAGTGTATATATATCTATATATATATCTATATATAGATATATATAGATATATATCTATATATACACACTATATTGTTGATTGTTAGAAGGGTACTCGAGGGATTTAGTCCTCCATTTCCACAAAAATGATCAGAACTGTTCCAGCAGAGGCCGAGATATCATGCATTTTATGCCCCGGTATAATATGTGTTGAGTAATGCAAGTAAATAGCAACTTTCATGAGATTTCTCCTGCCTGCGTCTTTCAAAGTCCAGTTCAGCAGTTTGAAAGGCCAAGCCAGCCGAGATGGCAAAGGAAAGGCGTTCTGTCCCTCTGTGTTTTATATTTAGAGGTATCTCAGAGGTTATCACGATCATTCTAATGCTTCAGACGGGCCGACCTGCACTAACCTCACGGTGAGCATGAAAGTGAACTTAATGTTGTGAATTGAAACATAACAACATTTTGGTTAAAGCAACTAACTACTTGGTTAGGTTTAGGAAAATAATTGTGGTTTGGGTTAAATTAAGTATGCTTGTTATGTCACTTTCGTACTTCCGTATTTAATGAAGCAAGTAAGTTAAACATAAACCTGTGATGAGATATGTTTTCCTAAATAACCGTAGAAACAAAAAGGTGCCAAAAATGTGAGGAAATGCCATAATTTATAAAAACATTCAGAGAAAAGCTGGTGATTCCCCCAGCGTTTGCATCATAAGGAATGTAATCATGTATAACAAGCAGGCACTGCTCCCCAATGTGTGTGCTTCCCAATGACATCCTCTTTAACCTTTTGAAGAGACATCATTTGATTGTCGAAGGCGCGTGCGGTGGGCTGCCGGCACCACAAAAGAAAGTTACCATTTTGAATCCCAACGTTACGCAACAAATACGGTAAAATGAGTCACGGCTGGCTTTTGGTTTCACTCGGGACACTTACAAGGGTGAAAGTCCTGTGTTTGTTCGACCCGAATATAAACGACTTCCTCCCTACGCGGATGTTGTAGCTGTTATACAACGTCACGTGACTTCCTCCTTTGGTCCCGTCGAAAACCACTACGCCCACTAGCGATCAGCTTCGTCTTCTTATATCCATTTCAGTGATCAACCATGTCAAGAGATGAGAGCAGGCCCCTTCCAACCCACATCCACGAGGCTGATGACGCCCTTTCAATTGGCTGACAGCCAAAGCAGTTGGATTTCAGAACATCTTGTTTCTGAGCATGTTCCATAACAACACTTTCATTCAGTTAAAATGTCTTTACATAGTACGCGTGGTCTTTCCTTCCTTCCATTTACACTCCGTTTGCACACAGTGTCCACAGAGCAGCGAGGGTTGAGCCAAAGGACCGACGGGCACTATGGAAAAACCCGCCTGGTGCCAGCGTCACAGTTGCCACGGCAACACACTATCCTCACTGACCTGGTTCAAAGAGGGTCTTTGAGTCATGAGGAGAGGAAATGTGTTGGCGTGTGTGTGTTTGAGGAAGAGGAGGACGATTTGATCTTTGTCAGCAAGCTGGATGGATGGATGGAGGGATGGATGGATGATGGAGGGATGATGGCTGGATGGATGGATGGAGGGATGGATGGATGATGGAGGGATGATGGCTGGATGGATAGATGGATGGATGGATGGATGGATGATGGCTGGATGGATAGATGGATGGATGGATGGATGGATGGATTTCCATTAGAGACATTGAAGCCCATTGAATCCAATAAAAAACGTTTGACCTCTAAACTGAGATCTTACCTCTTATAAAGATGACGCATGTTGCCAAATGGCATCTAACCTCCTTATCCTGACTCACACTTGTTCAGGGGGAAATGGGAGCTGAGTGTTTGGCCCTCTTCAGTCTTTTTAAGCACTACACTTGTTATCAGTGACTACCCATAATCCCTTGCATCACAAGACGCTGGATGCAATCCACCGCTGAAAAAGCATCATTGGGCTTTCCGGTCTTTTACTTTATTTAGCCAAATAAGAGTCTCTTTGAGATGAAAATGCCACCGAGAGGGCAGCAGGAAGAGTGGTACGACAACATTCAGTATCAACAGATCCCAACAACAATCCCTCATGGACAAACACATTCAGAGACTTTTGTTTTCCATTTTCTGCCAGAATGCACACAACATTCAGCAGGTTCCTCTGAATGCTCCCCAAATCAGCTCCTCTTGCTTCATGATCTGAAGAGCGAGAGCTCGTCCTCATCTGCAGTCGACACGGTTTGCGTGTGTGTGTGTGTGTGTGTGTGTGTGTGTGTGTGTGTGTGTGTGTGTGTGTGTCTGTCTGTCCAAGTTTATTTTTGAATAATGTACAGTGTGAGTCCATTATCATTCCCCTCACGCAGCACCCGCCACGATTACCTTCCACTCTCCTTTGTACGTCACGGTGACACAAACACACACACACACACACACAAACACACACACACACACACACACTTCATTCCTCTTCATCATGTACATGGCTTCTTCCTTGTTGGCACTCCCATCCCTCCTCCCTTTCTTTTCTTGACCTTCATCTCAACAGTTTTTTTTCCATTCTCTCGCTCTCTTTTTCTCCCCCCCTTGGCTCTACTCCCTCTTACTACAGTAATATCCCTGTCATCTTTGTTACATATCTCTCTCTCTCTCTCTCTCTCTCTCTCTCTCTCTCTCTCTCTCTCTCTCTCTCTCTCTCTCCCCTTTATCTTCCTCCCTCTTTCACTAAAGATTCATCCTCTCGCTGCCTGGAAAGAAATCCGGATGTATACGTGTAATGAGAAAGTTTAAGTCCCTCAAAGAGGATTGTACCACAGCGTGTACAGAGCTCATCTTTCACTGTGTGAATGTGTGTGTGTGTCTGTGCACGTCCTTGCGTGTGCATCTATGTGTGTTTTTCAGTGTGCACTCATTTGCATATCTTTGTTGAGGAGTGTGTGTCTGTATTTGAATTCCCCGTCATTAAGTTTGTCCCCTAGCTGTTTCATTTTTAAATTTAGCACATTTTCCTTTGTCAGCAACATGTCCTGCAATGTGTTTCATTTGGTCCAAATGAATATTTATACGTTATATTATTAGTTTATTAGTTTGTTTATACAATTAAACACAGCCATGACTTCTAAACCAAAGCCTTTACAAGTGGCTACAGCTGTTTCCCAGACATACATCTGGTTACTCGGTTCTTCTTCTGTGGTGTTCGTACCAGTTCACCATATCCTCATGCAACAGTTCTTACGATGTCTTATGAAAAATTACTCCATGACTTATTCCTTTTCCTACAAAAGGTCCAGCAACACGTGTTAATTTTCCGCTCGTTACACGCTGCACAATCAGTCCCGACATCAGAGAAAACATCTAAACTTGAACGGTGAACATTTCCTTCGTGCATGTTCGTTATATTTCCTAAAAATTTCCCACAAACCCCCTTTCAATTACTTCCACCTGGTCCTCCCCTGTCCTCTTAACACGAGGAGCGAGTCATTCATATGCATGAATGTGTCGGGGGAACGGGAGCATTTTTTCCGTCTCTCGCCGTGATGTTGTGTTTCTGACCCGAGCACTCCTCACTAATGATTCCTTGTGTCGTCGGCAGCGAGGGAACTTAAGCCGATCCCGTCGTCGCCTTCATTGTAAACCGCTCGGAGGCAGAAAATGGCTTCTACTCAACGACTGAAATGTAAATGTGATGTAAGTCAGAGGCTGTTTGCTCAGATTGAAATAAATCACCG
>JACSYO010001060.1:257500-515000 GCA_016806645.1 Ophiodon elongatus
TCCCCTTCTCTTCTTCCATCCCTCTTTTTACCCCCCCCCCTCCCCTCCGTATAGCATATGGACCAAGGTCTCCGAGCCGGCTCCCTCTGGACAGAGAGTCGTGCTGGTCGTGTTCTGGTCAGAAGCTATAAGAGTGGAAGAAAAATGAAGGGAGGCGGGCGGAGCAGGGGGCGTGGGGGGGGTTCAGTCACGACTGGAGAGGGGATGGGGCAAGAGGAGAGAGGGAGGGAGGGGGGGGAGGTGGAGGCTTATTGATGGAGGTTGTTAGAGAAAAGATTGGTGGAGGGCGAAGTGGTGGGAAACAAAGGAGGGAACACTGAGGGAGACAAGGTGGAAGAAAATGATGTGAAGGAAGAAGGAGAGTGAACAGGTGATGTGTAGAATAGGGGTGGACAGGTGGCGGCGTATTAGTGACACACACACACACACACACACACACACACGCACATGCTGCTTTCAATTGTCTCGCTGGGTATTGATCTGCCCATCAGTGACGGTTTTATTAGGTCACTGGTTCCCATTACTCTAACAGACCTCATCAACATCTGTACAAACCGGTCCCGCTGCCTCTCGCTGCCCTCAGCCTCACCCCCGCTCCATCAGGCGCTCACATAACTCATCCACAGTCTACACGCGGGCCTTCTCCACCCAGAGGGTCGCGTCATCGTCTCACACACGGCCCGGGATAAACATCCAGCCGATGGCGGAATCCTTCATCTCACACGGTCCGATTTATTTTGATATCGTTCTGATTCGTCCTCAAACCAAAGTTGTCACTCACTACTTCCCGTTTTTCCATCTTTTCCTCACGCGACATGAGTTGCAGTCATCGTTACTCCGCCAGACGATGTCACGTTTGTTTAGCGGGGCCTCAATGCGAAAGGGATCCAGACTCGGATAACCAAAATAGAAGGAAGGATATGAATCCAAAAACATTAAAAAAAAGACAACGCCAGCATTTGGAACAGCGGGATGTGTCGACAATTAACCAGCAGCCGCGGTTGAAGAGAGAAGTCATTTTTCCTGCATTTCACAATTCACACTGTGTGCATTGTCTCAAAAAACACATTTTGTTCTCGTGAGATAATAACAATGCACCATGCCGAGTCCGCATGGATCCACATTGTTGGAAAAGAGAAACCTGGTCAGGTCTTAGTTATTTGAAACCGAGAGGACCATCGAGACTCATAACATATGAAGGTACACTTGCTTACACTTGTTTTTTTTATTAAATGGGACTTCTGTGATCGGATGCACCAGATCGGGACTCAGCTGTGTCCACACTTGACACTTAAATGCAACCTGCTTGATCTGATCGTCCTCTGGAATAGTTCATAGTCAAATGGAGCCTATAAATGTCCTATAAATTCTGCACAATAAAAGTCCTGTGTTATTTTGTTGTTGAAGAGCTTTTATTTTGAGTCAGCAAAATAAAAAAAAATCGTGTGGGGGGGAAGGGGGGGCGGGGGGGGGGGGTTGATGGAGACCTACGTTTGATAAATTGTCCAGATTGTGCCCACATGCTGTGCACACCTCTCTGAGATGGATCCTAACTCGATGCGAGCCAGGTCTGGATGATCGGATCCCGACGTGTTGAAAAGACCATCGCAACCACGTCCCGAGTGTTTCCTCCTCTGAAGCACTTTGTCTTTTAGCAAAGTGAATAAAGAATTCTACTCCATTCAACCTCCACTTAGTTGTCTGTGCTTCAGCGGCTCACTGCCACCGGTCACTAAAGCTTTGCTAGCATTAATCACAGAGAGCACAATCGGTGTCGACTGTTCCGCTGATCCACAAAGTGACAGATGGCGGCAGGTTAAAGAGTCGCTTTGCATCTCGCAGCAGCCAGCTCACCTTTTTCCTTTTTTTTTTTTTTTAGAGACCTTCGGTCTGAAAATGGCTGCCATTACACACTGCAGCATCTGTTCCTACAGCGGAACACACATTGCTGCTGTCCCGGGCGAGGCCACCTAGCTGTGAGGTTTTTGGGTGGCGGAGTTAAGATGTGGGCTCGTAGCGATCCGTGTCCGCTCCATAGAAGCTGCTCAATAAACACTTCAGGATCATGTTAACAAAGAGCAGATGATAACTTACACAATATTAAAAAAAAAGCGTTACCTTGACATTTAGTCTATCTATTTATTGTCTAGTAAGAAAACCCCACTATGTGTTAATATTTCTGGCATTTGGAATGTCATGCTCCCTCAAGGCTGTAGCCGTCGTATGCTTCAGTACATAAAAACTCTGTTTTATGATTTGTATGCCATTTGAACATGCCTTGGCTGTACAGTATATGAGTTCTGGACCTGTACAGATCAACTCAAGTATTGAAATTGGGATTGTTCAGACACTTTGCGAGCATTTACTAACGAGCATGAAAAGAAAACCTGAATTAGAGAAGGTGATGTGTTAGAAACATTGGTAAATCATCTTTGTTGAGCAGTGATGCTCCTACAGATATGGATCCTCCATCACAGATGATTTACAGCGTGTCTTCTTCACAACGCAGCTTCCTGGAAACACAAGCAAATGTAATTGCTGACGAGCTGCTCTGGGTTTTTACTGCTATTGGCTCGTATTGTTCATGTGTCTATTAGTGAGAGATGGTGAAACTGGTGGTTGTCATTGACCTTTGACCTGCCGCTGAATGGCTTTCCAATGGTTCCAATCGATGTGAACCAACAAACAGATGGTAGGCTCCAACACTTCTGGTCTCAGAGATCTGTATAACCTTCCTTTGGCTTCATCTGCTAGTGGACCTCAGTCTTTGTGTTTGAGACCCAGACTGATGCTGGTTCTTTATCTTACCGTTGATTTAATTCACTTTGTGTAAATCAGCCTCTGATAAGATTCTATAATGAAAACCAGCGGGTTTCTGGGTCACAAGTCCAAGATGAACATACTTTGGCCGAGAGCTGTGAGGGCAGGGGTAAAAAAGATATGAAGAAGAAACATAGTGAAGAGAGAAAGAGAGAACCCAACAGTGTTCTTTTAAACCTTTAAAAAAAAAAGTTCAGAAGGTCTGGGGTTTAGCAAATTCCTCCGCTCTCGTCTGGGGATAGGATTGACCTGTGGACGTCTTGAATAACTGACCTCATAAAAGGTCTTCATCCCTCAAATTTAATCTAGAGATTGGTTTTATCTCCTCAATTGATTTCCTCTTTCAATTAAGTGATGTACAAAAAAAATGGCAATGAGAGAAAGGGGAAAGCAGCAGAGAGACGAGGCGGGAGAAGGCACAGACGGAGAGAGGAAAATAATAAAGCTGTTTACATGTGTGGCATGTTTTCCTATCTATTAATGCTTCTAATACAAATTAGCTCAATGTTTCTAAAATTGAATCAAAATGAGATAAAGAGAAGCAAAAAGACGAGAAGGAAAAAGGACTGAGGTGATCTGATCAGACATGGACAGGATTTCATTATGATTATAGTTTGAATCTTGTATGAGCCATCTGTTAATGTCTTTCTGAATATGAATATCTAATCTTGTAAAACGCTTGGTCAACAAAGGTCCACGTCTTTGTCAGCGCAGCAGAACTACACAAATACAGTGCATGTTCATTATTCTTGAAATGATCCACTTCATTATGGTCCTGTTTTTTTATCAGTTTCGTATTCCAGCGGTCTTCATGTGGAGGGTTCGGACTGAGCGTCACGCAGAGAGACAGCAAAAAGGAAGGAACAAGACAAATCAGTTAAACACGATTTAAAGAGTCGCCCCCTCGCTCGGCCTGCCACTCCGACCGTCGCTCTCTAATCTCCGTCATCCATCTCGATTGCTTTCTGTTTTCCGACGTTTCCTTTTTGGTCCCTCGTGGTTCTCTCTTCCTGCCGCCATCTTCCTCCGTCTCCGTCTCTGAAGATCCGAGTTGTACTCCGTCTGAAGCCAACCAAGCAGCACCGCTCCACGGGGGGATCAAAATTAATTCCAAACCCCCATTAGAAAAAACAAGCTTTCGGATGGTAATCAAGATAAATCCGGGCCGGGGCGACGCTATCAGCGGAGAATCTTGATTGTTCACCGAGCACTTAGAGCCAGGAGAGTGTTTGAAAATAGAGATGAGGCGCTCCCAAACTTCTTATCTTGTTTCTGCGTGAAAAGTGGAAGGAGGCATCCACCTGCGACGACAGTCGGGGATTACAGGGGCAGAATCCTAATGGGGCAAATTACACAGACGAGTGATAAGAACGGCATGCTGATACCACAGCGCTCCGAGTCATGTAGAATTCACACAAAAAAAGAGCCCGACAGTAAAGTTTTTATCTCAAATTGTGTTGTTTGGTCTTTCCCGCAGTGGAAAAGTAGTCTTTTGTTGTTTGCTCGTGTTCCTATATATCCCAACTAAGTGGTGATATGGTGTGCCACAGCAGTCTTCAGTCCACTAAAGCCCCTTTACCACTGGACAAAAAGCCCACTAACCTCTGGCTTTTGCCTTCAGTGGGAAATGTTACAATCGGCATTTATTCTCAGGACAAATGACTGTGTGATAGTGGAAGGCCGGGTTGGAATCGTAACATGGCCACGGTCTCTTTTCAAAGTGAGAACAGGGCATTTTGTTTCAGCGACTTCAAGCCATTCCTGTCGGCGTTAACTTGGTTATCTAAAAGGTTAAAAACTGTCAAGACATTCAGATTAAAACTGGGGGAAATTGGTTTGAAACGAAAGACGTCTAGTTTTGTTTCAACAGCATTTTTTAATGATTATATAATAGTGAAGCTGATGCTATCTACATATTGTAATACAGTTGATGGTTAAATGTGTCCTAGCCATCTAAAAATGTTTACTTCTCAACTAAATTTAGCAGAGTTTCATCCAAACGTCCTTTGACCTTCAAATTCTCTGAATAAATGCCGACGGGATGCATTCGGTTGGAGCATCTGCTGTTCGTCCATGTGGCGTCTTGCTTTCATGCCACTAAAGACGTCCGTTCCGGTTTCTATGTGTAGAACTTAGATTGATGGAGTGAGAACTCTGCCCACAGTCCCCGTAAACAAAGGTCACACGGCCTCGCAAGTCACTCATTTATTGGACAGGAGGTTTGTTAACCTGTCATCCGGCCTGCTTTGACATTTCCGCAGTGAGGGGGAGTCAAACTCGATCTGATTCCATTTCATGTAACTGAAGCTAAGCATGATTGACTCACAGGCACAGTTGCTCGAGATGTATTAAGAACACGGGGAGGGGGGGGGTAGATGGAAATCAACAGCAGTTTACCTTCAGTTGACTTTGCTGTTTTGGGCTTTCCAAGCATTAAGAATTGATATCTGATGTGAGCATTGATTTCCTTTTATTAAAATAAAAACGTGCATCATTTGTGCTGTATTTGAGGAAACATGAACATAATCTGTGGCATGACACTGTACCAATTGACCCAGATGAATAAAGAGATAAGAATTACACTAAACCTCAGACATTTTTTAATGGTTAGTAAGCTAAATTTGTGCTATCCCCTTATATGTCGGAGCTGCCCGGGGGCAACCATCGCGTTCCATCATGTGCTAATGAGCAGGGCCACTGGCGTCGAGGAAAGGGAAGACAGATTGTAATTCCTTTCTTTAAGTTTGCCAGCTGGTATTCAACCTGTGGGCAGTTGGGCACTGGCCCAAAGAACGGTAATAAAGATGCTCAATTTAACAACGTGTACTTCCTTGACTTTGTTGTTCCTCGTCAACTGCTGTTGCTGCTTGCATAAGCATTAAATATCATAATGTCCTGTTCAGCAGTGGACTGTTCTTCAAAAAGTGCTGCCATCTTATTGGTGTTATGATCAACTTTAGTAATATCAATATTGTTGATGGGGTGGCAAAATCGATACATGTATGCAAATCTTTCACAGCATGTGGACCATTTGGGTAATTGGGTTGTTTGGTAAGCAGAACGCTGGACCGTGACTGATGGGAGTTTTAGGACTCATATAGTCTTGAACCCGTTTCTCTGGCCGGTCTTTCCATCTGCCTCCTCGGATAACCCCGAGAGGGGATGGCTGACAGTCAGCCATCCATCTTCCCTCCGTTCATCTGCAGTCCTCCCCCCTTCCAATCTATAAAGAAGGCAGAACGCGTACATCACTGTGCAGAATGTGAACATAAAGTCTAAAGTTAAACTTAGTCCTTAGTTTCGTGATGAATGCGCAGGTCAGTGTCCCAGTATTTATGTCCAAACTCGAGAGCCATTCATTCTGCGCTGCCTGTAATCTATTGCAACTCCCACTCACCAACTATTACTTTCTGTTCCTCTCTGTAGGCGCTCATTACGTGCTTTGCTGCCGGTGTTTCCAAATGCAGTTATACCCAGGTGCATGTGTGCACACAGGTGAGCTTATACACTCATGTTCATGCATGCGAACTCTCTTGGTTATAGATTCCTTGCTTCATGTGTTTTTGTTCCCCTTCTTGTGGCAAAGCAGTGACAGTATGCTGCTCACACTTCAGCCGGAACACTAAGTTTCCATACAATGAATCTGCATTGTTGACAACATTGTGAGGGAAACATATTTCCTCCCGGATTGCGTTGTTTTTTTGTCGTATCACAAATACGTCACTATGTTCAAAGCTTAAATAACGTAACAAACAAACCTATTTTAAGCCAAATCCTGATGATTTACTTAACCTAGCCTAAACATAAGGAAAGTCATTTTGTCTCGTTTACAGCATTAACCAACTAAACTGAGACCGTAATCTGGGAGTAAATAAGTTTCCCGGGACACGTAATTGACAATGCAGTTTAGTTATATCGTTGTAATATAAGTTGCAGCCTCAAACCTCGCAGTCAAAGCAAGTCTTTAAAATGATAACCCCAACTCTGAATTTGCTTGCTGACTAGGTCTGTCATTATACAACTTATGTTTTAGAGATTATTCAAAGAGGACGCGGTTATTGAAGAAGCGTTAGGTCCACTTTTGGCAGTCGGTGTTGCAACAGCAGCTTCTTTCTTCAGTGGTCATGTTGAGGTAAAGCGGCCTGTAAGTGACTTAAACAATACTGTCACATTTTTACACCAAAGACAAATAAGCTAAATCTAATTGGCCGGAGCCGAGTCCATAATACGCAGGGTCTGATCCATATATGAAGCCATGCCAAACCCGGGTCGTGATCCACACAGCTTTTTATTACTTAGCTATGTTGGGAGAAAATCTAATTCAAAAGACAAACAATAAGCAGCGAGTTCTTCCTCCGAAACAAAGTCAACGCTGTCTGAAAGTCAAATATTTTACCAGCTAGCAAGGTAATCACTGAATTCCTGGAATTAATCAACAATCCTATCAAACTCCCACGCAGTAAGGATGTGCTTCGGGCTGTTGGGGGAGTAACTATCGTGTTGAAGTGGGATTCGGGCAGTGAGGTGTATAATTATCCAAAGTAAATTTGCTGATACTACAAAGAATCAACAGCCTTTAGTTTATTTGATGAAGGTAAAACAGCCTTCCATGTACCAAACCAATTAAGATCATTACACTACGCTATTAACAGCAAAACATTTTAATATGTGTATTATGAGTTATTATAATGTGATATATCATAATGATTCCCACGATTCTCAGTCAGTCATATTTAAACAGCCATTGGTCTCCAAAGATGCAGGTTGATTTGAATAAGAGGAGTATTTTGGACCTGAAAAAGTCTTCTTCTTGTACACAACACAATGTGTGGTATAAATAGATATGGTACAGTAAACGTACACACGTGCACTTACTGATCTTTACACAGCAGCAATTAAAGTGAGTTCCAACTGAGCAAAGTGTCTGTTGACTGGTGGTTACAGACACAGGGGAAAGGCTGTGGCTCAGTGGGGTTTTACAGTAGCCGACATTAGTAAGTTGGGTTCAGCCTGCCGGCTGAGTCACATGACCGGTTATGTGCCAGCTACTCCAAAGGGTTAACACCAGTACGCGATCTACAGGGGATGCCGTCCCCCTTGTTAGCAAAATGACCAATGCTCGTTCAGTTAGATGTGTTAGTCTAGTCGGACTTACTCATTGATCCTGTATCTGACTTTATAGGTAAATAAGTAAAACTTCATTTATTTTGCATCTTTTTTTTTAACAGATTACAACGTGCTTTACAGTTCTGAAGCTTAGTTTACACCCGGTGTAGTGAAGCCGGGGCGAGGCCGTCGCGTGGGGCGCGTAGGCTCAGCACGACTGTAAAGAATAGTTCACTTATAAAAACACTGTTTAGATGTCTAGGGATTAAACAAGGAAGGCCAACTCACTTTTAGATGCTTTAGAAACAGAAGGTCCTAAAAATCTACATGTGAGTAAATATTTTGCAGCCAAATCAAATAGTTTACAGGATATCCAACCTTTGTTTCTTTTATAATACGTTTAATACTTGACTTCTTTCTTTACAGGGTTTGTATAAAGGTAATAAAGTAGTCCATGAATATGAGATATGAGTTTACAGATAATTACAATCCCTCCTCGTCATACTGGAGGTTGTTTTTTTTGGCTTTCTGCCGGTTACACCTTCAGTCTATTTGAATATCTCTGATTTACTGAGTTACTTTTGTTTGTACGCCCTCTGGTGTTTCAGAGTGTAATGCAGTGCAGCGAGTATGAATGCCTCCTTGCGGAGGCCGTCTGCGCAGGCCGTCTGCGGAGGCCGTCTGCGGAGTCTGTCGGCGGAGGCCGGCGCTGCAGTATAAACAAAGCTTTACTTTGTTTAAGTTAGAATCCATATGCCAGACCTTGGAAGGGAAAAATCTGTAGCCTAACTGTGCTGTGTATTGATAAATTAATGGCGCTGTCCGTGGTCCTGAAGTAGCAGATGGATTTGTAATTTTGTCTGAGTCCCTCTTTTCTGTCAGTTTCCTCTTGGATCTATAATATTCTCCAAACTATACAGCTGAGAAAAAAAGAGTCGTTCATGCAACAGTTTGGCGGTCGCAGGTCAACGGTCTGCCCCCATCATTATCCTGTCTGACCTCCTGACATTGTAAACATTTATCAAATGAGAGGGGAATAGCTAATGACGCACAAGTTACGAACTTCATTTTTAGAATTACATGTTAAAAAAACATTGTATTTTAAATAAAGTAAATCAAGGATGTCAATCAGTTGTATACAGCTACTAACAGTCATGTGTAGTAACATCTGGATGCATCTGTGTGAGGTTATTTTGATAGACAATCATCCTCCTTTGGGCTTCATGATTCATGTGATGATGAAAGGAATGCCACTTTGCAGCATAAAGAAAAATGAATTCGATATACAGCATGTAGTCAAACAGTGTGTACACAGGTGGCATAGTTGAGGCAGCACATCAGCTGCACAGCAGCAGCTTTAGTGCTCCGTGTGTCCACAGACTGTATAGTAGAAGTCATCGAGATGTCACTCGTTGGTTTGTGGACTGATGTTTTGAAGCCTTCAATTCACCAATTTCGCCGTCGCCATCTTGGATTACGGCCATCGCCATCTTGTGTTTTTCGCAACCAATGAACAGATTTGGACTGAGGAGGACGTAGAGACGCCGTTTACGTCTCTGGTGTCGACCTGTCAATCACCTTATAGCCCCGCCCTAAAGCATCCCCTGCTTTATGGTCTGTTTGACTCTAAATGGACCATAATTTACTAAATGAACATCATGCTGTATTGAAGAAGACTTGAAACTAGAGATTGAGACATAAACTCATGTTTACAATGTTTACTGAGGGAATAAATCAAGAGAGAAGTAGAGTCATTTTCTATAGACTTCTATACAACCAGAGGAGTCGCCCCCTGTTGGTCAGGAGAGAGAATGCAGCTTTAACACATGAAGCTTTGACTTCTATACAACCAGAGGAGTCGCCCCCTGGTGGTCAGGAGAGAGAATGCAGCTTTAACACATGAAGCTTTGACTTCTATACAACCAGAGGAGTCGCCCCCTGGTGGTCAGGAGAGAGAATGCAGCTTTAACACATGAAGCTTTGACTTCTATACAACCAGAGGAGTCGCCCCCTGGTGGTCAGGAGAGAGAATGCAGCTTTAACACATGAAGCTTTGACTTCTATACAACCAGAGGAGTCGCCCCCTGGTGGTCAGGAGAGAGAATGCACGTTTAAAGACACGGCTTCACTCTGCAGAACCGGAGGTTATCTACACAGGATGCATTCAGCAACAGTCGGTGGAGGTGAAAACACAATTACTGAAGTTCAGTGTGTAAAACAGGAGAGACGAGACTGGTCACAGCGACGTGCGTAAAGCTTGAGTGAAAAGCAAACCGCAGCCTTCATTGAATATAATAGAATCATATCTCTCAATGATTCTATTTCATTCACATGAGAGAGAAAACTGAAGAAAGTCGCGCAGTGCAACGAGGGATGTTTCTGGTCTGGTTTTAACAGGTTTGTTTCGGGCCCTTGCGACTCCGTAGCATTGTGATTTTCCTCCGTTTCCCCAACACGTCGCTCATCCATCTGTTCTCTCCTCCAGCCAATTTACAGCTTTTCTTTCCCCCTCACTCCTCTGTTCAATTCTCTCCTTCCTCCCTCCCTCCGTCGCTGCCACGCTCTCTACGCTCCATCCCTTAATCCGTTCTCTTTCAGTCTCCTATGAATTTTTAGCCCCCTTAAGACCATCGCTCTGCCTCTCCCACGCACCCTCAACTGTCTCCTCCTGTTCTCTAACTTGTTTTGTCTTCCTCTCATTCTTTCTTTTGTAGTTTTGCCGCTCTCTTCCCCTGTCGGTGTCTCTTCCCCTCTCCATAACTTTTGAAGTGTAAATGTATCCAACAGGACTCCTTGGCTCATGAAGTCGGGGGGAGAGAATAAAAACATGAGCAGTAGTTGGAGTATGTTGTGTGCGTAGAGATGTGTTTCAAAGAGAAAATTAATGGAATAACAAAATACAAAGATACATCAAATGAATGATCTGAGGCTTCATATTTAAAAAAAAGATATATCATAAAGGTTCCATTTTATTGTAAGGATGTCCGTTTGGCCCCTAATTATTATCCAAGTATGTTACAATATCAAGTCTGATCCCATTTGACTTCATAATAGAGCTCTAGTGCAAATCTACCTCCAATACTAGTAGTGAAGGAATTGAAGGATCTGTATTTGAGAGATAAAAAGCCCTGCATGAAGAAAATACAGCCTGTATCGCCGCCTGCTTTATACACAGCCGTTTTCTGTTTTCCTCCTAACCAAGATTCCATTCAAGAAAAGTGTAGTAGTTCATCAAATATGAGCAAAAAAACGTTGTGGAATTCTTTCAACAAAATCCCCGGGAATGGATCCACAGCAAAAACACACCACTTGCTTCTTGGCGCAAAGACAAAAAGGAGGGGGAGCTGTTGAATGCGGAAAAGCAGCAAAATGTAATCCTCTCAATATGTGCATAGAGGAGGAACACAGTCGGGGACTCGGACTGGCAGCTTCCCTGGACCGCAATGCGTTTAAAGCTCGGTGCTCTCCCCCTGGCACCCTCTAGATTATGCTTACATTATGCTCAAGCCAGGATGTGATGTGATGAAGTTTTAAAAACCTGCGGAGCAGAACCAATCCAGAGTCTTTAGGCGGCCCCCTCATGTTGGGGCGGCGAACAGAAACATGTGCAGAACAGTTGTTGCTCCAGCTGCTCCGCTAACATGCCGACAGACGGTCCACTCTGTTGCTGCTATTCAAAGTAAAACAAATATATATATATATATATATATATATAGCTCCCATCAGTAAACGACTCCAGAACGGTATTTCCTTCTTCCCCGAGAAGCTCCGCCTCTCACCCCTGGAGGTCCTGGACAACTTCAACCAATAGAAGCTAGTTATCCCCATGTGGTGCCCCGGGACGTCCCCCACACGTGTAGATAAACAGCTGTGATTGGCCTGTCCAAATCCAGGTTCGTTAGCTGCTGTCCGAGCAACAACTTCATTTAGAAATCCCCAGAAATTTGGTGGGCAGAGATCTCCGATTGTCTGGTGTTGCTGGACTACTGAAACCCCGCTGAACAATCCCCAAATTATAGATTAGTGTGAAAGAACCAACTCATTTGGAAGCCAACTATGGTCCAATTTGTATAATCCTGTAAAATTAATTGATCGGTGAGAAAGTTATGGATGGTCAGGGATTAACAATTTGCAAAAACCAGGATGCAAGAGATAATATGATGGTAATATGGGCTCTATTGTTTGTTTTGTATTGAGGTATCGAAGTTATTTGAGAATCGTGGAATTTCTCTTGTATCGACTACTACCTTTCTGGTATTGCGACATCCCTAATTACAAGGAAATTATATTTTATGCCCAGGAACATGTGACTGAGATTGATTGGCACATCGATGGTGCGCCACTCAATGGCTATGACTGTCCACCAAATTACATTAAAATGTGTTATCTCGCTAACAAGCGAGTCAAAAAGATCATCATATCTTTTAAATGATGGATCCTAATAATAGGAGGATTTGGGAAAAGCTGACCGAAATATGTCAAAGTGAGAGCATATATCAAGGAAGTGCCGAGCTGGCAGCAAAATCCATTTCTGCTGCTGTCAGCGGGGGATCAGTGCAGCGCGGTTACCGAAGAGAGGGATGGACGGACACGGAGGGGGAAACTCCCAAAACTCATATTCATGAATAGAATTACCAGCAAAGAAATTTGCTGTGAAGATTTAAAGCTGAATGCAGCTTCCACTTTGTTTTATTAATTATACACAATCCAATAGAAAGCAGAGTACCCACAGAATGGTTTAGCTGGTTTAAACATTAAAGCAGAAAGTACTTTGCTTCCAATTACTGAATCTGTTCGCCAAGCTGCTAAAGTAGAACTCCGATCAGCCGAACACACGGTGGCTTTAATTGTCTCGCTGGACGTTGGAAGCAGAAGTCAGGAGTTGGATTCACCTCAAACAATCAAAGAAATGGGAGGAAAAGTAAAAAAGAAGACATCGGGATGAGAGCAGCGTACCGGCTGCTGGTGTGACACGGCAGCTGGAGATGGAGGGATACATCCCGTCTACGGTCTATGGTCTGTAACGTCTGGACCAAACGGAGGGGAGGAGGAGAGGGAGGGGGGGTGAGGGGGGTGGAGATGGAGAAGGAGAGGGAGAAGGGGATGGAGATGGAGAAGGAGAAGGAGAGGGGGGGATGGAGAAGGAGAAGGAGAGGGGGGATGGAGATGGAGAAGGAGAAGGAGAGGGGGGGGTGGAGAAGGAGAAGCAACGGAAAAGACGGTCGAAGAAAAAAAAGTCAAGAACGAGCGAAGCAGCCGTGACAGATTCGCGGCCGCATCGAGGCGTGACGCCGGCGTAGATTAGGAGGGAGGAGAGAGGCTGAGGACGACTTATAAGGGCCGGAGATGGAGAACGAAACGTGAGGGACACGGCGAGCGAGGCGAGGAGGGGATAAAGGGATGAGAGGAGGGAAGCCGAACCCTACTCCTCTCCTAACGGGGGACTGCAGGGAACGCAGTAAACTGGCCATATTAACAGTGTGTTTCCAGCCACCGCTGGGAGGAAAATTCCTTTTAAATTTTTTTTTATTAAGGCTCAAGTTGCACACCGAGATTGGATTTTCGTATGCATCCCCTCAGCGAGAACACTACCGTGGCTGCTTGGGAAAATGGAATATTAAGAAACTGCCTCCTATAAAGCGGAGGAAATGTCAGGGGAAAATGTTTTTTGGCGGATGAATTTTCTAGTATTCATCAAGTTATCCTAATAAAACCACATTCGGTCGATGGCCTCCATCAGAGGCATGTTGTGTTCTCGCTACTCGTATATTATAGGTCAGGTCATCGTGTGCCAGACACGGAGTCCACAGACATATTGAAGCTGAACGCAGACATTTTCATAATCATGGCGACAGAGTGCAAGCTGTGTGTGTGGGGAGGAGGGGGGGATTTGAATATTAATGACCCCCCCCTCCACAGGTGTTTTCACTTTTGCCTAATTGCACGTCTGGCCATTTAGCTGCTTCCCTTTCAGGGTTGTGTGGCTCAATGAATTCATATCTCGTGAAAAAGGTGGAAGCATAATGACTACTGTACCTGCAGATCATGCAGTAGCAATTGTTGGCCTCATTTGAAAATGATACAAAGAGAAAAGCTTGATGTTGCTTATTATTCAGAGAAGCAGGGTTGATATGAAATTGACCCTGGGCTAAGCCCCGCCCCCCGCTGTTATTCCCTCAAGCTGTCAGAGCTGCGTTGCCATGGAGCCCACACTTCAGAGAGGAAGAGACAGAAGGGTCTCTGAGATGCGTTTGAAGGATGTATCCGGGACGTCAAACAGTGAAAAAGATGAAAAAGATAAAGATGGAAGCTGAAGCTACAGATCAGAGTGTAAAAGTCAACCATCACGTCACCTGGAGATCAAAACAGAAGACAATAAAATGAAGGAACGACACTGTTCCTCTTTATTCACTGTTACAATCCTTAAAATACATTCAGTAGACCTTCAGTAGCTAGCGTAGCATAGACGTGCTAAAATACTCGGCTCATGTTAACTCAGTTTTTTAGGTAGAAACGTTTATATCTTTCTAACCTCTCCGGGTAACGAGTGTCACTATCACACCACGTTTAACCGGGACGAGCTTTAAACACACTGAACATGGAGACAAACCAAAACCACTGCATGAGCAGAGCTCCACTGCACATGGCATTTTTATTTAATTAAATTGATTTCACTTCAGTCAGTTTGCTGGTATTAATGGTGGTGTGACAGGTTGGACAGTTTACAACATTCATCTTTCAAAATGAGTTTGTGGACGTTGCATACTTGATAGTAAAGCTCTGTCTAATTTCCACCATAGAAGATCAAACAAGCAATTTAACTGAAAAAAAACCTGTGTAGGTGCGAAGGATCTTTAACTGAGAATAATTTGAAACGTATTAACATCAGTCGTCTGCAAAGGTGTGAACGGAACAGTCTTGACATTGAATGATAATCGGAAATAAAATAATATATATATATATAATAATAATAACAATAAAAACACAGAACTGGTTTTCGACTGGGCTCGTGATTCCAAAGTCAAATAATGACATTCCCAATGATTAAATAACGGCATTCATGCATGAATACCATCCATAAAAAATAAAGAATCTATTATTTGGTTGAAATTATGTCTCCGCCTTTCGAATCCCACCAAGTCTCACTTTAGTTAAAGTGCTCACCGGGTAAGACGAGGCGCCACACTTTCAAAATCAACACATGGTGAGTGCAGGGTAACCATCCTAATCAGATCCTGAGATGCAATGAAACCAATTTACAAAATACAGAGTGAACTGAATACTTGATGTGGCGGCGGTCTACTTTAGGACTTTAGAATGAATTGAGTGTCATAATGTTTGCCTGATTATGTCGTTAAAAAAGATTATGTTTCCCAAAAGGCCTGCTTGTAATTCATCATAATGGACTTAAAGTATGCACATTGCTTGTGTGTGTGTGTGTGGGGGGTGGGGGGGGTGACAGCAAAGCAGAGAATACAGTTGCATATGCCACCATGCCTGAGCAGACATTCACTAGATTGGTGGTAAGAGGCCTTTGTGTGTGTGTGTGTGTGTGTGTGTGTGTGTGTGTGTGATGATGTTTATGTGATGTGCCAACGTGCGACTGCAGCTGTAAGTGAAACATTGCAAGTGAGCGGCTGCTGTGAAATCCGTCTCCGTGGGGGGTTCTTCAACTTCTTCCTCTTCTTCCCGCTCTGAATCTCTCCTGTGCATACGCTTCACACTCTCCCACATACAATACGGCTGCATGTGTCTCCAAGCTATCGGTTCCAAGTCATGATAGCGGCACCTATTATTCATCTCACGTGTGCCGTTACTTGTGATGCTGGCTCCACGGTGAGCTTTTGTCCCTCCCGTTATCTCCGCTATGTGAGTTGCTCATCTGGAGAGGACTTGAAGGCAGGAAATGGCCGCCCCCCCCTCCCCGTTCTCCACAAGAGCCTCTCTGCCTCTCCGTGGCTCATTTACATCTCGAGCTCGTCGACTATTTATACAACCGACGGCTGCATCAACAAAAGCATGTCACAAAGGAAAGTGTCACATGTGTCCGCTATTGTTATCTGTGTCCAATATACACGAAAAAAAACCCAATTCTATTTACCCCTCTCAAAGGAACGTTTCATCCTGTGTGCCGTAATATGGATATGGAGGAGACGCAACAAAAATAAGGGTCACATGACTGAGAGGGCGGTAGAAGCCTCATATCTAGAGCATTAGTAAAAAAAAAAAAGAAATGGCAGGGTTAGGAGGCAATAACATGCTTTGAATACGAAGCAGCTGTCAGCGCCGGTTGTCTCGCACCAGCAATATGAAACACCAGCAAGCATGGGATTGATTATATTTTATGAGCTTTTATGGAGAAATGATAAAGGTATTAGAATATACAAGAAAGGATTTGCATTACCTCTTGTGTTGGCACTGAAAGAAAACATCATTTGGCATTTTTTGCTGGGGGTACCTCGTCTATCGTCATGGAAATAACTCACTGTACTTTGATGTGTCATCCACTTCACTTTCTCTCCATAAAATCTGTAAAATAAAGTGAAACAAAGGAATCGGTCCAAATTCAAACCTACTTTGAATGTTATTGGACAATTAATGTGCGTTATCAGAGGATATCACTCATTGGAATCCTGCATCTCCTGACCGTTATTATTCCCAGAGCAATAAATACCGACGCTTTGTCCCGCCCCTCTGCGTCTGATAACGACACACAAGACGCCCATTAGCATCCGTATGAGATGCACTGGGGTCTTAAGTACCTACAATGTGGACCCATCAATTTCAATATTAAACGCTCAGAGAGTATAAAGACCAAACACAGGACTCTCAACCGGGAGACCAGTGTTCGTGTCCCAAAGAGTTTTACTGACTTAATGTACTTTTAAGCCCAACCATGGAGTTTCTCCTAAACCTAACTAAGTTTTACTGACTAAACCTGAGAAAGTGTTTTGGTTTGAATTCACAACTAACCACGTGTTTACTGCGACCGTAGTGGAGCGTCATGGTTTAACACGCTGGGCTACCCGGTGCGTTAGAAAGTGATGCTAATGTAGCTGGTTAAAAGGTTGCAAATTCAAGCAAAGTAACATTAACGCAAACAGAACTCCTCGGTTAAGTTGAGGAAAAGACCGTGGTTTGGGTTGAAATAAGTATTGCTTAAGTTACGTAACAAAAGCCAAACAATAAGTCATTTACTTTTGGTGTCACACAGAATATGAACAACCGTCTCCCGGGTGACAGTCCTGTGTTTGTTTTATCCACCCATCACCACAGACCACCACCAGAGTCGATGTGTCTCTGTATACGACGTGGTTGTAAAACAGAAGCCGGTCTCTGCAGTCTGCTTCCTGCGTTAGCTCTTTAGTTCACTCGTTCTTCATTTACATTGTTTGTGGTGTTCTTCCCCGCGTTCGGAGGCGTTCTGATATGATTACGTTTTCTGCCGTTCATGACTTCTTTTGTTCGAGGTGAGGCGTTTTATTAAGCCCAAAAGAGTCTTTTTATGTTCGTTTTATCATTTGTATGAAACGGTTGATACACAAATCCAAACTCAGGGGATTCTGAGCGTTAAGGGTGACAGCAGCCGAGCAGGGCATTGTGGGAGAGATACGGCCGTAATGTAGTCAGCAAAATGAGCAATAGCTTCATAAAAGCCAGGAGAGAGCGAGCGAGCAGGAGGCGCTTGGAACTTGGCAGGTGATGAAGTCTATGCACCAGTAACCAGAGGGGAATGCAGTGTTATTGATTAGCCTATTACAATATCAATCAACCATACTGCTAATTTACTAATGACATCTTTACTATCACAGCATGAGGAGGGGAGGGAACTGCTGCTTGATGGGAAAAAAACAAAGATTTCCTGGGGAAAACAATTTCCCCCATCATGCTCTTTGACTTGTTACTGAATATGCTCATGGGGATGGCATATCCAAGCACACTTGCTATTTTAGTTCATAGAGGCACAGTGTGCGAGGCACATCTGAAATATAAGTCACAGGCGGTGGTCGTTAATCATTTTCTCTCGAGCAGTCGCTTGTGACAAGCGGTAAAATACCTTGTTTTCACCAAAATACCAACGCCTCTCCTTCAGCTGCCTCATTTGCATAGAACACACATCTCTCTGGACTTATTCCCACCCGACCACGGCTCTATTCGCAATGCACTGGCCACAATAATGACCAAGCGGATGAGCAAAGTGCATTTTAATGTACCGCTTCAGCAACTGCAAATATAGATGCCAAATTCAATAGTAGAATAGTTTTGCTATTGTCAGTCAATTCAGTGCTGGCAAAATATTTCTGTTTAAAAAGCCCCCATGCGAGAACCGTGACTCAAGTTCAGACTTCTACTGAAGCTAAAACATAGCCTAACAAGTTAAATACAGCAGTTTGAAGAAAGAATAATCTAACTACACTTTTGGGAGGCTTTTAGGTTTTATATCCAGTCCTGATCCGGGGCCTGTAGATTTATCTCACAGTAGAATGAGACATTGATACCTCTCTTAAGTACACACCAGCACTGAGCACGAACCAAATGGATGGGCAACGCACATTTCATCACCAGGAAACTCAACATGTGGTAACTCTGCCTGAGCCACGGCACAGATTAACATCGTGATGTCCTTCAGTTAAAAGGAATCTCAATTATTTTTCATCAAGAATGTATAATAACGAGTATTTCAGTCCCTCTTTAAAGTATAATATTATGTTTAAATGATACAGTTCCCAAGCCCTAACAGACTCACGTTAAACACAGGTTGTGTTGGGAAGACGACGCTCGGATGCGAATAAAATAACGAGATTGTCGGTGTTTCTTTCTTTGAGCGACGAGGTCAAGGGACTCCGCTTACACGATCCTTCATCTGTGGTCAGCAGAGATGTGACACAGTGGAACATATAAGACATGCAGATGTCAAAAGGCAACCAGCCAACGACGAGGACGGGTCAAGAATCCACAGGGGACGTCGAAAGCTGCACGTTTCTGAGATTTAGACACAGGACCTTCAAGCAGGAGACCGGTGTTCATGTCCCAAAGTGTTGTGAAGTTATTTTGAAGTTCTGTGACATTGTTTATGTTTTACTGAGTTAACATACTTCTACGCCCAACTATGCAGATGTTCTAAATGTAACTGAGTTTTTTTGTTGCCTAAAAAGTTGCATTTACAACTTTAACCACGTGTTTACTGTGTTGACCGTAGTGGAGCGTCGTGGTTTAACACGCTGAGCTCGCCAATGTGACGAGTTGGAGCGGCAACGTGTTGATCGCTGTGAAATTGAAACTTACGGTTGTAAATTCAAGCAAAGCAACATTAACGCAAACAGAACTCCTCGGTGAGGAAAAGACCGTGGTTTGGGTTGAAATAAGTATTGCTGAAGTTACGTAACAAAAGCCAAACAATAAGTCATTTACTTTTGGTGTCACACAGGATATGAACAACCGTCTCCCGGGTGAAAGTCCTGTGTTTGTTTTATCCACCCATCACCACAGACCACCACCAGAGTCGATGTGTCTCTGTATACGACGTGGTTGTAAAACAGAAGCCGGTCTCTGCAGTCTGCTTCCTGCGTTAGCTCTTTAGTTCACTCGTTCTTCATTTACATTGTTTGTGGTGTTCTTCCCCGCGTTCGGAGGCGTTCTGATATGATTACGTTTTCTGCCGTTCATGACTTCTTTTGTTCGAGGTGAGGCGTTTTATTAAGCCCAAAAGAGTCTTTTTACGTTCGTTTTATCATTTTTCATAAAACGGTTAAAAATACTTTTCTGAGAGTTATCCTGCGTGTTCTGTCTGAGGGGACTTCACGTCTTATTTCTGACAACATTCTATTACTGCAGCATAATTTGCTGTCAAAGCGAATGCTTACGGATATCCAATAGAGTTGTAATGACACGCTCGGAGCGATAGCTTAGCATTGAGTTACAAACAGTAGAGGAACCGAACCTCCGGTGGCTTTGTGCCTTCAGGGAGGGCTGCATTCGATACCGCCCGTAATCCCGTAAATGGTTAAAAGTGCCTAATCCCTGTTGTAGGAAGGCCTTTATGTGGCCGTTTATACTTGCTGTTCGCTCAGAAAGAAACCTCAGCTGTGACACGCCTAACCGGATTAGACAGCGCGGCGTAATACTGCTGCGAGCTAATAGAGCTGTTACACCCAGAGCTCCCACAGGCACCATACACATGTTCTGTGGGTGTGTGAGGAGCAATGAAGTGATAGAGATGTTAAATACAGAGCTCCCAGTGCTATCAGTGTGTGTGTGAGTGTGTGTGTGTGTGTGTGTTTGTCCAATGGCGACAAATGACGCCTTTTTAAATGTGTTTCTATTCAGCTGCAGGGATCCATGAAGTGGCAGTGTGTGCGTGTGTATTCCCAGCATGCTTTCTGCTACTGATAAATGTGTAAATCTGACTGTACGCCAGACTCTGTGTGTGTGTGTGTGTGATTTATTTTTGTGCGTGTTAATTCCGAGTGTTAGAGTGTGTTTGTGCATTGGTGTGTTTTCATTCCCAGCATGCTTACTAGTGCTCAGAAATATGTCTGTACCAGTGTGTGTGTGTGTGTGTGTGTGTGTGTGTGTGTGTGTGTGTGTGTGTGTGTGTGTGTGGCAGAGCTGGGCTAAATAGATTCCCTCCATCTCAATAGAGCTGGAACCACGAGGTTAATGAGCAAGCGATGTTCCAAAGATGCCAGAGCACTTTGACTACATTCATCACAATGTAAACCAGCAATGCAACACACACACACACACACACACACACACACACACACACACACACACACACACACACACACACACACACACACACACACACACGTCTTTTGGCATCTACTAGTTCCTTACTTTTAAAGGGGAACTCCACCAATTCCACACATTAGGTTAAGTTTACACTAGTGTTAATGACTCGTCTTGGTCTCGCTGTTCCAAACTGGGGTTGTGACGTCGGTGTCTTCAGAGCAGCAATAGAGTCGCTCCCGTCACCACGCCCCTTTTTAGGGGGAGAACAATCCGGCATCCTGTGTAGACGGCAACGGCTTGAAAGATGTCTCTGACTTCTGCTTAAAAAAAACGAAATGCAGTTAACATTAATATCGCTATGCCGAAGAGTTTCTGTGCATAAACTGTACATAAGAAGTGGATGCAGTCGTCATGTTGGTTTGTGGACTGATGTTTTGAAGCCTTGAGTTCGACGATTTCACCGCCGC
Organism: Ophiodon elongatus; assembly: GCA_016806645.1. NCBI lineage: Eukaryota > Metazoa > Chordata > Actinopteri > Perciformes > Hexagrammidae > Ophiodon > Ophiodon elongatus. The sequence continues at coordinate 278,629 of JACSYO010001060.1, forward strand.
CATCTTGGATTACGGCTGTCGCCATGTTGTTTTTATGTGTGGACTAAGCATCAGCACATCCCGGCCTCTGTTGCTTTTCTACGGCCCTGAGCATCAATTTTAAAGGCTGTGAACGGTCAACCTATTATATAGTTTCGATTTTTTATCATTTTTTTTTCAAGTAAGGACATTTCATCATGCTCTTGCCTCTTTAAAGGACTGTTTAATGAGATTAGAAATAGGTAAGGCCCTGGGAAATCCATTACAACACCAAAGATCCTCACAGGCATAGAAGCACAGAGGTGTGTGTGTGTGTGTGTGTGTGTGTGTGTGTGTGTGTGTGTGTGTGTATTCATATGTGAGTGCATCCTGAATACAAATGTGTTTCTATATCTATGTGTTGGAGAACTACAAGAGCTGCACAAAGCCGGGGCTCTGCAGTGTTGCATCACTGTGTGTGTGTGTGTGTGTGTGTGTGTGTGTGTGTGTGTGTGTGTGTGTGTGTGTGTGTGTGTGTGTGTGTGTGTGTGTGTGTGTGTGTTTGTTACTACATGTGTGTCAATGAGTGTTAGTGCAGCGCTTGAAGCTTCCTTTCATGTGTTAACATGCATCTGAAGCAAAGATAAGCCCCACGAGTCTCTCTCTCTTTCTTTCTCTCTTTCTCTCTTTTTCTTCCTCTCCTTCATCTCTCTCCCTCGCGGCCGCAGAGGAAATCTTTTCTTATCCTGTAACAATGCCTTAAATTCATTTTTCAGTCTGCTTCACCCCTCCCCTCCATGACTATCACCTCGCTAATTACAGATCATACCCTTTTCGAGACAGAGAGAGAGAGAGAGAGAGAGAGAGAGATAGAGAGAGAGAGAGAGAGGTGACCGATCTGGTGTAATGGGCTCCCACATGGAGCCGGGATGACTCTCCCACTTTTAATGACTCCGCAACATCAAACATTGAGGCTGCCAAAAAAGCAGCAGTGATTTCTCTCCATCCTCCGTCTCTCCCACACTCTCTCGTCTTCCCTCCCTTCACCCACTTATCTTCTCCCTCCCTTTTGTCGAGCATCAGTGAGGGAAAGGGAGATAAAGAAGGGGAAGAAAGAGGTGGAGAGAGGAACAGGGATTCATCTCCTTGCCCCCCCCCCCCTCCCCACTTGCCATTTTTGATATTTCATCCACACATGGAATTTCTGGAGTCATTCAGTCGCAAAATAAGACTCATCACTATTTCATTGTTTTGCCATTATGTTTCATTTCCTGTCCCGTTCCCTCCCTTCTCCCTTTTTTTTCCGACAATTGTCCGACACTTTCTAGTCCTCCACTTGTTTTGCCCACGTCATCCTTCTCTTTCATTCATTACATAACTTCCCATCTACCTGTTATCTACCTTTGACGTTTTCAATTTGCACACAAAAACTCAGAAATTTGAGAAAAGGAATATTGCAATAAAGTGTGTATGCGCGACCGAGGCGTAGAAGTTATCGGTAGAGAGAAGCTGCAATAAAGGCTGACGGATGGTTGAGTAGCTTCAGAAACATTCCTTCATCACTTTCTCCCTCCTTCCGTTCTCTGACACTCTCTCAACACCTCCTCTCCTTCTCCGTCTCCTTCAAACACATCAATTTGAGGAAAGAAATTTCAAAAAAAGGTTTGCATGCTTGTGAGAGGTGGGAAAGTTGACGCGGCAGCTGTCGCAGCGCTCTCCTGAAAGCAACACTCGGTGTCTGCTGCTCACACAGAGACGCAGCACCGATAAGCCCCGCCCACACCGGAAGGGGGGGGAAGCGATTCATCTCTCTCCACTGACTTTGCATTGCGAGAAGGAGCCTCCTTGTCTCTTTAATCTGATAACAAGCCTACAAGCTGCAGTGTGGTGGGACGCTGGACCGACGGAGTAAAGAAGGCAGAAATACATTTTTATAAGCTTTAAGAGGATAAAAGTGACGCATCAGCAGAACCTCGGCTGCATATTGTGACGCTGATTGTTTTTACCCCTCCTTAGGGCGTGGTTTCCAGCCCTACCTCCACCTGTAGGCTCCTGTAGTGCATGTTCCGCGAGGGTCAAAGTCACCATCGCAACGCCCCCCCCTTCCCTGTTGTCTCCTTGAGGGGAGTGACAGACGCCGACACGTCAACACTGTCTGATAATTGATACAACGTGATGGTGGATGACTGAAATGTGAAAAAAATAAAAAATGGCTGCATTTCGGAAGAGTTGATGTTCGAGCAAACAAAAAAAACGTTTGGTGCATCAACCAGCGCATCAGTGTGCGTTTCCTCTTCACGCAACAGCAATTAAACGCCCTCGAGCATCGAGCCTGTTATTTTATGTCGTTGCCGTGATTATGTAAACACGAAGGGAGTTGATGGAAATGTTCAAATCTTGCGCCGCAATTTAACATAAACACAATAACTGTGTCTGCAGCTCTCTGCGTGCGCCTTCTCCATCAGTATCTCTCTCTCTCTCTCTCTCTCTCTGGCACCATCCAATTCCTCTGTCTCTCCCTCCTGCTCACCGCATGTTGCTTTCTGCTGTAATAACTCGCTCCATCTCCACGCGACAGCTCTCCGGTCCATTGGGAGACCCCCACGACGTTCCCAGGCCTGACGCTCCTGCTTTTCACTGCTTCTGTGTCCCACTGTTTGCTCCTGTTTATTTAAATTGTATGTCTTTTCTCCTGGTTACATATGAATATACAGACGAATGCACCCTAGCTGGCCCATTGCAGTCCTCATTTTAATAACTGGAGTTATTATTTATTTTTCCGAATAATATCGGAAACCCTCAGTATGCCTCCCAAACACCTGTTGAATACATTTTTAAGACAACTATCTCCAATAAATACAAAGTATTGTTTGAGCAGGCCGGCAACCTCCAGTTCTGCCGAGTGAAACTGATGCAGAAGTGTGTTAAACTTTGATTCTCTCTCCTGACCACCAGGGGGCGACTCCTCTGGTTGTATAGAAGTCAAAGCTTCATGTGTTAAAGCTGCATTCTCTCTCCTGACCACCAGGGGGCGACTCCTCTGGTTGTATAGAAGTCTATAGAAAATGACTCTACTTCTCTCTTGATTTATTCCCTCAGTAAACATTGTAAACATGAGTTTATGTCTCAATCTCTAGTTTCAAGTCTTCTTCAATACAGCATGATGTTCATTTAGTAAATTATGGTCCATTAGAGTCAAACAGACCATAAAGCAGGGGATGCTTTAGGGGCGGGGCTACAAGGTGATTGACAGGTTGCTGTCGCTACCAGAGCCATATGGTTACGTCACTCCTCCGCTTCACTACGTCACTCCTCCACTTCATCGGATGCAAAAAAGCCAAGATGGCGACGGTGAAATCTTTGAACTCTAGACTTCATAACGGCAGTCCGCAAACCAACCGGTGACGTCACCATGACTACGTCCACTTCTCATATACAGTCTAGTTTTGAGACAACGTTTTTTTCATCCAAGGCTGCAACAGAAAAATGATTCACAATGAAATTACAAACAGATCAATAGCCATGATTAAACACGAAGCCATCTCAGAGTCAATGAGTAGAAGGTCACAGGCGAGACTGGGTGCCAACACTGTGCATCGTTGAGCGATGAAGAAGTACTCTTGTCACTTCTCAGCTTAATTAGACATTATCGGTGACTTTTATTATACATCCTTTGACATATTAAGTAAACATAGTAAATGTAGCCATGTTTAGTCTTTAGCTTTTCAGTTGGGCCCCCATGTATCACTTTCATGAGCTACACACTGATTTTACATGAGCACTGTCTCAGGGAAATGAGTCTGAAGGCTCATGTGTCGGGATTTCTGTAAAGTGTACCAGACTCACTATACATTGCTGGACTATGATGCATTCCATATCCAAGAGCAATTAGCTGCTACACATTCTCATTTTCTTACAGTTGAGACAGATTGAACAGAAATCCCCAATAAACTATTAAAACCACACAATTGGGAAGAGAAAACAGTTAATAATTGTATTGAGATCATGTGTGCGTACTTCTGTAAGTACAGTTTGTTGAAACTTTAGAACAAGAAGTAGCTTTGCAAAATCTATCGGATGTTTCCACTGGACACTTCGGGTGGAAATGGTTTGAGTTTTTTTCCCAGTCTGTCGTGATAAAATACTTTGAGAGAGTTCTTCGTCAAAATAATCAATCATCTCCATTTCAGCTGTTAAGTGATCCCTTTCCTTTCACTGGAAGAAATGCAATCTTAAGCTTAGCCGATGCGAATATGAGGCTTCAGCTGTCTCGGTGTTAGAGTTATCCAAATTAAGTCAATATCTTCGCTTTAATAGCTGATTGAATGTGAGTGGAATTTAAACTAAAAGAAGACTTACTTTGAGGATACACACTCAATTTGTCTAACTCAGACTACTGGAGCCTCTTATTAGCTCTGGCTGTACTTGGCTGATTTTCTTTGTTTGCTATGTGACATTTTTGCTAAATTAGACAGTTAGAGCCTGTACTTTAACGTGTAGCTGTGTCACTATTTCCAAAGTGGTTTCAATATTATGGCAAAACTGGTGACTTGAATAGAACAAATACTGTCATGTTGCTTATGGTCAGGGTTCTGGGTATGTTGCCACGTAGCATGAGGTTTGTGTGGAGGAATATAAATGATGACCAAAATCAGAACAAATTCTTCATTCCAGCATGATGTTCATTTAGTAAATTATGGTCCATAAAGTAGGGGATGCTTTAGGGGCGGGCTTACTGTGATTGACAGGTCGACACCAGAGACGTATACGCCGTCACTACATCACTCCTCCTCAGTCCACATATGGTCACTTCAGTTCATTCAGGAGATACTTGTTTAGAATTGAACAATAATTTTTTACATATGCATAACATATGAATAGTGCAAAGTCTTTGGCGATTGGACTCCATCCTGAATAGGATGCTCAAGGGGCCGTGATGCCGAGTTCTGATGAGTGACTGATCGCAGGGATAATTAGAGACAGAGATTTAGGAATGAAAAGGAGTGTAAAGAGAGTCTTCCTTTCTGAACTACGGCTTAAGCTCTATTTCATCTGTTGCCAAAAAAACAAGATGGCAACAGCGGAATCGTCAAAATCGAGGCTCTAAAACATCAGTCCATAAACCGGCGGGTGACGTCACCATGACTACGTCCACTTCTTATATACAGGCCATGATCTGGGGTGCCAGAGAAGCCGGCTGATATCGGGCCTTTTCAGAGCACTGCTCATTGTTTACAGTCCGATCAGCAACTTGAGACGCGAACCAGGACGGGACGAGAGGGAGGAGAGGGAGGAGAGGGAGGAGAGGGATGGATGAGAGGGACGAGAGGGAGGAGAGGGAGGAGAGGGAGGAGAGGGATGGATGAGAGGGACGAGAGGGAGGAGAGGAATGAGAGGAACAAGAGGGATGGATGAGAGGGACGAGAGGGAGGAGAGGGATGGATGAGAGGGACGAGAGGGAGGAGAGGAATGAGAGGAACGAGAGGGATGGATGAGAGGGACGAGAGGGACGAGAGGATGGATGAGAGGCGAGAGAGGGAGGATGGATGAGAGGGACGAGAGGGAGGAGAGGAACGAGAGGAACGAGAGGGATGATGAGGGGAAGGGAGGAGAGGGACGAGAGGGAGGGATGAGAGGGAGGGACGAGAGGGAGGAGAGGGACGAGAGGGAGGGATGAGAGGGAGGGACGAGAGGGAGGAGAGGGACGAGAGGGAGGGACGAGAGGGACGAGAGGGATGAGAGGGAGGGATGAGAGGGACGAGAGGGAGGAGAGGGAGGGATGAGAGGGAGGAGAGGGCCGAGACGAGTCTCATCCAGCATTCCCGTGTATACCCACGAAAAAATAATGCTCCTTAATGTGTAGATATCCCATGAAATGATTGTGTATGTTATTCACGTAATAACCAATAGTAATATCTCAAACACACGGACACGCCTCCTGGAGATAGAATAAATGTAATTAATGCGGCAAGCCGTACTTCAGCCCTACTTGGTGGCTTTCTGGTGTTCGTAGTATAGTTTGCCGGGACTTCGAGAAAAATATGAACACCTTCAAATCATGTTTTTTTGTTTTTCAGTCGTTTAAACTAAAACAAAAAAAACCTGGAGCACAGCAGCAAGCATGCAAATGATCCCATATTGATTATTACCCCGCTTTATTGCAGCACTTGTACTGAGCATTATGCACAGTGGAACCTCTCCGCTTGTTTATGAATGTGCGATGTGTCCAACGCTCTCGATGGAGAAGTTTCTGGGAGGAGCAGGATGCGTCCATAAAGCAAAGCGAGTCTCATTAGGGCGACAGCACGCGGCATCACTCACACCTCGCTCACCCTCCGTCTGTCTCCCCCACCGCCTCCCGGCTCGTCTCCCTTCCTCGTCCTCTGTTTTCATCAGACGCCGTCCCCCTCCCGTCTCCTCCTCTTGCTGTGTTTGACTCTCCTCATTTTCTTTTGATCCCCCCCCGCCCCCCCCCCCATGCCTGTCACAGCCCCTCTTTCTGTCGGCTGTCTTTGGGGCGTATTGGCACAGCGATGGCGTTGCTCTAAACCCACCCTGTCGTTTCTCCTCCGCTCTCCTCGTTTCCTTGGCGTCGCTCCATCTCATCCCGCTCTGTTTCCTGCACAGGCTCATTATTGTTATTTACGCCTCTCGCCTGACGCTACCTGGCTCTCCGTTTCTCCTGTCGCTCCCTGTCTCTGTTCCCATCTTTGCCTCCGTTCATCTCCGTCTCCAGAACTCTACGCATTACATCATCGTCCTCGGCAACCGTCCTTCGTTCCTCCTTTTCTTTTTGTCTCTTCCTCCCTTTTCCCTTCTTCCTTCTCCTCCTTTCTCTGCTCTACTTTTTCTCATTTCCTGTTCCCTGCATTCGGCTCTCTTCTATTTGCCATCTTCCTCCTTTACTATTTTATTTACTCTCACTTCCTCCAATTGTTTTTCCCTTCCACTTCCCTCACTTCTTTCCTTTTGACTTTAAATGGGTGGATCCGTGTTCACCAGGTACGGTTGTAACCCTACGAAGTGGTTCTGTAGCATCTTTTTGTTTTTTGCCTCGTCACGTGTTTCAAACTGCGACCGTAATCCAGAGGAAAATACATTCCCCTCCAAACGTGATTGCGAATGCAGTTTAGTTGAACGGTATCGTAATTTAGTTTGAGACAGGGTTGCCTTTTCTCCCCCTTTTCTCCCCCTTCTTCTTCTTCTTCTTCTTCTGTTGTTTATAAATCCCTCCTCTCCTCTGCCTTCCTTTCCTTTCCTTCCCATCTGTCCTTTATTTTCTTGCACTCCCGTTTCCTCCCCTGGCTCGTGACCTATTGTCTACTAAGACTCCCTCTCTTCCCCTTTGTTACTTATTCCTCTCCGCTCCTCCTATCATCCTCTCTTCTTCCTCCATCTATTCTTTCTTCCTCCTCCCTTCCTCTCCCTTCCATTCAAACCCTTGCTCTGATCATTTTGCTTGAAAGCTTCTCCCTCCCCCATTGCCCCCCTTAAGACTCACCCCTTCACTTTATCATCTGTCGGAACATGACATGTCCATCACTCTGCCATCTATTTATTAATTCTCTTTCTCCGCCTTCATCCTCCCCCCCTCTGCTCTCCCACCTGATCTGCACATCACCTCCCTCTGTACGTCTCGTGTTCACAACTTGTACTCTCCTTTCCTTCCCTGTGTGACCTTGGTTTCCACATCATTCCCCTCCCCGTTCTTCACCACCTCCGTCCGTACCTCTCTGTTCTGACAAGTGGTGAATATATTATTTTAAAACCGCGCTACCTCGAGCATCGCCGCCATTCCTTTGTCCATTATCAAAGTTTGACGTCGGTGGACAGATTGTCCTTTCTTTTATCCAGACGCTGCGATATTACGCACAGTGGAATACCGTTATGCGCTGACTGTGGTAATCCAGGAGGGTAAAAGACGTCTTAATGTGGTTACGGCAAGCTGTCGGCTCCCATCGAGGCTCGTGGACGATGAGAAAATCGTCGTAAGGTGAATCCAGCTGTCGTTGTGGTTTGTTCAGGTTACCGCTGCTCCGGGCTTTTAACGCACACAAGAACTCCTCCAATCGATGGGAAAGATTCTGAAAAGCTTAGTGATTTTTCAAAACAGTCAAACTATGTTTGTGTTTCTACGTGCTAAACTGCAGGAAGTACACACCACACTAGTTCCGGTTTGGTTTGTTGAAATAATTGCTGTATGAGAATATTGATACCACTCTCATGTACTGTGTCCTTTGTTTGTTGTGGTTTTTAGATTTTGTCTGAGTTGTAAACACAGACTGTATATAAAAAGTAGACGGAGTCACTGTGACGTCACCCATTGGTTTGTGGACTGAGGTTTCAAAGCCTTGAGTTTGGCCTTTGGCCCGCAACCATCTTGGTTTCGTTTTTTGCAACCCGAAGTGAGGTTAGAGCTAAGTGCAACCGAAGAGACATGTTTAGGCAACCAAAATGTTACAATTAACTTTCATGAAGTGAAAACACACTGTGAAACACCCAGACCGGACAACGCCATGGTAGAGACCTGTCAATCACAGTAGCCCCGCCCCTAAAGCATCCCCTGCTTTATGGTCTGTTTGACTCTAAATGGACCATAATTTACTAAATGAACATCATGCTGTATTGAAGAAGACTTGAAACTAGAGATTGAGACATAAACTCATGTTTACAATGTTTACTGAGGGAATAAATCAAGAGAGAAGTAGAGTCATTTTCTATAGACTTCTATACAACCAGAGGAGTCGCCCCCTGGTGGTCAGGAGAGAGAATACATTTGAAAAAACTCTAAATATCAGGCAAGTATAGTGTTGACACACACTTTATGGTAACACTGAGATTATTCCTCAAATAATAAGACCATAACTGACAGAAACCTTTTATCGTTCAGCACCATCAGTATGGTGACCTGTTGGGGTCAATCCAAGGCAGAGACCACCCAGGGCTGGAATATCCATCCGAGCCAGACCCGGTCCCTTGCCTCAAAAACAAACGCCCGAACCGACCAGCCTGAGTTGCAATCCTGTAATCCAACGTGCGTATGGGCAATCTGCTTCTTGCTTTAAGGCCAAATATATGTCAGCGAAATCGTTTGTCATGAGGGATTTTGCAACAGTTCACTTTGTAACCATCCTATCATGAAGTGATTGATGCAGCTCTTGAAAAGGAAACGTCTGTCTCCCTCTGTCCCTCAACGGGGAATCACCTTTCACGTCTGCGGTGTGTTTTTTAAAGAGAGGCTTTTGAGCGCGTTGCACAGCTCTCCTCCAGGTCACTGTCAGTTGAGACGTTATGTCTCTTTTATGGAGGCGATAGCCAAACTCTGAAAAATGCTGAATCAGACCCGAATTATGTTGAAAAATAGGAACATTCTAGTTTAAAAGCGTATTTCTTCGTCAGATCGGTTTCGTGAAGTGATAATCTGTCAGGATGAACCTGTCAAAGTAAAAGTTCAAGATAATAAGTCATATTTAGAGTGGATGTAGATGTGCAATGAAGTCTAAAAAAAAGCAAAACTTATAGAAGGGTGAATGTTTAGACCATTTTAACAAGTATAACAAGTACAGATGGTGCAGTGTGAATGCACAGATGTTGAAAGCATGTACAGATGGCCATGCTACAGGGGTCATTTAGAGGGTACAGCAGTTGAAGAGCAGAATAACAGCCTTAATGGCCCGGGGCTCCCCCAGAGCCCCGTGTGACTTCATGCACGTGACTTAACAGCAGTTGGCGGTTGACGTTGCGCTTTAACAACTCTTGGTTCTGCTGCCTGGTGTCGACGTCCCGCGGGCTGGATAATGAGCCTCTGGTGGGACACGCGCAGCAACACATTCCCATCGCAACTCCTCACATACTGAGCACCCCTTGGAGCCACCTTTCTAAAACACTGGGGAGATTAGCGGGTCGAACTATGACACGGTCGCAGTGAACACACGGTTGACTTTGTGAATTCAAGCAAAAACACGTCAAAACTCATTGGTTAGAGTTGGGAAAAGCATCAGGGTCGGGCTGAAAATAGGTGCTTAAACTAAAAAAACGCAACTTCAAAAATAATGAAACAAAACTTTGGTGTGAAGTCTTGTTTGTTTGCCTTATTATCAGCTTACACCATTGTGGTTGCTCGTGTTAAGATTAAATGTAGTCTCCTCTAGATAGCCTCTAATTAGGATTTAGTCTCAAGTTGTCAAGATGGAGGAATCCGCGGAAAATCAGCCTCATATATTAGTCTTGTGTGCCAGCCATAAGATAATAATTCATTTTTTTACAGAGAATAAGACAATAGCTTGTATGATGAAAAACACATAATTCCTCACACAGACTTGGAGGTTAGAGGCGACTCAATTAAGAACCAGTTCGCCCTGTTTTCCTGCACAATTGGATCTTTTTTTGTATCTAATAGGCTGTTTTTATCCGCACCTCGGGCCTGCTTATTAGAGTTCAGTCAATCTGTGCCCTCCTTTGGATCCTCTCTTCTTCCTCCCCTCTCAGTCTTCTCGCTCCACTGGTTGGGCTTTGATCATGGCGCTGGATAAATTGCACCTCTCCATGAGCCTAAAACAATGTTTAATCGTCTTGAATTGCCGGCGCTCTCGTGGAAAAGCATCGCAGCGCTGCCTATCGTCTTTGCTAACAACGCATGGCTGAGTTGAAGCGCTTCAGCGGGAGCGAGGACGAGGCGGAAATCACAGGGGATCGTTTAACATGCCCAAGCAAATAACAGTGCGAGTCTCAACGATTTCCTTCGCTCTGATGCAGATGCAAACGTGATCTGGGGAAACTTTTGTACAGATGAAGGGAGCGCTTGGAGCATACTGTCTCGTCTAGCTGGGGGAAGGGTGCACCCGTGTGGCTTCACTCTACCTGATAATATTTCACTACTTTGTCGGGGACTTTTCCTGGACCGGATCTCTTTGTGTTTGAGAGAAAAACGATCCAGTTTAATAGAGTACAGCTACAGCAGCATACTGCTAAGTCACAGCAATATACAGGCATAACTACTGCGACGACACAGTGTTCAGCTTTAGTTCACAGGGACGTACTGAGAAAGTAACTACGAGCTAATTTACTGTAAATGTAGTCGATATTAACAGTGTGTGTTTGTATATTTGAGCGTGATGAATCTTAATGATCCGAGTGAAGAACTTGTGCTCCAGGACGTGACTGTGAGGCCCCTGGACTATGCTATCTGTACAATATGTTGTGGTAATATTTTACACATTTGAATGAAAGTATGACAAGGTACACAATTTCAGTAATAATTATGTTTTGATAACAGCAGCAGTGAAATTCGTCACATGTAAAAGTGCTGGGAACACTGGTCAGTTAGAGTTAAGACAAATGTGACATAACTGGCCACAATTATTACTTTTAATGTTTGTATAATCAATACATTAGGATGATAAAATTTGAGCTTATAAAATTCCAGCCTGATCGCTCAGAAATAAGCGAAATTACTACGAATTTGATGGTAATTTTAACACGTTACGCACATCTAATTAAAATACGTCACAACATAATAGGAAAACACTTCACAACCGTCACCAACGCAACTTAGAAACTCACTTTTCTACATCACTTGTTCAGCGTGGAGCTTCACACGAACGCGTTAACACCAGTCGGTGGAGAGACTACGTGCAACTATGATACGCTAAAAGCAAGAACGGTGTTCTTATTGAGTGAAAAATGACTTACAATTGTTGCGTCATTCATACGCCAGTTGGGGACAGCTGACTGGTATTTTATTTGGGATCACATTTTAAAATTCTAGCCTCTATGTAAGTACCAAATGTATTTATTGTACAGTATCGTATTGTTCTCAACAACAAAAAATACACTTATGGCACCCATTGCCATGTTGTTCTCTGGTCACCATAGATACAGTATAAGTACAGACACGCAAACAGGTCTGTGTGTGTGTGTGTGTGTGTGTGTGTGTGTGTGTGTGTGTGTGTGTCACATCAAAGCTTGCCATGCTGCCACTGTAAGTCACGACCATCACCTCTTACCATCTGCTGAGACCTGCCAGACTCCCAGTCTGTCGGTCCATCTAAATATAGAAGCTTTATAACGTCTTTACCTCCAGCTCCCGGGCTAATTGTTCAACGACTTTCCTTCAAACTCTGTGGAACAACTTTACCTGCTGTGCAAGTGAATCTGGCTTATTGACAGATCTTTGCTAATGTGGTGGCAGGAGTCCAGTGAAAAGCTGTCGGCGGAGGAAAACACCGGTAGTAGACGTTCTGTGATTTCTGGACCTGGAACCTTTAACGGGAGTTCTGTCGTAGGGAAGGTTTCCATTAATTTACGTTCTCTGGGCCCGTGTCCACAGGAAAGCAGAGCGCTTCATCGATGTTTCTCCATCAACATTCTTGACAACACATCACCTCTCTAACCACTATTGTAGGGTAGCATCACTCCTTTGTTTTTTTTATCATCTAGTTGGGCTACCATCTATTTCTTTGACATTTTTTTTTTTTTTATACCACGAGCACCAACCGGAGGATGCTTGCTCTCGTACTTCGTATGGATGAGCTCGTCAGCGCTCTGACAGTCGCAACGCTAGAGCGAGGAGGACGATCCATCCAAGGCAACTATACGACGATAAAAGCACTCCACTCGCGATCAATAAACTGTGTCCGTCTGGCCGATGGAGAAGAAACACAACGTGGACACTAACTGTGTTTAGTAGCAGGAGACTCGAGGAGGAAAGGTCCACCTCGTACACTAACTGTGTTTAGTAGCAGGAGACTCGAGGAGGAAAGGTCCACCTCGTACACTAACTGTGTTTAGTAGCAGGAGACGCGAGGAGGAAAGGTCCACCTCGTACACTAACTGTGTTTAGTAGCAGGAGACTCGAGGAGGAAAGGTCCACCTCGTACACTAACTGTTCCGCTGTGGTTACACGGTTTCATTCCCTGTGGTCGAGGTGAGCAGAAGGTTTGGAGATGGCTCGGCAAAACGTTAGACGATAACTGAGCCTTTTTACAATTTGCTTCACGTGGCGTTCTTACTCTCAACAATCTCTAGTGGCAGGAGAGGAAACCCGAGCAGCACGAGCTCACCGATCCCAGTTCGGTAATACTTTCCTTTAGAGAAAGCACAAATAATGCTATGGATATTACATACATTTTTTCTACCTGAAGTGCTTGTTATTATTCGGGGGACGCCTTGATTGACGTGTCTGAGCATCAGTTATGTTTCTTAAAATCATTTTATACGGTCGAAATATTGACAGAAACAACATTCAACGTTATTCAGTCAGGTGTAACATGCAGTATGCATCAGCTGTAGGCTTCAAGGACAATTTCTGTTTCTGATAGTTCAATGTTACCCAATTAAAAGGTGGTGGGGTTCAGGCAGTCCATGAAATAAAATAAGCGCTATAGAGAAGAAAAGTTCAGAATGAGGGCCTGGAAATATATTTCATGATCCATTCTATGCCAATATTAAATCAAACTGATGCTTTGACGGCACCCAAATTGCAATTTTGCAACACTCACTCAATTTAACGTGACCTGAGACGGATACAGTTCCAGTTAATGACGTCTCTCTTAACCTCTCTGTGCCTGAGTCGGTCGCTGTGATGCAAATTAATGCACAACCATAAATCAAGCTTTGCGTACATTAGCGACTTGTGGCTATGATGGTCAACTAATAATGACAAATTAGGATGCCTCTTATTATGATTTCAGCCACATCTGTTTTTTGTTTGCAATGTCTAGCTTTACATATTCCACATGTCCTTGCAAGTTTGAAATGTATTTCCAGTTTTCTCATATCTGAAATACCAGAGTTCATAAACATTTCTAAAAAGGCCCTTCTGATCCTTCCTCCCCCCCTTTCCTCTCCATCTTTTGCTCCCCTGTGTTCGGCTTGTTTGGGTCGTCCATCATCTCCATAATCTGCAATCATACACATCACATTCCACATGTGAAACCCCCCCCCGATTTCCCCCCCCACCCACACACACACACACACACACATCAACTTACATTCATGAACACACATGTAAACAATGCAAGCATACACACACACTACTTAAATTTAAAGCAGTTTAAAATTGAATCCAGATTCCCTCTGGAATCAGCATTCCAATCCAAAGCAGCCTTTTACCGTTATTTCCCCTGAGGATAAAACGTGGCAATCCATCCCCACAGAAACTCAGGTGAGAGGTACTGTTGTATATTTCAAGCGACAGTGATGTTGGAGTGATGATGAAGGAATCTCCGCGGACACTGTTCTTGCTGGTATAATGAAGTTTATTACAAACAAGCAACATATGTCAAGACGGGCGTCATGAACACCCGGAGAGTCCCAAAGTCGAACAGAACTCTAACCGTCGGGGATCTCCCGATCACTTATATATGGTTGTTGTTTACGCCCCAGACTTGAGTATATAATGACGTCATAAAGAGGGCCCCCAATAAAAGACATGTTTCGGACATAGGCACAGCCACTCCTCCATCCTCCAGGTCAAGGAGCATTGCCCAGCGGGGGTACCTAATGATTATCCCATGTGTAACAACAGCAATGGATCCGACATTCCAAAGTCACAGGCCCCTTCACATATGTTATCTTCATGCATTACAGAGCAAAATATACTACAGTACCACACTCGATTGGTCTTTAACCAACAGCTAATGGTTTACCACGGCATGTTTTCAAACCTTGACCTGCTCGGACAAAATATGAGAGAGGCTTGTTTGCAGAAGAGCACTCAAAAGAAGACACTGGTTGATGTGCGATACCTTTTTTGACCCTCCAGAGGCCTAGAGAGAGCAACTCTCTCAACTGTAAATCCATATTGTTGGTAAAAACAGAACCTATGTATATTTCTGTAATAGCTAGAATGCGTTGGACCCATCCACCTCCCCGACCTCCTGCCTATGTAGACTCTCAGACCGTGAGAAGAAACTCATTTGTGATACGTCAAATAAAAAGAAAAAACGTTTCCCTTTGAAATGTAATTCACAATACAGTTTTGTTGTATGGGACGGTCATTTTTAGGAGACCAGGCTGGAAAAATATCACCTCCTAACTCCTCCTGTAAATTAAAAACCAGATTTCTAAAAACCTTGGCGGCAGCTTTTAAAATCTCTGACACTTTGCACGGGTATGAAACAAAAAACAGGATCTTTTGGGTCTGATCTCAAAATCACGGACTCTGACTCATCCTGACGATATCAGACCTGAACCTGAACGGAGACAGTATTAGTCCTTTTAAAAAAAATATATTCCAACTATGGACATGACGCACTAAATTACAGAACATTAGCGTAATGTCCACCAGCACAAAAACAAGTTGCTTAAAATTGCTAATAATCCATTCCTGTTAGATGATATGTATTGTGCACATGCAACTGCAAGCATGTGGCAATGCAACTGCAAGCATGTGGCAATATATATTATCTCATAAAAATAAAGAAACTGGCCCACTCGATGATATCAAGCTCCACTTTGCCTTTTGGCAATACTGGCCGGATGACTCAGGGTCATCATGTCCCCACAAAGAAGAAGCCTTCCCACAATTATTTAGGATCTTCAGAAGTTCCCCCTTTTGCTTTTAATTAATGAATTGATGACTGTTAGCTTATTAAACAATGGCAATGATCTCGTCTGATGCCTCAGCCAGCAAGAGACAGAGACACAGGCAACATACAGTTCATGTGAAGACACCAAACTGAAAGAACTAAAGACAACAGCAAATCTGCTCGGACTCAAATCGGTACTTTGTCAGGGACGGTAACACGTTGCAACGTTAACCTCGTCAACAATGTGGAGAGAACTTTTCATAATGTGCAAAACCAACCTCAACGCCTTTTGTCTGACCCTTTGTCGAGTTGAAAGCTGCCGATATATGAGAAACGGAAGATTTAGGCCTATTTAGTCGCATATAGACAGGATATGAAACATAACGGTATTTTTATGTATAAATTGTCCCTCTGTCCCAAAATTCAGTTTCTCTGCATTTGCACATCTAACTGAACCGTTCTGGAGTCTCCTGCAGAGACAAAGAGACCGATCCTCTTTGAATACTCACATGATAAAAGGCCAGTTGGAACCCAGCTCAGCTCAATTATGCTCAGTGGGCTCCCGTGGCCATACATAAACAATTATTTTCTCTTTCTTAAGCTCAAGTATTGGAAAACTTCTGAGGGCTTGAAAGGAAACTTAAGATCTTCACTACCCAGCGTCCCAAACGCTGGCGGTCGCAGGTCCCATGCCAGCCAGAAAATAGCAAAAGTTTTCTGTTTATGTGTTTTTGTTTTGACTGTTTCTTTGTAGTTTGTTGTGCGTCTGGCCGCTCCTCATTTCTAAGTGCATCCGTTACCTGTGCTTATGTGACCAGCTTAGACAACGTGCCTCTCTAATGTGGACCACAGCTTTGCTTTAGCGTAGACACTAAGTACTGTGTGTGTGTGTGTGTGTGTGTGTGTGTGTGTGTGTGTGTGTGTTTGTGTGTGTGTGTGTGTGTGTGTCATTACGTAGCTGATGGTTCTGCCTATTGTGCTCACCGAGGATGAGTACTTCTTGCAGAGAGGAGAGGAGAGGTGGGTGGCATGTTTGATGGACGACAAAATGAATAGAGTGGAGGACGTGATGGGGGAAGAGAGAGAGAGAGAGAGCGAGAGAGACCCACACGTGACACAGAAAGTTTTTTGGTGGGAAGAAAAATCTATAAAAAAAAACGGGGCCAAAGAAAAATGAAGCAGCTTCCCAGAAATGTTTTTTCTCTTCATTCCTCCGACGATGGTTCTTTTCTTCGGGTGATGGAATTGCATTTTGAGCAATTTTGAAGCAGAGCCACGTCTGGCGCTCTTCACTTCTTGGATGGCGATCGCTCATTATCTGACGGAGCCCAAAGACGCCGACAGGTCACGAACCCCTGAAGGAGGTCCACGCAGCTCTAGGAAAGGCTTCGTAAAACTAGCCCTCCAGAAAACTGCTGAGTCGCATGACGCATAAGTAGTTTTGTGCAATGAAAAATATACTTTACATGAGGGGTTTATTAAGCTCCTGTCAATCTGCAACAGACTCAAACGCTCAGGGAAGTCATTTGTCTGGGTTCATCGACTAAATCCAAATTAAGACAGACGGAAGTGGTTATTTAGAGGAATTAGACGCAAGCCAGATTTGTGGAACTAATTAAGTACCGAAGTTTGTGTCAGAGGAAAATATTTTGAAATCATTAAAAAGCTAAATAATTGTCAGACGATAGCCGGCGGGTCCCAGATTGCGTTTACGATGTGTTTGTTTCTTTTGCTCTCGACTCGGACTGTTTACTCGCTCTCAACTAAAGCCTGCTCGATGGTGATTGGTCGATGCCACTCGGACTCCAACTGGAACCAGAAATAGATTCAGAATCTGCTCCTAGAGATTAGCTCCAACCTTACAACTTAGTTTGTTTGTTTCAATTTACAACGTGTTTTGGATTGTTTATAACTGCGACTGGAATCAGGGAGAACATAAGTTTCCCTTGAGGGTTATTGAGGGTGCAGTTTATTTGTACGGAAACAGGCGAAACAGAGTCGAGAGCTTTGTGCAAGAAGCTCTCGTTCAAAGATTTGTTCTTCATGATTCTAACGGAACAAGTTATGCTCTCCAAGCAGGTGCTGGCAGAGCCCTCTCACCATCTATCATCTTTTTATGATTCCAGTCGGCAGCTCCAGTCAGAATTTGACAGACCGAAGATTCATACCTCTGTAGGATCCCACAGTACCGGGTACTTTTCTAAATTCACAGCAGTCTTTTTTTTTTATATTTTTCCGTCGGGTCACAGAGACACCAAACTGTGAGGGGAGGGAAAATATTTCTACTTTCAGCGTGATGTGCCTGTGTTGTCCCGACAAACCTTGTTTACCTGGAGAGGGAAGAGATGCTCGGCACTCGCTGAGAAACCTGCCTCGGTTCTTGACACCGTCTTTTGGAGATGGAAGGCCCGGCTGAGCGTGGGACGTCTTCACCCGTCGGTCTCGCTGTCTCCGACTGAGCCGCGTGCTCGAGAGCATCGAGCACTTCCCTTTTCACTCGACGGTTCATCCCCGTCTCCGTAGGGAGGACGCGGATACATTCATGAAAACCACGCAGCAGCGAACTGATGTCGACACAGTCTGGCACGTGCACACACACGCACCACGTGCACACACGCACCACGTGCACACACACGCACCACGTGCACACGCAGATCAGGATCTAATGTGCTCTGACATCGGTGCCAACATGAATCATGAATGTGGAGAGCCATTAGCCGGCCGGTAGCGGTCGGCCTCTCGTCGGGCCGGGCCGTGAGGTAACGTGTGGCGTAGCGTAACGGACACCAACGAGACCGAATGGAGTGCGAGGCGGCACAATACCAAAATAAACCGTTGTTGTCAGTTCATTATTCAGAAGGTTAAGGAGGCTGGTCCTCCCAAATTTCATCAGCGACGCCTAATGAATGTTTAAAGATACAAAGTCGGAGAGCGGCCTGGAAGCAGACAGGTGCTGTGATGACTTCTCCAGGGTCCTCGGGTGTCTCTCCGTGGGGGCCGCTGGATGGGGGAAGATGTGCTGCTTTATGCTGAATGTAGCACCCTGAAATATGTTATTTCATATCTCCAGCTGATTTAATACCACTGTGTCCATTTCTAATAATTTACTTTAAATGTGTGTTTAAGTTAATTCATATTTTATTACTCCAATGTTTGAAAATATGACCTACCTGTTTAAGTATTAACTGTGAAGGGAAGACATTTACTGTAGTGACCCTTTAAAAGAGAGCGCTGTCGCTTTAAGAAAGACGTGCTGTATGCAGGCTGAAGCCCAAACATGTGCTTGTGTTGAAGATTAGTTAATAAAAGTTGCAAAATGAAGATGGACTTGTTCGTAGACAGTTCATTCATTTTTTTTAGCGAAACGTGCCATATAGTGAATATGTTGAGAGATGATCATTTCACACAACAACTCTGATCGTAATAATATCTGTTGGTCTTTAATTTTCTTATGAATTATGGGTTTTGTAACAGTTGTGGAATATGTTCTACGTGTAGCTGCTTAGCTAAGTCCTGTATTGTCATTTTATTGTTCTTACCGTGTTGTACCCCAGAACGTGCTCCTTGTGTTATTGCACTTGAGTTACCGTCCTTGATATGTTTGACTTCATCCATCATCTCATATCCAAAAGAATATTTTGGGTAGATGAAGATCCAGGGAGGTCATCCTGCTGCTCTGGTGGGTTGTGAGCGTCCGATACCACGAGCATAACTTCAAAGTTAATCACAGTCTATGACAGAAAAGTCCAAAGCACAACTCAGAAATACAGATTTCTTCTGAAGTGGTTTGTTGGAGTGATTAAAAAAAAAATTGCCACATTCAACAAATGTCTTGTTATTTTAACTTTCTCTTTGGTACGAACACACTTTTCTTTGCATCAGTCTGCTGTTATCCTGGTTCCATGTTTCTCACTAACAGATTATGTGTTCCATCACTTTGAAGCCATTTTGAGTTTGAAAAACTTTCATAAATTACACTTAAAAATTATTCTGTCTAACTATGCTATTCAAATTTTAGGTTAATATCATTCTAAATGTATTAATATAGCCGAACAATGGTCCCGTTGATTTAAATTGTCTATTGATGCTACAATATCAACATAAACATCTGAAATGATTTGACCCCCTCCCGTCATTGATCACTTTGCTGGCGAGACGTTTTTCATGTGGAAGCGTTTCTCCTTTATTTCACTGACGGGTGACTCAGCATTAACAGCACTCGTTTTGATTAGTCACCATTTCTTTAGCAGGCCCCTCGATTCCTCTGCTGACGCTGTTCAAACTATACATTTTCCTTTATGAATAACTGAATGCGGGACTTCAGTAGAGGATACACGAGGAAGGACGTGCAGCTTTGTGTGGTGTTATCGGGGCTGTAATTATGCTAATGTGTATGTTATGGCATTCATCATGTTCACGCTGCTCTTTACAGAGTTTGCAATGTGAAGATCAGAACAGGAAAGAGTTCTTCCCTGAGGTCCATTGTTTACACTGAGGACAGACCCCGCCCCTCTACACTTATCTGACCCAGCCTCATCACTCTGATGGACCGGGGCAACATCCTTCATCTGGAGAGCAACAGCTGCTGAACCGGCGGCCGACGGCCGGTCGCCATAGTTACCGTCTTTCAGCATCAGTTAAATGTCGCTCCAGCTTCGGTCCTCCCACTCTCTAATTAGGCTGTAATTATAAAACGCAGTGGCTGTAATTGAAAGTGTCAACTTATTTATTTTTTTTCCCGGGGGATGAACACCGTCACTATTAAACTTAACGAGTGACACTCTTCTTTTGAACCGTCTCTGGAGGCGGGGACTGGGAATACTCCAAATGGGTGTTCGAGGGCGCCGCTGAAAGCACACGGCTTGTGACAGGCCTGACCTTTGGATCGCTGGTTGTGGGCAACAACAAATACGCCCGAGCAGCATCACAGCGTGTGAGCGCACTCGTACATCTGGACTGCCAGAAGATGATTTATGGCCCGTGGCAGCCTGCTGTAAAATATGTAGCAAATTTCACTGAAAGCAATGCGTTGGCCCGGCACCCAAACACCGGTTGTGTGTGGATGGGAGCCCGGTGTAATGAGGAGTGAAAGCTGATAAGAAGGTGCAATATTGGAGAGCATTTTTCTTCACGAAAAGGGAGGATGAGAGAAAGATTGGAAATATGACAGCTCATCAAAAAATTAAAAATAAATTATGCATATTTTGTTTACGGCTCCGTTTAAGCTCCCTCCCTCTTTAATGTGGGCCACTGAGCAGCTGGATGTGTTGGTGAAAGTAACTTTAACATTATCGCGATGAGTTCCCGTGTATTCTGGTAAAATGTTGTTTATGGCGAAAATAAATACATTCTGAAGGAGATGTTTTCACAGCAATATGAAATAGATACTAGAGAGGAAAATATTACCTATTTAACTTCCTCATACAAACTCTAGGCAGCATTTCTTTTTTTAATCAAAGCAAGTATTAAAATAAAATACAATGATCTATTTCCCATTTGTTTAGATTGTGTATTTCAATGCGAATTAAAAAACATTATCGCTGACTTTATTCAAGTTTTTGATGGTTTACACTGACTTTAGGACGGTTGGCAATTTTTTTTGGGGTGAAAAAAAATATTAGATTGTTATAGTTTTTGAAAAGAAAATTGTATTCAGTAAAATTCGTTATAAGCCGAGAAAAATTGCATCAGTGCATCTCTAATCTGAATCCTGGAAGACGATATGGTACGGAGGCCCTGAGATGGCAATTTGGGAAATAAATTCTGGTCTGATTTAAGTTGTTTTCTCTTTTTATCTGTGAAACAGGTTGAAAAAACAAGTTTTGGCAGGTTGATTGATTTTGTTGTTGCAGTCAGGATCATGTTGGTAGGTGTAGTACTCATTCCAACCACAAGCTGAAGTACACCACCACCCCGTGTTCAAAAAAGGAGGAAAAGCATTCGTTTTTCTTCCAGGTAATTTGTCCATGCACTCTTAATGCAAGGTACACATATTAGTTATGTAAATCAAAACTCACCTGGAAGGAAACATGAACGCTTTCAGTCATATTTCAAAGTTTGTCTTTTTTAATTAAGAAATGTGCAAAGATTATCCTCACAACCTATTTAATAACTTGTTTATTTCACCTCAGACTTACAAAATGGATCACCAGACTTTTTTTTTTTTCTCTCTCACTTGCCTCTCAGGGTTTCCATACATGTCATAACACCCATTTTACTCGAGGAGGGGAGAATATTAGGAAAATGTGGGTTTAAATCACAGGATGACGTGAGGAACGTTACTCGAGGAGCAAAAGAGAAAGCAAAGTTAATGGACAGGGTTGTGTGCATGGGCTGACGTTACATCGAGACCTGCATGTTGCAGCAAGAGCTTAATGTGCAAAGAAGAGGAGGGAAGAAATGAGGAAAACGGAGAGGAAGGATGGGAAATGAGGTGAAAAACAAAATAGGAAAAGAAATGCCAGAGGCTGTGAGGTTTAATGTCCTGTGTAACCTCAAAGGAGAGACAGTGTGACAAGAGGCTGAGGACTTTGACTGTCAGGGAGACTCAGAAACACAAGACTGTATACGAGAAGTGGATGTAGTCATGGTGACGTCACCCGTTGGTTTGTGGACTGATGTTTTGAAGCCTCAAGTTGGAGGACTTTTCTGTCGCCATCTTGGATTACGGCCTTTGCTGTATTGAAGAAGACTTGAAACTAGAGATTGAGACATAAACTCATGTTTACAATGTTTACTGAGGGAATAAATCAAGAGAGAAGTAGAGTCATTTTCTATAGACTTCTATACAACCAGAGGAGTCGCCCCCTGGTGGTCAGGAGAGAGAATGCAGCTTTAACACATGAAGCTTTGACTTCTATACAACCAGAGGAGTCGCCCACTGGTGGTTAGGAGATGTAACAGGGGGGTGGTATGGACCCAGACGCAGTACGACAGAAACTGAATCAGTGAAGAAGCTTTATTTAAATGCAGAACATGCAACACCAAGACAGTCCGGGGTCGGGTTCCGGGGAAGGACCCGCTCGGGGAAACGCCAAGCTGTCTGGGGAGAAGGCAGACAGAGACCGGAGGGAGCTGAGGCTACTCTCGTGGTCGGGGACAGAAGGCTAGGGTCGTTCACCGGGGCAAAGGCAAGGCAGGGAAGGGAAGTCCAACCAAGCAGGGCCGGCAACGGGAAAGCAGTCCGAGGGTAAACGCTGGGAGGTCTGGCTGTGTATGTGTGTGAAGCTGGGGCTTAAATACTGAAGGGAGTGAGCGCAGTAGAGTGAAGAGGTGAGAGTGATTGAGCTGATGAGGTGGGTGTGACTAACAGGTGAACTGAGTGAGCTGATGAGGTGGGTGTGACTAACAGGTGAACTGAGTGAGCTGATGAGGTGGGTGTGACTAACAGGTGAACTGAGTGAGCTGATGAGGTGGGTGTGACTAACAGGTGACCTGAGTGAGCTGATTAGTGCGTGAGAGACAGAGTGGCAGGAGGGAATGAAAGCTGAACTGTGACAGTAGAGAGAATATACCAAGATTCATATCGAGGCAGCAACTCCCGGTTCTGCCGAGTGAAGCCGATGCGGAAGTGTCTTTAAACTGCATTCTCTCTACTGACCAGCAGGGGGCGACTCCTCTGGTTGTATAGAAGTCTCTACATTCCAAATATGGTAACTTCTGTTCATCGGTTGGAAAAAGTCAAGATGGCGACGATTGAACCGACGAACTGGAGGCTTCATAACATCAGTCCTCAAACCAACGGGGGTGACGTCACCATGACTACCTCAACTTCTCAATACAGTCTATAGTCATAGCATTGCTAGCAAAAATACTAATTTCTGATTGGTTGGTAGGCGTCAAAATTATGGAAGAAGACACCTCAAACAAAAATCCAGTTTACAGATAGTAAATGCGTACGGTAAACTGCAGGTAACCGTAGCAACAGTTTTCCTTTGGTTATCTCCCTCCCAACAAACCTCAAAAGTTACCAACAGTTTGAAGACCAACTGTCTTTTTTCTTTCTTTCTTTCTTTCTGTGACTTTTCATCTTATTTTACTACATCGCCACATGTCATGCTGCATTCTGCTACAACACTTTTCACACAGCGCAGCGACACAAAGGCGCACGGCTACTAAACAAACGCAACACTCGGTAGACTCTTTGTGTCTCGGGGTGAGAAGCTACATTTACTCTGCGAGGGTGCTGAGCTGAAACAGCAGAAGAGCTGCTGCCCCGAGGGAAATCCACCGCTGGCTTCCCTTCCACACTGCAGCAGTGATTAATGTGTGTGTGTGTGTGTGTGTCTGTGTGTGTGTCTGTGTGTGTGTGTCTGTGTGTGTCTGTGTGTGTGCTTTGAGCTGGAGTGTGTGTGTGTTGTAGGGGGCGTGACAGGTGGTGACTCACATGTGATCCTTGACTTTTTCAGGGAAACAAACGGCTTTGGTGGCTTCTTGGGGGATAAAAAAGAAAAAAGAAAAGAGACATGTATTTTTTTCACCCGTCATTCTGCCTCGATGCTCCGTGAAATGCATCGCTTCAAATCACACCAGCCGCTCGCTGGTCGTCTCTCTCTCTCTCTCTCTCTCTCTCTCTCTCTCTCTCTCTCTCTCTCTCGTTCTACCCCACTTCTCTCTCACTCTTCTCCCTGCATTTGTGTCTCCCATTGACCTGCGAATTGTGTCCGTCTCCCCCGCTCTCCCGCGGCCTCCCTCGTTGCCTGCTCTCATTGATTCGAGCTTGAAAACTTTCACTCTCACTCACTTACCCAGGAAGTGAAGTTGAATTACAGTCATTACCTCGTTTCTCTACACACTCACTGACTCCTGTACCTGCCTCGGCTTTTCTCCTCACGCTCGAGAGGGGGTGGGAAGGTTGGACAAGTTGTTTGTGAGCTGCTTTTATTACATGTGATCTCCCCAGTTTGTAGACTTGGTACCAGATGGAAAGAAAGGCTATAAAGCTCCGTGTTCACATGGCCAATCTTTTCTTCTCGAGGGCAGCGGCGGGAGAGAAACACTATTGATTGTGGTGGCAGCTGTTGCCATGGGACTGCTGAACCAAATACATCGGTTGCTCGGTGTTGTTGTATATATTACAAATATGATGGACACGTTGCATCAAGCACAGGCCCGATGACGTCTTCAGCTCGTCTCGTGAAAAGAAGACGGTGTGAACTGGTGGCGTAACAGACCGTGTGACGTTAACGGGTGTAATCAACCTGCGGTTCAGCGCGCATGTGAACCGCAGGTTGATTACACGCGTTAACCTCACAGTGTGAAATAAAGTTTTATTAAAATATGTGATCACGACGTCATTCATGCTTTTCTAGTGGCCGAGTCCTGATAACGTCACAAATCAGCTGACAGTCAGTTGAAATTGACAGGAGGAGAGCTACTAACGTTAGCAGCACCGCTAACGGCTAACGGCTAACGGCTAACATATGGAGGTTCCATTAAGTTAAATATGATGTGTTCAGGCTCTGCTCAGTGAAAATGATGATGAAAGTGAAAATGTAATCTCATAAAATGTAGTTTTGGTGGGAAACTTGAATGAATCCAGTAGTTTGAAGATGTTGTCAGTTCACATCAATATAAAATAGATATTAGAGATGAATTATGAGCTGTTTAACTTCCTAACACGCTCTAAGCTCATTATTATACTTCATCTAAACTATTAATGACGAGATTTGTTTCATCGATAAAAATACAATCTTTTCTTTCCTTATGATTTGTATTTTGTGTTTTTATGTAAAAACACATCGACTATAACAAAGTAAAAGGATACCATTTAGGATTTTTGATGGTTAACACTGACTTCATAGCATTGAAATGATTTTTGGAACGGTGGTGAAGGAATAGACCAGCTTGTAGACCAGCTGCTATAATCAAAAGAAAACAACTAAAACGATCTGTATATGCCGATACGGATCATTAATGATCACAATTGTTATCAGCAGCAAAAACAGCCTGATCTGGGATCTGTAAAAGTTACATATGCTTCTTTTCTTATTTTGTGCCAATCCGATGTGTGACTCCAATCCGTGAGATGATCCGAACTGTGAGCTTTATGATCCGCTGCAGCCCTCGTGTGAACGGTACAGCAGATGGAAATTGCATCATAAAATCACCAGGTCCAAGGCAGTTTAAGAATTTATAGCAGAACACCATAGTCAATATTTGGATCATAATCTTGCAACTGGAAACACAACGTTTAGGTGCGTGGGGGAGGGGGAAAAAAAGGTGACTGATTCAAAATGAAATCTGTAAAAACCCGAAAGCTAAATGTTAATAAACCTGTAAAGTATCTCATTTGACAGAAACAGCTATTCATCAGAGATGTTAGTCTTCAAATCAAGGAAAGTGCTTGTTAGATGAATATTGCGGGAAGCTTCCAAGAAGTAAAGTGATGCAAATAATGTGTGTGTTGATGGCTCAGTGAAGGATGAAATAAACCCATAGCTCTGTGGGGGGTTTGAGTTTGACACAGTTGGAGTCATCTTCTGGTATCCATGTGAGGTGGGCTCTGTGGGAGGGCTTCTAGCTGTCTCAAAAACCTGTTTAACTTGTTTACGGCAAAGTCACAGTCACTTTTCCTTTTTACCAACACTCAGCAAACTCTGAAGGATACTTTTGATGTGGATGAAAGACAGACATATGATTGCCACATTTCATAAAACGTGCATTCGATCTGAAAAACAGATTCCATGTCTCTTTCACACATTGTTCTCCGGTTTATCATGTAAACAAAGTGCACGTAAAACAAGATACAAATGCTGCTTTTCAGGGCGATGTGTCCTCATATAACTTTTTTGATTTGTGGGATAACTTTGTGTGTTACAGCACATTCAATTTCGTAGAGTTAGGGTTAACGAAACCCTAGGGTATAAAAACAACCTGCTCAGGGATGATCAGCCTCAAACTGAGAAATAGGACAACAGTGTGTACTTTAGCCAGGCGGCAACCTCCAGTTCTGCTGAGTGAAGCCAATGTGGAAGTGTTCTCTCTCCTGACCACCAGGGGGCGACTCCTCTGGTTGTATAGAAGTCAAAGCTTCATGTGTTAAAGCTGCATTTTCTCTCCTGACCACCAGGGGGCGACTCCTCTGGTTGTATAGAAGTCAAAGCTTCATGTGTTAAAGCTGCATTCTCTCCTGACCACCAGGGGGCGACTCCTCTGGTTGTATAGAAGTCAAAGCTTCATGTGTTAAAGCTGCATTCTCTCTCCTGACCACCAGGGGGCGACTCCTCTGGTTGTATAGAAGTCTATAGAAAATGACTCTACTTCTCTCTTGATTTATTCCCTCAGTAAACATTGTAAACATGAGTTTATGTCTCAATCTCTAGTTTTAAGTCTTCTTCAATACAGCATGATGTTCATTCAGTAAATTATGGTCCATTTAGAGTCAAACAGACCATAAAGCAGGGGATGCTTTAGGGCGGGGCTACTGTGATTGACAGGTGATTGCCGGTACCAGAGACGTATAAGGCGTCTCTAAGTCACTCTTCCTCATTCCACATATGGTCACTTCTGTTCACTAGTTGCCAAAAGCCAACATGGCGACGGTCGTAATCCAAGATGGCGACGGCGAAATCACCGAACTCGAGGCTTCAAAACATCAGTCCAAAAAACCAACGGGTGACGTCACCATGACTACGTCCACTTCTTATATACAGTCTGTGGTTTAGCTCACAATGACATCAGCTGCGTTCTAAGCTACTGGAAGCACTCCCTTTGGTTTAGGGGAGGGGTGTGGCTTAGTCAGAGCGTTCAGGAGGCAGGACGTGGTGCTAATTCAACCGCTGTCTCGTAGCCAATTCATAATGTAGTCATGAACGGTCTCTTTCACTTTCCCGAATCCCGAATCTCGTCGTCTCTTCAGATTTTCTCCAGATAGACATTTTTGTTGGCGTCTTTGTGTAAAATGTCTTCCTCCCAGTGATTTTGTTTTCTTCTGGTTTGGCGCCGTAACAACAGACAACACTTTTACCCTTGACGGCAAGTTGTCCCTGCCCCTAACAAGCCCCACTGTTCTTCAACCGTTTGTTTTTTATCTCAAGATATTGACATTGTGACGTTGCAATCAGTTCATGAGATCAATTACAACACATTTGGAAGCACAACATAAACGTGTCATTTCAGTTCATGTTACAAAGCTGTCTAACTTCATGTTTCCTGAATCAATTGTAGACCTTTATTGAACCTTTACAGCGTTTGTAATTTTCACATTTCACACCGTGCTGGAGATAAATAATGGACTAAAGTGGTCTTGTCAAATTAGCTTAAAGTTGAACTTGGTTTGAAAACAGGTCAGCGATTCACATAATTAGTCTAGGAGAGCATCAACATCAATAAAGAGACAATCTGTTTCATGCATAAAGATTAATGGACGCTCTGTCGACATCAAGGGACAAATGTCCCCATCGATAAAAGACCTAAAAGATTGAGGGGGTGGAATTAAGTGGAGGAATTTTGAAAAGGTAATTCAAGTACAGGTGAAAAGCTCTGCATAACATCAGGCTACATAATGCAACAGCCCTGTCATGAATGAGATATGTATTCCTTTTCTCCCTAAAGCTGCTTCCCCCTCTGTAGTAGTAGACCACATGAAAAACACATATTCATGCATTTTAGTTCCTGCTCACCAAGAGGAGTAAACGTGAAGGTATTTAGACCGTCAGGCGATCGCCATCATCAGGACCACATGGGAAATCTAATTAAATCTCTTAAATGTTGCGAACGCAACGGGGAGCTCACTGACATGAGGGATTTGACTTTGGGACACACTTGTAATGGACTTAATGAGATTAATCAGGTAAAACACCCTTAAATACAGATCAATAATATGCTTTTCTGAAAAGATGTCACGATCAGCAAATGGATTTTCTTTTTTTTATTTAGCCTTTGAAATCGTGCTGAAATCACTTATCTGATATATGAAATATTTTTCAGTTGGTTTGTTTGCTTTCACGCCACAAATGAACCGCACCAGAGTCCGCTTGGATGAGATCCACCTTGTTCAGGCGGTCCTGATCTCGGGTTTTTTACCCTTTGAGGTGTTGTATTGCGTCACATTGCGTCCTGACGGATTTACCTCAAACTCTGCTGTTGACTGTTCTCAATATTCACTGTGCTTTGATTTGTTTAGTTTATTTCTCTAGTTCTTGATATCCGGTGTCATTCATGCAGTTCAGCTTTCATTAGTTTGTTGTCACTGAGACGAGATCATTTCATATTCTCGTCACACTTCTTTTCATTTTCCATCACCTTTATAGGAGCACATAAATAAACCCTAGACTCAGCACAGCTCCCTGACTTGTCCTTCCCAAAGACTTTGAGAAAAGAAGAGGAAAAAAACAACTTTGAAGCATGTCAGCTTAACTCCAGTACGTCACTCTTTGGAGGTATCATTTATTCCTGCGGTCTAGTCTTTCATAGACGGTGGGATTGCTCTTGAAAGGACTTAGGTGGCAGCAGTACCTGGAGTGCTGGTGTGTGAAGGACCAGTAGGGCGTCTATTGCTGATAACAGGCTATGATCCAAAGCGTCGCCGTACTGGGACGAGCTCCTCCACACCTCAGCCACCGTCTGACTGCCTCCGTTGTTCCCCCCCTGCTGGGGAAATGATCTTTCTTTCAGCTGACGGCTCCTTCGGAGTATCAGTCCAGCTTTTGGTTTTGTGACCTTTTCAGCACCGAGGTCAGAATACGATCCTGTAACGTGTGATCCTGTAAGAACCAGCTGCCCGTTCTACGGTCTGAAAACATTGTGAAACGAGTTCTCCTCGTGTTGTTCTTCTTGTTCGGGCTCACAACACAGGACCTGCCGTTAAACTCACATAACTTGACTTTACGGACAGAATGAGATGAAAACATGGAGGTCATCATTTTGTGACGTACAGACGAAAAACATCCCCAACAACGAACATTATATATGTTACAATATTAAAAACTTGAACTCTCACATAATATGGTAACACATTTGGTTTGCCAGGTTTGTGTTGTCCTGCATGTCAAGGCTACACACAAAGTGCAACACGGTGTGCTTAACCCGACTCTACCCAGTACTCCAACATGTTGTTGTGCCTCGGGCAGCACTTTGAAGATGTCCTCAAAAACTCCAAAAATGTTTTCCCGTTTTAAGGTTTAAAGTAGGAGTAAAACAACACACACACACACACACACACACACACACACACACACACACACACACACACACACACACACACACACACGAGCAAAGTCTTGAATAGTCTCACTGAAGTGACTTTATCAAGGTCAGAATACGATGGCAGTAATTGTAACAGATCACCTGCCAATGTGAGCAGTACCTCAGCAGGTAGTACAGTTAAAGGTCTGGAGAAAAGGTGTGTGTGTGTGTGTGTGTGTGTGTGTGTGTGTGTGTGTGTGTGTGTGTGTGTGTGTGTGTGTGTGTGTGTGGTTCCTCTCCATTCATCTTGTGTTTGCTCAAGTCGCCGGCATGTCGAACTCCCGTCTGAGTCCAGCGAAGACGAATGAACTCAGCGTTTACTTCCACTCAGTCTAACTGACGGATGGCCCGACAGGCGGTTGTTGATTGATGGCTCGTCCCTCTCTCAGGTGTTCCTCTTCCCCGGCTAACCTTCAGGACGACTACTCCAGTGACTCGCTCCTCAACTTTGAGCAGGAGTGGAGAAGTGTGTTCACCATCAACAAGTGACTCACCGAGACTCTCTGTTCTGACTTTGACTTCTTTTGCTCTACGTGGTATCCACAAATGATGAGTTCACCAAATTGAAGAATTTGGTGAACTCAACATTTTTTGTAACCTTCTGCTTTTAAGCCCCACGGTTTGACGGAGATGAACGACGAGGGTTTAAGGCGACGCCAGTTTTGTCTCGTTTCATCTCCTTTTTTTTAACAAACAAGAACTTGTGATGCGTTCAGCGCACATTCTGCTCTCATCGGCCTTTAGGAGCCCCGTCCCCTAAAAGTGATGTCCCCATACAACTGAACTGTGTTGTGGATGAAGTCTTCAAGGGAGCCGTGTTTTGTTGTGGATTACATTTGCTTTTGATGTGTCACAAATAGGTTTCAAAAGAGTTTGTCGGATGTTTTTATTTTTCATAAACCTTACCAAGTAGTTTCGTTGCATAACGCTAAAAAGGTTTTTTTGTAGTGTTTTGTTTCCTTTTCCAAACATCAGTACAACACTTTCAGACATTAGTCTATGAACACCGATCCGTGGTTTGCAGGTCCTGTGGTTGTGGACTACTTTCAAGACCTTAACCATCCTATGACAGTTTCATTATGATTTATTATTAAAATGAGAAGTCATCTGATCTCACTGATTACACCCCAACCGACATAAACTACTTGTAATACTTTATTATTTATTGCTTACATTTTAAATGAAAGTGCTGAAAGTAGTTTGAACTGCCAACAAACAAGGACACAAGGCCACTATACTGCGGGTCATTTGTCCCCACCAGTGGGTTTCCAATTCACCAGTGCCTGAACAGCTGTAGAATCAGCACCCTGGACAGCGACCGTGACATTTTTATGCTTTCACAACACCGACAACCAACATCTCTGACAGCCAAATCCATCCCCGAGACAAATCTTGTACTTTAGAGAAACATTTTAGCCTCTTAAGCCGCCCTTAATCCCAAATAATGTACAGAACAGGAGGACAAGTGAAGTGTATTCAGCCTCTTTTTTTTCTTTCCCTTGTGCTCCGTGTCACACTGATCCCATTACATTGATTCATACTGGGGAGCAGCTCATTGCTGCTGCAGTCTCCCGCTGAGCAGTCTGATGGTGCTTGTTTAGGAGAAGTAACGGATCTCCCAGGGCTTCCCAGCATGCCCCGGAGTCCAACCGATGGTCTTTACATCGCGGGCTGATTTTTCTTAACTCTCGGCTACAGCCACCACCTTCTCGCGGCGTGAACCGACATCTTCCTGGTAGCGAACAACATCGGGCTATTCTGCTGAATGCCTAAAGCTGCTGGTTCACGCAGGACAACGTCCTCGCAGCCGAGTTCCGTTTTAATGCGGTGGCTCTGAGTGTGTCTTGTGTTTGTTCCTCCGTGTAAAGCCTGCCCATCTGCATCGTATCCTACTTAGCTCTCTTTGATGAAGACAAACGCACCAATCAGGGACAGTCTCTTCTAATTACCCTCCACTCGCCATTCCGTGTCAGGCACGGACCGGCCCCCTTTTTTTCAGAGGACGACACTGACGGTTGATTCAACTGCTTTTCCCTTTATCGCAGGCTTTCATCGCTGACGACTGGCAGACGATCTGAGGACATCAAACTCAAGGTAATTATTCCTATTGTTATGTGTTGTATGGCGGCGCAGCCTGAAGCGTGAATAGGACACACACCTGCGTTACACAGAGGCACATGTCAGGACTGCAGTTTGTCCAACAGACCTGCAACCCTGTTGCATCCGCGTGAGACGCAACGGACTTTCAACTCACTGCAATGGAAATCCATCCGTTTCATTATCAGACGGTCAGAACACCTGAAGAGCGAGAGAGTCCGTCCAGGCAGGAGGACGGGGTGGATGATCGGGTAAAACAAAGACAGACTTTCACCCAGGAGGCCGCTGTTTGTGTCCCGTGTCAACTTTTATTCATTTATTTACACTGCAAACTATATAAATGTGGGCAAACTTAAGACTCTTATCTTTCATAACTGGATTAGCGTTGGAAAACCTTTGAGTTTGCTGAATGAACATTATTTCTTTTGAAGTCAACTTTTATTGATTTATTTAACCCTACTCTTGTCACGTAACAAAAGTAAAGTGAAATCAAGCATACTTATTTGAACTCAAACCATGATCTTTTGTTCTTGTTGCCAAAAGTATAGTAAATATATTTTTGACGAAACGTGCATTTGCCTTTTGAGTGCAATAAGAAAGCCGTTCTTGCTTTGTACGCAAAGTAGTACTGCAATGTAAATGCATCCAATTGACGAAGTTACACTCTGAACAAGTGACGTAGTATAACGTGTACGATAATAAAGTTCACCCCGTGGCCAAATAGGACTCGCAAAAAGCTTAAAAATTCCAAATAATGACACAAGAAAATGTCGTACTATTTCTACTCCTTCCCGTGAGATTGGGTTGTAAAATACACAGTAAGCATGTCACAGGCAGAATCTGTACGTTTCCATAACTCGCCGTCCCTGACGCTAGAGGGGAACCCAGAGCGTCGTAGATTGCGGCGTCGGGCCACTGAACAATCTTTGGTATTTGACCAGTTGGGCGTGAGAAGGTGTCGCGTCCACCATAAGGGACGTATCGGAACACCTAGAGGGGCTTTGCCTCCAGCCTGACATGACGTGACCATGATGCACACTTTGAGGTCATCGGGTCACATCCCGCCGTAGACAGAGCGCCCAGCTTAGTCAGTGCGTCCTTCACAAAAACACACGAGGGCCCTGCTGCTGCTGGAGGTCGCTGACAGTTTGGTGACATTATTAATGTGCTCGTGAGAGTTTGTACTTAAGGCCATAACATGTGGCCCTTTTCACAGTACTTTAAATGGCATCCCTTCATAACCAACTTGTGCATTTAACCTGCTTTTGTGTTGGATGATTTGCAATTGTTCTACTTTTATTTGATGATGGATGAGAACGAGCCAATGCCCAAATGACTGACTGAGAAAGGCCTCAGTTCATTGAGTGTCCACTGCAAACTATACAAATATAGGCAAACTTAAG
The DNA here is from genome assembly GCA_016806645.1 of Ophiodon elongatus. Classification (NCBI taxonomy): domain Eukaryota; kingdom Metazoa; phylum Chordata; class Actinopteri; order Perciformes; family Hexagrammidae; genus Ophiodon; species Ophiodon elongatus. Next base: position 311,804 of record JACSYO010001060.1, read on the forward strand.
AGTCTTATCTTTCATAACTGGATTAGCGTTAGAAAACCTTTGAGTTTGCTGAATGCGAACATTATTTCTTTCTGAAATTTGCACTTTGTGATCAGGTAAAAATGATCATATTAGAGACAACATTGATATGGTAGTGGACAGATATGCGTTCTTTATGCAAATGTAGTCGATGTATTATTGGAAATCAATCAACAACACAGCAGTTAGAAGGCTACGCACATATTCATTTCTGGCTGCTGGTCAAAATGAAGTGCTGATGTGGCCCCGAGGCATCTGTGATGCTCTGTGTTGAGTGAAACCATCGTAGTCTTTCTTCGCTCCTCAGCTCCTTATGCGGCATTCACACAAGTCTCGAAGGAAATTCACAAGTGTAATGATTACATTCATTTCACGCAGACCCTTGTCCTTCACGATGTTAATTGACCCTTCGAACACAGACTGGCCAATCAAAGCGGACCACAGTCCGGCAGGTTTGTTAACTTTGACAGCTTTAATTTCCTTATTAATTTCATTATCTAAATTGATTTTAAAGCAACTCAAAAGCAATTTAATGTGACACCGTGTGTCTGGTCATGTGTTTTAAATCAAAACTAAGCCTCCGTGAGAATTAAGCATGTTAATATCAGCTGATTAGCACTGAACACTAAAGTACAGCCGGGGCGGACAATCGTTTTGAAGATATTTGGTCATAAAGCTTAACGTTTAACAGGAGGAATTTTTCAGAGATGAAAAGTATTAAATTGTATACTGCGGGGAACATGAATATCTGTAGCGATGTCCATGGCAGTCCATCCAGTAACTGTTGAGACATTTGACTGTGAAACAAAAATGTCAAGCTGCTGGTGTTTCTGGAGGGAAAGTCAGGTGAGTGGCCGAGTTATTAAGTATCATCCACCGGGGGCCACTCATGCGGTATACGTTTCATGGCAATTCATCCAACAGTCACTGAGTTATTCCACTCTGGATCAAAGCCGACTGACTGACCCATCGACGACTAAAAAAACAGTTTTGAAGTGACGGTATTTGATTGACAGGTGATCTGTTGCGACTTAAAGAAATGTTACCTGAATCAAAAGAAGCGAGAATCTCACAGATTACCACTTTAAATATCAAAAGCAGGAATGCAAATGAGGCATAATGACCCCCCTGCCCTGTCAATAATAGAAATGTAGCTGTTCAGAATGAGCCTCTCCGTACATTGATCTCTATAATTTTCTTTCCACTTGAAGCCGTGACGGCATTTGTCACCTGGACTGACAGGCCTTCGGTTGGGTCGTGTCGATGTGGCGCTCTGCCCCAGTGTGTCACTCCCAGGAGGCGGCTGAGCACCATTGATCCACCGCTATTGAGCCTAGATTGCTCTACTTAGTGTAGGTTTGAAATGCGATCCACGCTGAGAGAGAGAGAGAGAGAGAGAGAGAGAGAGAGAATCAGATTGTCAACAAATGCAAAGTGATGAGATTAACAAAATTTACTGAGGATCGGCGGTTTGATCCCCGGCTCCGCTAGTCAATGTGTCCTTGGGCAAGACACTTAACCCCAAATGTCTCCCGTAGCTGTTCCTACGACGTGTGAATGTTTAGAGAGTCCTGATGGGCAGGAGGCACCTTGCATGGTAGCCCCTCCCATCAGTGTGTGGATGGGTGTGAATGGGTGAATGAAGACATGTAGTGTGAAAGTGCTTTGAGTAGACGGAAGTACAGTCTATTTACCATTTACCAACCTCGGTACCTCCAACTGATAAAAGATGTCCTTTTGCATTGGTGTGCAAATCTTAGCAGGCAGACACAACTATATTTTAATTATTCATACTATGAATAATGATGAAATATTCTAGGTAAAAAACCTTGGTATCAAATAAAAATGTATCCCTACTTTATAAGCACAAGGTACATGTATTGTGTTTTAACGAGTTACGTAAACTAAAAGTCACCTGGAAGACAACAGGAACTATTTAGTCCTATTTAAAAAAAACGTGGGTTTGTGGTGCACTTCAGCCTCTTGTGGCCAGAATTGGTATTACAACAATAGACAAAAGATCCTGACCAAAAAACAAAATGTACCTGCCCAACCTTTTTCCCAGTTGTAAAACCAAACAGTAACTTGTTACTAAGTCATAAAGTCATAGTTCAGACTTTATGTCTTACGCTCCTCTCTTGGCTTCCATACTATTCTTGAGAATGCTGTGAAAATACAGGCCGAGTGTCTGAAGTGCACTAATCTCAAGTTCATTCATTTTCATAGACGTTATGGCCGGAGCGTGACCGTGGTTGCGTTGCCGCCACAGCTGCTGGTGCCGTCACAGTCGCTGCTTTATTTCAGATCTGTGAAATTACAATTCACCATTGCGATGCATCAGCCTCCAGACTGACGGGTGTCACTGAGCTTCTGGACCGTTCCAGGGTCCATTATTACAAAATAATAACTACAGCAAAATTTGTACATTTTTGAAGCATGAACGCTGCAGATCCGTAATTCAGCAGGATTGCAGGGATAATTCAGTATTTGGTAATCAGTAGCCTTAATAGCTAACTTTGGATTGTTGGAGGGAAGGGGGGCATGGGAGAACCAGAACCAGGACAGAGAGGGCAGACTGTCAGACCCTGCTGCAGTACAATGAGAGGTTCTCTAAAGGGACCCTGGTGCTCAGAGACACTACGTCTTTAGTCCACAGCTTTAAAGTCCCAAGAACTGATGATTATGAATTCTGTAATTTGTCTCAACGATAACTAGAACATTTAAGTAAGATATCCTGTATGTATAAGTTATTTACATGACCACATAACTCCTTTCTGAAGTTTCACAGTGTAGTTACAGTACTCTGCATGGAAACACACGATGCATTTACATATTAATGCTAACAGTGTGTAGCAGGCTACGCACCACACATAGTTACACACATACACACTTCTAGTTCGGAGGCAAGACAGGTCAGCGGGATTTGAGCAAGTTAATGAGGAGAGAGAGAGAGAGAGAGAGAGAGATACATTCTTTCGTCATCCATTCGGCGGCAACTCCGAAATTCGCTTCGTCTATATTTAGCCACAAAGGAGAGCAGAAACCTACTGCACACAATCCTTGGCAGAGCAGTGATCTGCAGCGAACCCATGATCAAAACAGCATGGTCAGCAGTATCACACACACACACACACACACACACACACACACACACACGGTGGCTGGTTGTTGACAGTAGGGTCTGAAGTAGATTGTGCTCATTAGGTAGGGGTTGCAGATTGGTTTCTATTTATAGCCGGCAGCAGGCAGCGCGCTCAGCAGCAGCCGCCACACGGAGGTGTTTGAAGTAGCACAGGCCTCCGGTGGGCCGCGCTAACGAGATGCATCCGGAGTCGATCGCTCTCCAAACTGCGGGAGATGAACTCCGATAGTCGGCGTGGCGTGGCTTACTGCGATCCGGGTCAGTTATTTATAGCGCGCTGACGTTATTTAGGTTGTGTGATCACAGGGTCGGACAAACCGCGCGCGTTAGCACGTATTGCTGCGCGTTCCGTTGCCACAGAGGTGTTGCCATCTTTCTCTAACAAGCAGTTGACTTTTGCCAGTTGCTGCTGTTTGAGTACGTTGTTCGTTGGCCAACGGTCATAATCAATGAGATCTGGGCCCACTGGTGCAGCAGACAGAACGGTCCACAGGTCAAGACTTTTATTCCCAATTTGCTCAGCTACAAGTGCAAGGGCATTGGAGTTATTGAGCAAATCTCAAAAAGTATAAAAAACATAATAGAAAAAAGGAAATTATAATAAATACAAAGAGATATAACACGCAATATATCATGATAGTAAATAATGAGAAAAGTTCCACATATGATCCACATATGCTTCAACATGTGAACATTTAGGGATAAACATAAAGAAATAACTTTTACATACTTCTAGTAAAATAGCAAAAGAAATGTCCATTAAAGCCCGTCACACTGTTTAAATAAAACATCGTGCCTGACTTCCCATTAAAGTATTTGAAGTCCTGAAAACTGAACCTCTGAACAGAAAGCAGACAAGACGCATTTCATAAAATTCATGAACATTGGAATTTTTTATTCATTGGATCGGCTCATTTGCCTCCCGGAGCTCCAATCTGGATTCAGGCTGCACGCCGGCTCCTCAGCACGAGTGACGAGTGAGTTAGACGTGTCGAGACCGGAGCGGGAACATCTGACTGAGATGGATGAAGGTGTGACTGTAAAAAGGTGAAGAGTTGAACACTGCTGCAGCAGCCAAGGAATACAGGAGAAAAATATGAAAAATATAAACAGCATAAAAGGAGAGCGAACGTATCGGAATGGTAGCATGTGTACTGTAGTCGTGTGTTTCGGGCTTTAAGGGGAGACACTACAGGAGAATAGTGTAAAAAAAAGAATGTTAACTAATAGATGTCACCTTGAAACTATCAAGATTATAGTTAGTAGTATAAGGTTTCTAAACATTTAATGGTTAAATGTTCAAATGAGGCATTATCTTATTATAAATGTGTTGCGTACATTTCCAGAACATAAATTTGAACATTCAATAAAGCCAGGTTTAAAATGATTGTTTCATTTTGTTGACAAATTAAAGATGACATGAATTTTGGATATCTCTATCATACATAGTATCACAAACTACCAGAGAGCCATTACAAAAAAAAATTCTCCATGTTTTTATTAATAGAATGTAGTATAAATGAGGCTCTGAATGCTGTGTGAACAAACCCCTCTGTAGAAAGCTCCAGAATCTCTTCCAGAAGTAAAGAGTAAAGTTTGGTGATGTAAGAGCTACTGAAGTGGAGATTTCTGGATCAGAGTCTGAGAACAAACTCATTTATTAAAGAGATGTTTAGTTAAATTACAGACATGAAGAAGACTCTACAGGTGAAGAGGGTCAAAACATTAATGAGTAGATATCACCATGAAACTTCATTACAAGTTTTCTGAAATGTTATGATTAAATATGCAAAGGAGGCATTATCTAATGGTAACTTTTGGTGAATTTAGGAGAAGTTTACAGACGCAAACAGACAAAAGTAGTAAAATAATTTTTTTTCTTCCTACTATTCCAAAAGACTGAATTTTATGAAAGAAAAATATCCCAAAATCTCAAAATGAATGAGTGCATGAAAAATGATGGTTTTGCCTGCAGAGAAACAATGCTAATTATCCCGCTTGTTAAACATGAAAGTAGCATGATATCCCGACCCTGGGTTCAGACGACATTACTTTCAAATTATATAAATGATGCTAACCAGAGGCTGCAGGGTAATTCATAAATGTATGATTATTGCCACAGAGTACACCACGTCTGCACTTTCACGCTCTTGGAACCGGGGTCTCGACGCCCACGGGCGACAGGCTCGTGGCATCACCTGTTCACAGGAACACCGACCGCACAAGCCAGGAGGGAGTTCAAAGTTCAAAGTTGCCAATCAGGTCATTAAGGAGGTAACGGTGTTTTCATTCTGAGTATAACTGACATGGACCAGGAATAGAGTTAAATGCAGAAAGGAGAAAAACAATGGTTAAAGTATGACACAATTAAAAACACGATGAAAAAAATAATTTCAGAGCCAGGTAATTATTCTTTTTAACAGTAAATCTGTCAAAACAAAGTGTCATGAAAGGACAAAGAAACATGATTTGCACGTCTTCTTTGTAAGAATACAATACGAGTCGGTCTACCTGTTTGGTACGTTGCTTCTCTCTTTTATTCGTCACCATCAACTGCCGTCGTTAATCTGAATGCACCTTTTCATTTCCATCTTAATCAAATCATTACAAAGCTAACATGCATTCATCCCCACCTCCATTGTTCATTATCTCCATCACAAAGCTGTTCTGAAAGCATTCATACATGGATAACTTTGCGTCGCAGGTACTCGTGTGAATGCAGCCGTTCACCTGCTCTAGTAGCCACATTCACACTTCTCGGTAGCGATGCCAATGGCGGTTCTTTACTGGTGCTGATGCATTTGTTTTGAGAGGAAAAAGAAAAGTATTTTACTCTCCAAGTTGATTTGTAAAATTTGAAACCCATTTTTCTAATCCCTACCTCTCTACAGAATATGGATTTCATACAGTAGTTGTTTGTATCAATAAATCTCTCTAAAACTAAAGTGTGTGTTTCGTAGCGGCGGGTCGATTGCTTGGCTCCCGGTTCTCAACAACGCCTGCAGCGTTGTTGAGAACCGCTCGTGGCTTGATGACTCAAGGGAGGTGAGGAAGAGTTCAGTTGAAATGTTACTACTCTAGAATATATATATATATCTAAATATATATATAAGAAGTGGATGTAGTCATTGTGACGTCATACATTGGTTTGTGGACGACCGTTTTGAAGCTTTGAGTTCGGCGATTTTGCAGTCGCCATCTCAGCCGTTGCTATGTTGGTTTTTTTGCAGCCAATGAAAATAACTTACCGTAGTTGAAATGCGGAGGACTGACATAGAGACGCCGTATACGACTTTTATAGCAGCAGCGACCTGTCAATCACAGTAAGCCCCGCCCTAAAGCATCCCCTGCTTTATGGTCTGTTTGACTCTAAATGGACCATAATTTACTAAATGAACATCATGCTGTATTGAAGAAGACTTGAAACTAGAGATTGAGACATAAACTCATGTTTACAATGTTTACTGAGGGAATAAATCAAGAGAGAAGTAGAGTCATTTTCTATAGACTTCTATACAACCAGAGGAGTCGCCCCCTGGTGGTCAGGAGAGAGAATGCAGCTTTAACACATGAAGCTTTGACTTCTATACAACCAGAGGAGTCGCCCCCTGGTGGTCAGGAGAGAGAATGCAGCTTTAACACATGAAGCTTTGACTTCTATACAACCAGAGGAGTCGCCCCCTGGTGGTCAGGAGAGAGAATGCAGCTTTAACACATGAAGCTTTGACATCTATACAACCAGAGGAGTCGCCCCCTGGTGGTCAGGAGAAAGAATGCAGCTTTAACACATGAAGCTTTGACTTCTATACAACCAGAGGAGTCGCCCCCTGGTGGTCAGGAGAGATAATGCAGATTGAAGACATTTTTGCATCAGCTTCACTTGGCACAACCGGAGGTTGCTGCCTGGTTGGTATATCCATCCATGTTCATGTCCGTTCTTTGGTCCCCGAGCAATACACCTGCCAAGTGTTTAGTAAATTGGATAAAAAGGTTCTTGAGATATGCACAGGACATGTCAACATACACTCACACAGGACGGACAGAGATGTCTTGCTTCATAGCTAGAAGAAGTATGAAACAGGTGGTAGTTTAAAGTGGCCTTGTGACTTCAAGATGAGTGCTCACGTCCACAGACTGAGAAAATGTGCGTGGGATAATGGGCCAAGCTTTATTTCTTTCTTTGCCCTTTGGTACCAGGATGTTCTTAACACTCATGGTGAAGCTGCTTAGTGTCTGACAGTAGATGCCGTTGGTGTAATGGGCAGCTGCCAACTCACTCAACTATCCACGGATAAATAAATGATGATAAAGGTCAGTTTGTAGATCTCGTTTAACACTCCATCTTTTTGAAAGTACCACCAATGGGTCTTAAATAACATTTTCAAATGGAATAATTATTGCCTCTCTATTGCACCCAGCGACCACTTGGCAATGTTCATTCCTTTGAACCGCTGATCCTAAAAAACAAGACTAAAAGTTTACATCTGACTCCAGCAGTTCTGTTTTGAGGCTAAATTCTATTTATCTATCTTTTCATTTAGTTTGTCTTTCATTGTACGGTTGTACATCACACAGCGAATACAAATTGTTGTATTCCAATTATATCATTAATGCCAGACAGAGAGAATAAAGATTTGTGAGGAAATGTCAGCAGATGACCAAAGCCACTTGTAATCATTCCCTGGGAATCCCGAATGTCTGTGCAAAATTTCATGGCAATCCATTCAGTAGCTTTTATACAGTTCACTAGAAGCAAAAAGAAAGTCACAGTTGGATCACCAGGCTTCATCCTGCGGTGAAACTCTGTCCAGAAGCTCACGGCCATCCAACCTGTAGATGTTCAGATGTTTACGGTCTAACAGTAAGAAGCGGTAGTAGTAGATGATCTTTTCTCAGTCATAGTGCGTGTTGATTAACTATTGTATAACGTTATATTCATACCAAACAAGCCACTTTTGCAGCTGCCACAAACTTATTTTGTATTCCCTCAGTAGAAAGGTGTTGTCAAGGCCACGTGGAGAGTCTTCGATATTAACTTTGTATCAATGATGCACAATAAGAGAATAACAACATTTAATTGACCTTTCAGAAAACAGCCTACTGCTCAACATCAGCAAACCCAAAGAGCTGATTATTGATTTCAGACAAAAAGGAGGCAAAGACGCAAAAACCCCCGGCTGCATTGATGGAGCTGAGGTGGAGCCAGTGAACAGTTTGGGGTTCCTGGTAATCAGCGTCACGGGGAACCTGATATGGTCGTCTCACATCTGAGACTTAACAAAGTAAAAATGATGTGCCAAGTTCTTGTCAACTTTTACAAAGGTAAATAGAAAGCAATAGAAAGTATTCAGACTGGAAATGTTACAAACTGAGATGGTTTGTGCACGGCCCGGGACAGGAGGGCTCTGCAGCGGGGGATTATTATATCTATAAACCTTCATCGGTGCCCATCTACCGAGCATCAGGGGTATCGGTGAGGTGAGGTGAGGTGAGGTGAGGCGCCCCCGCAGAGCCCAAAGGAGACCAAAGACAATACTCACCAGCATCTGCATAAGCATTTTTTTTTCTTTCTTGTGTTCCATAAAGGGATTTTAATTTTCATTCCCTTGTGCAACAATGTGTTGTAGAGGGACAACGTGAACCGTCAACCGTGTATCTTTCGTTAGACAGTTGTATTATATGACGTGGAAGTTCTCTAACATGGTGGAGACCTAGTATTCATTGTGACTTCAGATTCAGATTCAACTTTATTGTCATTGCACAGAGTACAAGTACTAAGACAACGAAATGTAGTTAGCATCTGACCACAAGTGCAAAAGAAGCAGTAAAAGTGCAATGTGCTAAATAAATAACAGTATAAATAATAGGTAAACAGTATGACGAGTATAAACAATATAGACAGTATAAACAGAGGGGTGGCTGGGGGTTGGTAGTGGTGGTGGTTAACCGGGGGCGGGGGCTATTACTGGTGCAGAGTTTAGTGAGGTGACAGCTGAGGGGAAGGAGCTGTTCCTGACCTGTCCTGGCCTACAGGTGCTAACCGCTAACCAGAATGTTCCACTTCCACTAACTCACCGAGCACCTTCACTGAAGTACTTGCATTTGAGTGTACTTATTTTTGGACCCATCATGAGGGCCCATTGTATTCGTAGTGCCGTTTTATTAGAGCATTGTTAGTCCAGCTAAAGCCTAGAGAGTGGAAACAAGAAAGCTTTTGTCTCCGCTTGGCAAAGAAATGTTGACGTCTTAATCTTTTACATTATGGCTTTTTTTCTCATTTTATGTTTTCCTTTTCACCGTCTACATCTTCACTTGTCAACTTTTATCTTCTTTTTTAAGCCCCAAATTCTGCATCAAAACCAGTTCTAACTGCTATATCTATAATATAATAAAATATATATCACGATGACACCTCCCCAGTTGATTACTTACATTAAGACAATCGTTTGGGGGTTTTTGTATTTGAAGTTTTCTGAAATGTGATGTTTAAATATGCAAATTAATCAACTTTTGGTGAATTTAAGAGAAATCTACAGAAGCAAATGGATAAAGTATCTTTGGATGTTTTATTTACAGTAGTCTGAAAGAAGAAGCAGACTAGGCCAACATCTCAAAATTACCCAGAATATAAAATAATGGTGTTTTTGCCTGCGGGGGGTTTCTCCCTTGTTGCCTCTCTCCCTCTTGACCGAGTTAGTATCAGTATAAATCAAACACAAGTCAAACTCTAGATCTGATACAAAACTAGAAACCAGATAAGAATGTGGAATTTACAAGGTATTAACCCCCCCACCCCCCCACCCCCCTCTTCCTCTTCTGCACTTACTTCTCTCCAAGACTTGTTAATCCCTGCTCTCCCTCTGGGGCTGATAAGAAATGGGATAGGAGCGAAAGGAAAGGATAAGGCTATCCACTACACCCTCGCTCTGCAATCCCTCACTAGACAAGAGGAGACGATGTTCACTGAATCCTCGTTCTGCAGAAGTGAGCGAGGAACAATTCATGGTTGGATCGAAAAGAAAATCTAAATTTTCAAAGAATTACGTGTATTTCTTAATCAGCGAGTAACTAATACATTCACGTGGGTTATTATTTCTTACCTGCAGTCCCTATTCCTCCAGCTTTTATGAAAAAATAAATAAAAGATAAACCATAAGAATTACATTTTTTTAAGGACATTATTTTGACTGATTTCCCATAAACTAGCTTTAGGAACTAGATTGTAACCACATGTCAAGCCATTTACTGTATGTATTGAGAAGGCTGTGAGATGCAATTGGAAGCTCTGGAAAAAGCAGGTAAATTCTCCAGAATAAGTAAATCCATAATCCTTAAAGTAATTCTGTCAAACTACTATTCCTTAAATTATGGATTAACTTTAACTCCGAGCTAAACAAAAGTAAGAATGTCTTTAGTTTCTGTACTTTAACGTATTAACAGACAACCTGATCTCATGGGACATTTACCGACCTTTCCAAGTGTCATTATAACGCATTTAGACTTTTTGTGTTATTTGTATGTATAAATATGGGAACAATGCAACACAGTGTGATCTAAAAGGGTTTTTCTAGTGACATTTACTTCTTCAACACAGCGATGGCAAAGTGATAATGCTCTAACCAGCTCCTGAGGGCAGTGCTCTGCTACCTAGACGTCTGCCCCGTAGCACAAAGCTTTCAGAGCGTTTTCACACAATACAGCTGCCTCCAGCAACCAAAAACAATACTCTGTTTTCCCACCGCTCAAACAAACGTCCCCATCTTCCCCAACATATTTTACTGTCTAAATCCTTTTTGCTTTTGCCAATCCCCTTCCCCATTATATGACTCATTAATAACTCAAATGCTTTATTGAGAAATCTTAAGAAAATCGATAATTTAGCTGTTGATGTCAAATTAACATTTGACCTACCGCTAACGGTATGGAGTAACAGTACGTACAGAATCATCATGATAACGGTATCCTGCTTCATGTGTGTGTCACTCTGTTGCCTACATGTACCAGAATGCATTCTGTCTTTCAACTGAAAACTCTCAGCTTGGGGAACTTGGTACATGTACCTGGTTGGTAGTTGCAGGATACCCTCTCTGACCTGATTGGGTAAACCTCTCAATTCTGTCCCAGCTAGCTGTTGATGTTTTGAAACTTGACGTAGTTCGGAACACCAGCTATCCTCCTCCTCATGCATTTTGGAACTGGGCATTTCTTTTAGTAAAGCGTCACATCTAATTTCCAAGACTAACCCAGCAGCACAAAAGCCACCGGCCGAGCCGGAGAACAAAAGCCGGTTAGAGACGAAATCGGGTACTTTTGTAACCGCTATTTTGCTTGTGTTTGCATGATTGTTGCATGTACCAGAGTTGTTTATTTATTCTTATATGAATAAAAAAAAGCCTGTGGAACGGAGTGCACTCGCCGATCTCCCGGCTGGATGTGTGAGCAAGCGGTGCCGGCTTACGTCACTTCAGCGTTCCCAATGGTGGAGCGAAAGCAAACCGAAAAAACAGGGAGTGGAAGGTGAAGGTGTGTAGAGAGCTCCCTTTCAGCTCTTTGTCAAACACAATAACAGCCTTTGACCAGTACACGGATATTTAGGTTTAATGTCAGCCAAATGAAATTGTAGTTTTCTTCTTGATATGACAAAAGGTAAAACAAATCCAAAGAGCTTCTGTGTTGAGATGAGATGGAAAGAGGAAAAAGAAGCACAAATGCAACTGTAACCCACATTTGCTCCGTTAGGCCTCCCTTCTGTCCCCTGCTCTCCATCCTTTGCTCCTTCCCAGCACCGCCTGCAGACACACGCTGCCCTACTTTGCTACGAGTCGTAGCCCTGCTCTCTGATCGCTACGGGGCAGAGGCGGGGAAAAAAAGCACCGCTTGCCGTTGCCTCGTGGCGCCGTGTTTTTTGGACAAGGCGTGAGGCGGAACATCTATTGTGTGCAGCCCGGTCCTGCTGGAGCCATTTGGGAAGGCTTACTCTATAAATGTCCGGTCACACTGCTTTGAAAAGTCGTGCCTCGGTATCTGTAGTCCGTCTCAGTTTGGCTCAATAATCAAGCCATGCAAATTTTCGGAAGGTTTTTTGTTCAATTTCAGCCACTTACGAACTTACAAAAGCTGGAGGAATACACATGTATATTTGGGGGGAGTCAAGAATATTTCAGAAATGAGGAGAACATTTAAAAGAAATATTAAACGGTGGAGTTCAGAATGGAATTGGAGAGATAGAGAGAAACGTTTTTTGGAGGAGGGAAAGAAGTAAAAAGAATATGCACACATGGGAGTGACACGTCAAGGACATTCAGAATCAAAAAGAAGGATTTGAGTTGCACACTAGTAAAAGCCGGAGGGAAAGCCAAAGGTTTCCTCCTGTGAAAGGAGTCTGGCGGGAGAGAGGACTAAATGGAATAGAGAAAGAAGTGGTATCGGAGATGGGCCAAGAAAAGAAGCTATAAAAAAAACGAATGTAAAAGAAAGAAAAAAAAGAAAAAAAGAAGCAAAGATGGTAGCATAAAGGCCAAGAGGGAGAAGAAGGCGGCATCAGCCAGAAATGTCAGTTGCCATTGTGTAAAATACCAAGAGGGAGGGAAGACGGGATGAAAAGGACGGCACTAAAGAAGAGGAGAGGAAAGACACCGTGAGAAGGCAGGCAATTTAGGTGAAAAGAGTTTGGGATTAATAGAGAAAAAGGACGTACTGACAATGATAGGATGAGGAGGATGAGGATTGATGGGGGGAAGAAGAGCAAAATGAGACAATGAAGAGAGGTGAAAGAAGAAAGAGAGACAAGTGGTGGGCAGAAGAAAAAAGGTCAGTGAGCGACTGAGAGGCAGATTAAAATGCCAGGGAGGAGAAAGTAGAGGGCACCTCTCTGAAACCAAGAAAAATCCAAAATATACCTCATTGACTTCTCTAGGTTGAGATCGAGGGAGAGGAAGGTGAAGAAGACAGCGAAAGCAGGAAGAAAGGTTGGAAGACGGTGCCGGGAAGAAGAGAAGAAATAATAAAAAAGTGTCTATGTGCTTGTGTGTGTTGGTGAAACAGCCACTTTGAGCCTGGGATAAATCACTGTGGCACCATCACAGCAGATTGTCAGAGAGCCACCAACCCAATCAGTGCTGCACAGCGTCCCTGTAGGCTACATGCAGTGGCCTCGCACAGAGTGATGAATATAAACAGTGTTGCTGAGGTCACTAGAGAAATCCAGTCCAACATGCTACCAGTTAGGCCTTCTGGTACGAAGGGCGAGACCCTGATGTCCAAAAGCATCGCTTCTTGTAGACGTCGACCAAGCTGCAAAACGGACCTGTACTTATATATCTCTTTTCTAGTCTTCCAGCCACTCACAGAGCTTTAACACTACATGACATCATTCACACACTGATGGGAGGGGCTACGGTGCCACTTGTCCATCAGGAGTAGATATCATACATACACCGTAGGCACAGCTACGGGAGCAATTTGGGGTTAAGTGTCTTGCCCAAGGACACATTGACTATAGGCTAGCGGAGCCAGGGATCGAGCCGCCGACCTTCTGATGGAAGGACGACCCTGCGCACCACTAAGCCACAGTCGCCCGTTACACAACGGGCTTTCCGTCTGGGCTTCGTTCGGAATTGCAGATACAGAATCTGTTGCCCTCCACTAGGACATAAAACAGTGTGAGTTGTTTTTAACACATTCTACCATTATAGGACAGGCCTTCTGCGTAGTTTACCTTCCGTCGTGGTAGAACTCAAGCTGGCAAACCCCACAAAACTGAGCTTCTATTTGCGTTATGGTAAACATAACTGTCTGGTAGTTGATTTCTGTAGTGATTTCTTGTAGTTTTGTCTCTTTTTCCTCCCCACTCCACCTGTTCTACTTCCCCTCCCATGGCTCCCACTTTGTCAGAGGCAGCTACCAACACAGGTAGTTACACAGGCTGCTATCGACTTCAGGGTTAGGGCTGCCATGCTGGATATTCCCAGATGGTAAACACTCAAATTTAATAAGAGACGAACATGTTGCACTCCGAAGCTTTTCACACTTCTACCACTTTGACCAAGGTGAGGGAGAGAGAGAGAGAGGGAGAGAGAGAGAGAGGGAGAGAGAGAGAGAGAGAGAGAGAGAGAACAGAGTGAAAGCCAGTCTCTTAGACGGTCAAGAGTGAAATCTAGCAACGCATCTCAACTTGTGAGGGTCCATTTTCACGGTTGTTGTTGGGTGAAAAGACGTTTCTCCAAAATGTCTTGCCTTCAGGAAATATTTCCTCAGCAGATGAACAGTTTAAATGTAACCCTCCAGGGTATTGACGATGTTCCCTTTAATCCTCAGTGTGTACAAATGGCTTCAAGTTGTGCATGTTCAGACAAGGCTTTAGGTATAAAACCAGGATTTTCACTTCTGTTTAGATTTTCATAATACCTAATCCCACGTTAGCCGAAACAGATGCACTTGAAACATTTGAATTAGTTACTTAATTATAATGAAGTTGTTTGGAGAAGACTGACTTCGAGCTTAGAGCCTGAAATCTCCCGTCAGCTGACACCCATCGAGTATCTGTGGCCAATCATCTTCAGGGCTGCGGTCGAATAGTCGAAACAATGATGTCCTTTGTCTTTTCCCGAACACTTTTCCTGAAAACATCCCGAGGTGAAGGAAAGAAGCATCGAGGCACCTTTCCTTGGTGTTTAGAAACCCGAGCGGCTCGTCTCGTGGCTGCCACTTTGATCATTTGGGGGTAATTTCACTTTTCGACCACAGCCCTAGTTTTCAATTGTCCAAAAGTCCGTTGGCAATTTTCCTCAACACTAAAAACAAGAGTTCTGGAGTTTTTCAAAAAGCTCAGTTTTCTGTGACCTAAAAAGCACAAAAGTCATAAAAAAAGAAGAGAAAAATACTCGTGTTCGTGCGCACTAGGCCTTATTCAGGTGTGAAGGTCTGAACAGCCTTCAGGTTCCAACCAATAACCGAAGCAGCAGATTAGCTGATGGAGTCATTGGTTGGAATGAAAAACCCCACCTCCCAAAAAAGATGTTTATGTCCCACCTGTTTGCCATAACAAAATATATTTTGAAAGGAAACACCTTGATTACTTTATTGATCAACTTAATAAGCGACTCTTTTTCATGAATGTTGCAAAATGTTCAGACTGAATGCATCAGCAAAATCTTTTTTTCCAACCAAATCGCTAGTTTCTAAAGCATGCTAATCGATTTGTGGCAACTCAAAGCACTTGGTTAAGAACAGGAAAAGATCATTCAATCAAAAATAGAAAAGTCAGCAATGACATAAAATCAGTCATGTTTACTTTATCAATATTAATCCCCCAGAACGGGCTGGAACGTGTTGCGGGTGAGAGGGAAGCCTGGGTTGGCCTGCTAGGCCTGCTGCCACCGTGACCCGACCCCGGATAAGCGGAGGATAATGGATGGATGGATGGAATATTAATCCAAAACCAACAACCTTTGGCAGACCCAAAATAGAATAGTTTTATGATTGGACAGTCTGCACAACCATCCACTAAAAAATACTGCCGGTAAAAATGATGGCAACTATTACGTTTTCTGCAAAACATATTAGACAAAACCATTTAGTGGGATGTAAATATGAGTTTTGACAGGACGGGGTCACAGAAACTGCTTTTTAATAAAGAAATAACCCCCAAAATGAGCTCTGTGGAGTACCTGGGAGGAACCAAGACATTGTGTAAGAGTTTTAAACATTGCTGTTGAGTTTTACAAATACTTTTTTTTTCTTTGCTCGCAACGTTAGAAATTGTATTAAGCTTAGTGAAAGTTGGAGACAAGTAAAAAAATAAAACCCAAACTCTGCGTTGTTAGATATGACTAAGACGAAGTGAGGAAATGTAGTTCTACATTCGGGTGAAGTAATACCTTTTAATCAACAGATAACTCAGATGGTAGCACAATCCTCTTATTTTGGTTTGTGTTATATTTTCATTTGAAATGCTTTATGCCTTCATGTCCGCAATATGAGGCGACTACAGATGCAGCGGTAGCACACCGGAGCCCCTGAGTGCAGGTGTGTGGCGGGCTTTGTTCCACGCTGATTGCTGGTGAGCCACACCTGGTTAGTCAGGTCCAAACACCCTGCGGCACGGTGGCCCTCGAGGAACCGGCAGGAAGCAGGAAGCAGCATGCGGCGCCACACACACGCACTCAAATGAGCCAGTTGGAAAAAGTCCACAACTCCCTCTCGAAACGCGCACTCCTGCTGAACAACGCGTTTGATCAGAGCGCGTTCAGGGAGCTTCTCTCCCATCAGTCTGTCTGAGGGCCCGTTAATGGCCGAGGCCCTCATTAGCAGACACTTGTGCACTGTACACAGGGAAGCCCGCTGTGCTCTCAAACAGCAAAATCATTTATTTTAGCCTCATTAAACCGAGGGCCACGCCTGCTATCTGGAATCTGATTATCCAAACCATCCCTGCTGACTGTTAGAAAATGAGATAATCAGGTAATAATAGTGATAATGAAATGGGAAAAAGGATTGAACATGCAAGGATTCGACTTTGTTTATCCACAAATGCTTCTTTCAAGTCCAGAGCAATGTAGATATTTAGAAGAGCTCTTTTACCAAAAGCTCATGACTGTCGAGAGGAATGAAGATCTGCATGTTTTCAACTGGATTATTTATGTTCGCTGGGAGAATAGTTGCAAAATGTTTCTCCGACATCCATCTCAGAAGAAAAATAATATTTAACATTTTAAGAACTCCACAGAAAATATTGCAAAACAGTTTTTTCAGTCCTCAATATGACTTCATGTGTAAGTAATTTGTTTTAAACTGTAAAAACAAGTAAACGACATCCAGAAACGATGCAAAACTAACATATAAATTGACAAAGTACACATAATATCTATAATTAGTTGCTCATGTATTGCTGTTCATCAACAGCTTGAGCTTCCGTGACCTTTTTGCCAGTCATGAGCATTCTCCACTTGCCTTTCTTAGTTGAAACTGTGACGTCCTGCTGGGGTTGGAGCACAGTTGGTAGTCCAGCTTTTAAACTTTTTTTTTTTTACATCAAAATTGTTATTGGGGGGAAAAAAAGAAAAGAAAATTGAATTGTTGGCTTTTGCATCTTGAAAAAAAAAATCTGAACAAAAAAATGTTTTGAGCACCATCCAATTGGTAGATTGGAGGCGATGGTCACAGTTGGATGTTGCCACTTTTCAAATGGGTCAGCCGTGCATGAGCTTTTTTCAAACTCCCCCCAAAGGGTGAATGTAACCTGTGTCTTAAGTATTTTTCCATCTGCACCTTTTTTCCATCGATTTAAAGGTAGTAGCTTTGAAATCTGACAGCAGCTTTTTTTTTTTTTGCCTCGCGTTGCAGCTTCTCAGACACATTTAAAGAATCTTTTATCCTTTGATGCCCGACCGTAGTGTGGTCATCAGGGCATCTGATCAGGACGCCTCCTGGACGTCTCCCTTTAGAGGTTTTACAGGATTGATGTCCATTGTACGCGTGTTAAACTGTAACACAGAAGGCTCTGAATGGATGTTTTTGATGCCGTTTCATCGACTGCAATTGAAGCTTCTGTGGAAATCTATCTACCTTTAGTCAATTTGTGTGAGTAAATGAATGCACAAGTGCCTGCGCCTCGATGTGAGTGCGTGTCTGTGTGTGCCTGTGTGCCTGGATGGCGAGCCCTTGAAAGGTGGCTGAACGGTTGGATGCGTGGGTGACTGACTGAACTGTAAATATGGAAAGCGACAGAGATGCATGGAGATTTAATGGGCTACCGCGATGGATGGATAAACAGATGTTTAGCTCACCGCATGCACCGATGATGGATGGATGGAGGGATGGATGGATGGAGGGATGGAGGGACCGATAGATGGGAGTGCGATTGTGCTGAGGAGGACGCATATGGTGGCGTTTTTGAGTTTGCACACGAACTGCAGGGGAGAGTTTGTGTGAATGAAAACATTAAACTTGACAAGCGCTTGTGATGCAAGAAAGTCAGTTTGAGATGGAGAGAAACACATGGAAGAGAGACACACGGACGGAGAGAGAAATCAAAGAGTGGAGACCAGAAGGCAGAGAACGGGGCGAGATGGATGATAAAGGGTGACTATCCAGGCCTGTGAGTGGAGAGGCTTGTTTCAATCAAAGATTATTTTGCAGCCAGGCTTGTGAAAATATAAAAGCATAAAAAAACAAGCATACCCCCACAAAAGGATATAAAGTGTACCACAGGATGCCAAGTCATAACTTAAAACAATGATTCATAGGAACTCATAAAAATTATCATAATCAATACCCGCATCTTAGCTACCCTCTATTAAACTGCCTCATGAGCTTTGTTTCCACTGGACATAATTGATCTGATTGTCTTTGGGCCGTCTTAACTTTCTGCCAAATGTCCCAAACTCAAATCTGACCTGAAGACTCTGAAGGAAACGCAGCCCGGTCTCACCAAGTAGCACATTAGTAACTATTTGTAAGTCATTTAGCAATAACAACGCCATTGTTTTCTGCATGTCATTTTACACCACGTCGTCTGTACGGACTGAAATGTTAACGCATCTACGCTTAAATATTCTAAATTCAGAGCAAGTTCTGTAATATTAAAAAGTGAGAGCGACTACTTACGTGGGAGGGTCAAACCAACGATGGACTTCAGACCAGGTGACCAGCGTCCGTGTCCCAAAGTGTGATTGTGAAGTTACGTTAGTGATGTTGGTGAAGTGTTTGCCCTATTTGTTAGGTATACCTCGAGCAACATTTTAGCGTATAAAAGAAAGAAAGATGTACGAGCCGAGGATAAAATAAAATACTGGACCCTGGCGCTGTAAAGTAAAACCAAGAGTTGAACACATATGGACATATTTAAAGGCTGCAAAAGATCACAAACAGAGCACAAAACAAATCTGGACGCTGATTGGTAAGAGCAGAGTTGTGATTGTGCACGAGGACAAGTGTAACAGATGATTTGAGCATGCAGGAGGCATTGTGTAGTTTCAAATACAAATCTGTAAACTATTAGATGAAGGGAAGTATCTGACACTAAATGTTTAAAATCACATTCAGTTTGTTTGCAGATTATCTAGTTTTTAATTGTTGGAGTCAAATGAACTGAACTGATTATCACAGTGCTCGTGTTAACTTAGATTTCGTAGTGTGATTTCCTGGACCGGACGTATGTTTTTCATATTTCTTTTTCCACTTCATCTCCTGAAGAGCAACAGAGATTTAATTTTCCAGCTTCATGGGGAAAAATAAACTGTCAGAGATAGAGAACTAAAAACACAGCATTTTTACCTCCTAGAATCTAAATCACTATTTAATTTTTTTTATTTTTATTTGTCACTTACTGGCATTAATTTGAGAAAATATGGAGAATTCATGGCACCAAAATTAGAAGGCATGGGACGTTGCTGTTGTTTCTGCACGCTAACAGCTTCTCGCTCATTGACATCTGCATTAATACGCTCCATACACAGTCTCATGAAGCCTCGTGGCTCCTGATGGATGGTTGGATGTCAGATCGGCTGTATTGGCATGCGATGCCGAGCAAACAGCAGGTGCATCTTAAGTTCAGCCGTCGTGTCGTATTACTCTACAGGGAGAGAGCATTCATGGGGAAGAACCTGCAGCATTTCTGCTGTCTGCTTTGATAAGTATTTTTCTTTTATATCTTTATGGATTAAGGGAGTTTGTTGGGCATTTTGTTCAGAACTACTGTCTCTCTTTCTTACCTTTTCTTTTTTTAGGCCTGAAAGCTGTCCAGTTCACTTAGGAAGAGTAACTTTCTCACTTCCGCCGGGCAAATGTTATGCATCTTCTCTTTTTCCTGCAGCCAACACATTTTAAAGCTTCACTCTCAAGATTGAGTTCAATTGGATTTTTAATTTTTTTGGGGAGACTATAAATGCATTCTTCTGGAGCTGTAAGAGGTTATGGACACACACGGTCGGCGTGATCTTTTCCAAACCACGGAGAGAGCCAGGCGCAGTGGTTTCCTTCTTGAACGATCAGATCTGTGTTTCTAAAGGTGACGGCAGATATCGGCGATACGCCGGATCTGTGGTACGTCTCTCCTGCAGGGAGCAGAATCAGCTGAGAGGGCAACGGAAGGATAGAGGACAGAGTGGTGTGAGAGAATACATGCATAAGAGAGCACACCACAGACCGAGGATATGTAGTTACACAAATATGAATCGATATGCCCACAAATACTCAAAGACCTCGTGTACTTCTTGCTGATTGGCCAGCATAGTGATGAGCTCTTGTCCTGGAGGAGGTTTTGTCCTAATTAGCTTGATGCTCAAATCAAACCGACACTTTACTCCTAAATTAATATGTTTCAGACATGTTTTGAAGCAGTTGTGAAAAGCAGAAGCAGATGAAGTCAGTAAATGACGATTAAATTAAGTCATAGCATTGCTCAATACTTTAAACTGGTCATTGTTTTGCTATATAAGAAGTTGACGTAGTCATTGTGATGTCACCCATTGGTTTGTGGACTGACGCTTTAAAACCTTGAGTTCGTCAATTTTGCTGTCGCCATTTTTTTGCAACCAATGAACGAACCGATGACGGCTCTCAAAATGGAGGTTTCCTCCTGGTTGAGTTATTGGAAATAACAAGAGACATTCCTGTCATTTTCCAAACCTCTGCTTCCTCCTGTCTTATTGCCCCCCCACCCCTCCTCTCTCAATGCACCTTGAGGAGAGAGGGAACTTCTGGGAAAAAGACTTTTCCCAAGTGGCGCGACGTATAATTGCTGCACCTCATCATGTTGCTCACAGTTTGAAGCAACTGACGTTGATTAAAACTGGCGCTGTGGAACCAAAGATTTCTCATTTGGCAGTTTTCGACTCCTCCGTCCTTGCATCTCTCTCTCTCTCTCTCTCTCTCTCTCTCTATCTCTCAGCAAAACAATGACTTTGCGCACAGCCATTTTTCGGTGTAATTGGAATGATCCTAAAACAACTAGCAATGGCAGACTACGGTCCAGCTGCAACTCCACCTCGTCATCGTAAATAAGAGAAGTAGTATAAGATAACTATGTGAATAATAAGCTACTATTGGTTAATTAAGAAAATAACCTAATAGGCTAACAGTCAGTTAAGGTATAAAGCAGGACATCTCCCTTTCTGCCAAGCTTCCCTCGTTTCGAATGTGTTTGCTCTCATTGCAGGATTAATTTGAACAATTTCTTAATCACTTCAGTGAGAAACCAGCCTGCATCACTGTTGTGCCTGGAATCAGAAAAGATGACTGTTCCTTAGCTGTAACCATGTAACAAAAATAAGCTGAACTGAGCCGCTTAATGATGGTTTCAAAACATCGGGCGCTAATTGGATATTATGTTACATGGATATGAGTAAAGGGGTTCTGACATTTTCATCGGCTGCTCGATTATTGTCGTTAAAACGCTTATTTGTACCTGGTAAATCAGACAGGTGGAAAGATGGAGGGAGGGAAGAGTCAGAGGGAGAGATGAATCTATCGTTCTTCATTAGTCACGGTCTGTCTTCCTCAACTTGTCATCCGGCGTCTTGGGAAAGCGTCCACGTCTGCCCCGTCTTCCTTTACGACACCGAATCAATTCACTGCAGTTGACACCGAACCTCGAACTCTGTCACCCCGACTCGTTCATCTCGCCCAATAATGAGCCCGGAGCTTCAGACCTTGAAGGGAGCATTTCCATTGGTCCCTCTTATTTTTTCTTTCTGTCGTCTTCATTACAGAAGCCATATCTCTGTCTTTCTTTCTCCCCAAGTGTACGTCATGTCCACCTTTATACGATGTACAGTTAAATAAGAGCTGCAGACGGGGACAATGATGGCCGGTTGGTCAGTTCTTGCAATTTCCAAGAGAAGGTTACCAATCAAACAGCTCTTTCCCATACCAACCTCTATAATTACCTCTTCTCTTTCTAGGAAGGTAAACTTGGCCTTTGCCTCTTTCTTTCTTTTTTATTAACCTCATTTATGGTATATATTGTAGTATCACCCACTAACCTAAGCTCTTTAATAGCTTATTTCTCGCTCTTACCGGCCAGCACCCTCTTATAGAATATTACTCTCATTTTCAATCTCATTATCTCTCTCTGAGACTAATCTCTTGCACTTCATGTGCTTCTCGTTTTTCCCATCAGTCTTTTTTCCCCAGTGTAGTCTCTTATTGGCCTTTTCTGTCAGGAGCAGTGTGATTACCTGTTTCTACCTCTCGCTTTCAAACAGCCTTTTTCTCTTCGCCATCTTGGTCCATCACCCCCACACCCCCTCTCCCCTCCCCTCTCTCTATTAGTTTGGTGTGACAGAGACGGGTAGTCGAGCACTCAGAAGTCAAAGTGGATCTGCTGAAGGCAGGCCACACCCTTTTGAGGATTTGGAGAAAGAGGACGAGGGAAGGTTGGTTTTAGACAATCTCGGATGTCTTGCAATGGCATCGAGAAGAGATGAGAGCCCAGGTAAACTAGATCAACCATCAATTTGCTCTGAAATGAATACCTCTCCTAAATCCCCAAAAAGTGGACCCTAACATTCTGTTCCAGCTATGATTCAGCATTCAAAGAGCAATTCATATTTAGTATATATTCAAAGATTACTCCATAATCCTATGGCTTTGTACTGATTATTGCAGTGAATTGGATTATTGATACGGAGTCATAATGTCACCCTTACATGTTTACTTTTTTTCTTTTACATTAAAGGGAACATTGCTTATTTGACTGATTAAATACACTCACTTACTCTACCTCTACTCTAGGCAGCCATGGCGATCCGTACATTCAAACAATAAAACACCCGACAGAACAACCAAGAATAAGATCAGCTACCATATTCTGTCGTATGGTTTAAATCCAACAATCAGTGTTTGCTCCTGTTCCTTTTTGTTTCAGTTTTAGTCATCGTTGACAGCAGTGACCGCAGGCATTATGTTTTCTGGTTGTCAGGTCCACTCTCATGAACATGGTGTCAAAGGAATACTTGAGGGCATTTTTTTCAAATTTGGCATGAATGTCCACATGGACTCAATGATGAACTGATTTGGTTGTCAAAGTCTTTGCAAATCATGACAATTTAAAACAAATGATTAAACGGGCATGGATGTCACTTTCACCTTGATTGGCAGCGGCATACAATCGCAAGACGATAATTCCGATTGGGACATTGTATGTCTTCTATTGCATATCCAACATCAGAGCGGTGACAGGTAGTGAAGTGAGAGAGTGATGGTGTTGTGGTTCATGAAACCGATGGGCCACACCAGTATTTATTTGTTCTGACCAAGGTAAATGGCATTCCAGGAGTCAAGCAATGTTGCACTATTCTCCAGCTGAGTACACTCTCCAGACACCTGTGGAGTTACTAAATTGTTTTATGGTATTAAAATAATATTTTTTTTGGAGAAAGACAAAATAACTTGTTAAATATTAAATATATTCACAAAGTTAGCAGCACAATACATTGTGGAATCTGCATATGTTCTAAATGTCAAAAAGAAAATAATTAGTGAATATTGAATAGAGAAGTGGCCCCATACAATCTCCTTGTAGAACTCCACAGAGAGGGCAGCACGGGTAAGAATAGCTCCAATTAATATGAACCCTTTGTGTATTGACTGTTCTTCTATGAAGTAGTACAGAGTGAACAAAGCCTTATTGGTATCCATCGTTTATCTCAGTGTTCTTCCTTCAAGCTCACTACATTCACAGTGAAGAACAACGTAGATCGATTTTCTGATGGATCAATACGTCCACCACTTATGGTGGCAGCTGTGGCTTTTACCTTTTTTAAGCATTCAATACATCATGGCGAATCAAAATACACACAGGGATGCACATTCCCAGCTTTTTTTAGAGAAGACAAGACTTTAAAAAAAAAACATAGCTGCTACCACTAGTAATAGTTTTTGTAAAAAAATGGATATCTGTCACCAAAGCACACCGAGATTTACTGGAACTCTGGATTGTTAATCCTGATTTTTTTTATTTGGCTCTTTTAGGCAGCTGTGACCACAGCCATTCATATGAAGTAGCAATACTGAAACCAGCTATCTTCATACTTGGTTAAATCAACTGCAGTGCTCTTCACAAAGTCTTGTGGGTTTACGGAGACGTTGATATCCGAAAAGCCAGCAGTTGCATGTGCTTGAAGAGCAAAATGAACAGCGGTCTGGAATGATGCTTCTACTCCCGCGTGTTTCACTGATATCAACAAACGTCATCACAAACCAAATCACAGCGTTAAGATTACCAGAAATGCTTGTCAGTGCTTTAGTCACAGGGAAACATATTCATGTGTCTGTTTAGCACCAGAGAATCTTGTCTGGCAGAACAGCGGTTCACCAAAACTGCAACCAAATGTGTATTATGTCACTATTGTTTATTTACAGCTGGGTGCTGTGAACTAATCCGATCCAATATAAAAATGTAACAAGGATGATGTTAAATCCAGCACCCTTTCTCTCCAGAGCTGCGTGTTATTCGGAAACCTTAGCATTATCCCAATGAACCGTTTTTGGTCCTGTATGGAAATTGCAAACTACGTAGACATTGCATTATAGAATTACATCGGACAGAACCAAAACTGATTAAAAGTTGCTGCAGTGGTTGTCAGCTCCCCATCGCCACCGTCTTGTCTTTTGTCTTTATCCATTGCTTCGTTGTGATTTCGATGCCTGCTAATGAGTGTCATCTGAGCCGCTGTCTGCTTATCGCTTAGAAAATATTCATAACGCTGGCATGAATATTCAACACCGTCCTCTATCCTTGGAGTGCTTGGATTATTGATGGGCTGCTTATTGGGTTTTCTCTTTCCAGTGTGACAGCTTCATAACAGCCTCACCTGAGCTCTCCAATAAGAGGGAAAGAAAACGGTCTGAGACTTGTGTTGAAGTGAGCAGCAGGAAGGTCCCGGCCCAATCCCCATCGCCACGCTCCCACAAAGTCCACGAGGGTTCAGCTCTCTCGCACACATTTTGAGCCCTTAATGAACACTTTCCGTAAGTCTGCATTTCTGCAGACTTTGCCTCAGTGAGTTACCCACAATTGCTAGCGATGTGACGTTAAACACACGGTTACCAGTGGAAGGCAGAGAAATTGAAAAAGTTAAACAAAGAGGACGGCACGTGGGCGTTTAGCCTGGAACATTAAGGATTAAAGATGGAACATAAAAGCATGAAAGCGGAGACTAAGTTGCATAGCTTTATTCATCAAACATTACATTTTGTTACTGAAACTGGTTTAAAAAAAAAAAAAAGGGTGAATAGATTATTTGACAATTACCTCTCATCTCGTGAGGAAAGACCCTGGAAGACGTTTAAATCAGGGAGTAAAAAGTATAAAATAAATACCCACGATAGTACAGATGTTATGACGTTGTCGTGGTAACGTGATATGTTGTATTTACACCATTTCAAGCCCTTACAGTCCCTCACACTCAGCATTTTACCAGGTGACGTCAGTTTAGTCCCTTAGGGTTCAGGGTTCAGGGTTCAGGGTCTAAGGCTTCAGGGGGGACACTGAGATTGGGCCTTAGTCTTCGCAGAGATTGTCCTTTAACCAAAGGTCACAGGTTTCGTCACCTTTACAGCCAACACTTGGTTTCTAGATACTTTAGAGGTTGCCTCTGTAGAATAATTCACCCCGAACTGCAGCTGATTTAATTTTTAGCCCTGCTTTCGGTGGTGTAATTGATCCCCCCGAGGAGACATTTTTGCTGCAGTATTTAGCTCACAAGATAAATTATGAATCAGGCAAGTGAAATGCCCTTTGCGCAGTATAATGGTCGGTTATGAATATACGAATTACCCTCATTCTCTGTCGGTATGAATGAATTTGGAGTATTGTCCACTTGTTGCCTCAGGCAGTGTCTTTACCTGAGCCGTTCGCTCGTGCGGGTTGACTTTGAAGATTTCATGTTAGCTGGATTAGATTTGAAACCTGTGACTGTTCCATCTATGATTCACTTGCAGAGCTCTGGGGCATATAGCTGTGTGTGCGTGAGGGGTTGATGTGTGTGTGTGTGTGTGTGTGTAACTGATGCCTGTGTTTGCGCATATGTGAGATCATGTGTGTGTGTGTGTATATGTCTCTGTGTTGATGCAAACGTAAACAAGATCATCTGTCATGCAGCTTACGCCTCGTTCCATACACACACAAGCTGTGAATCATCGCCATAGTAATGATGGCGCTTGGTGCGATAGCTTGGCTCTTGTATAAAACTCAGCCAATGAGGGATTCAGATCATACATTCACTCGACGGGTACTCATCTCTGCCAAACACAGACTGAGATTGCTATTTGTCCGTGACACTGGGAAGTGAGATTGCATCTCGACATCCTAAGTATATACTGTGGAAGATGCGTGCATCGGACACATAAACAGCAACACACACACATACAGAAACGCATCATTTACAGACGCACACACCTAGTAGCAACAGTGTGTGACCACATCTGAGAGGATCTCACATATCCAGATCACACTCAGCGGGGAGGGGGAGCTATAAATACAGACGCTCTAATGTTCCATCATGGGGTTTGCTCTTTCGGATCGTCCCCGTTTCAAAGTAAAAGAGGAAATTATCCAGTTTGAAGGCTGTTAAATGATACCCTCCCATACACTAGAGAACAACTCATACATCTGTGACTTAATCGAGAGTGCTTGGTGATTCCTTCACAGGTTTTGCCAGTTTTTGCAGGCCAAGCAGAATTTACTTTACTTTGTCGTCATTGTTATTAAGGCTTACGGTAGCCACGGCTACGCTTCTGACCAGCTTTTGGACAACAACAGAGTTCGATGGCACTTGCGTCGCCCCCTAATGGTCAATTTGGAAAATAGTTTGTGGAAATGTTTCAATACCTTAATAATGATTTTTACAGCAAGTTTGATGATGTTTGGACAAACTGTCATGGATTTATGGTCCAATTTGTGCTAGTCCCATGCACATGTTTGGAACTTATGGAGCCTGCTATCGAAAAAACTAATACTTTCTTATTTATAGTTGTGGTTTCTGTTTTATCATGCCCATTTTTTTTGTCTTTTTGTGGTAGAGTTCAATGAAACTTTCAGGGTCTGTTTGGTGATGATTAGGCTGACGGTTGTGGAGTTAGGTATATTGATGTGCCGAACCACGTCCTTTTTAAAGTTCATTGGTTAATATCTTCAAAACGCAATGAGATCTTAGGATTTCTGCAACGTTTGATAACCTTGGTCCGATACTGATCCACAGAAGATTTGGGATCAATCTGAACTACGGTTTAGGGGGAGATGTAAAAAATGTGCCATCGGCTCTCGAACCCCTAATTATCGTTAAAGTGCCACCCCGGGAAAACCACAGGAAACGTACGTTTCTGATTTAAATATGAGAAGCAATCAAAAGTCTCTCACAGTGGGGGGGAATATTGCACAGTGAACAGATTGGATGCAGTTCTCTGTAACATGAAGACGGCTTTGGTCTGACATGACACACAGACTCATTTAACATCACAAGAAACCGTATGTGTTCTATATCACGTGGAGACGTAACCGATGAATTCAAGCTCGTCTAGATTATACATCATAAATGATGCAATGCATAGACATAATGCCTATGAATCTGAGTGACGCTGTTTGAGTTCAGTTGTAATTAGAATTACTCTTTTGTAGCAAACAGCCCTTTTTAAAGTTCACAAGTTGGCGATCACCAGCTAACTCCCATAAGAACCACTTCACACATGCGTGGTCGCGGTTACATGGGATTCAAACTAAAAGGCTTGAGTAGGTGAAAAGACAAAGACTTGAGTTGCAAGAAATGTGTGTAAAACTATAAGAAAACATCAGTGTAGCCTTTGGCCGCTGTGTCGCACTGTGCTGCCGACTCAACCCTCAGCAGTGATATTTACAGTAATCAGATGTGTGGTGAAAAACTTCCCCCGGTCCTCTGACATTTCAATTGCTGGTTTATACAGAGAAACCCCACCTGAGGCGATGCATGCGGCAGCCCTTCAGCTGCTCCGTCCTGGAATACAAACTCACACGGAGACGAACGCACACTCTCATGCGCACACACACTTGGCCTCTTGGTGCACCAACAACTCCACAAATACAAGTGGCATTTCAATGCATAAAACACACAGTGAAAGATGCAAAAAAAAAAAGAGGCATAATTAGGCACAGTTTATGCACTAACCACACATATTATACATGTAAGAATATAATGTAGGCACAGAGCACACAGTGTATAATGAGGTTTTTCCGAAAATATGATGATTTTATAACTCTTTCTTGAGCTCAACTTAGGTGTCTCCACCACAAAATGAACCGCCAGGCGACCAGTCAGGTAATCGACATTCTCTGCATTCAAATGAAACATGATATCAACACATACTTTGCTCAGAAATGGCTTTAAAACCAGTAGCTGTGAATCTGGTGCATACACTCTTAGAAATAAGAGATCCTGAAGGGCTGAGGTTCTACCCAGAACCATTTGCTTCTGAAGAACCCTTTTTTTAATAAAGGGGTTCTTTGTAAGGCTCGCATTATGTCAAAAAACGAGTGGAAAACGCCAGCTGTGCCGCTTTCATCCATGTATCCAGGGTGCTCGGGGGTGAGGTGTTGCTACGAAGCCACCAAAACCTGTACGCTGCGATGACAGTGATGAGGAAGTTGTGGTAATTTAGCTGTGAAGCTCATTGACTAAATCAGATGAAGAAAAATGCAATGGATCCCTCTCAGTAGCTTTATTGCTTGATTTGTCTGTGACAATGGCCTTTTAACCGGATGTTGTGACGTCCATCACGAGGGGGAGGCAAGTAAAATATTCCGTGCAACTGGTAGTCCTGAACTACAATTATTAACTTCTCCTCCATTAATTTACCATAGACTGTTATTTTACGGAAGAAAGAAAAAAAAGGTATCTGCCATCTCTTGTTTCTGGTCACATGACATGCGATGCACTACATCGACAACGAAGGATTTGAGAGCACAAAAAATGCGCCGCGTGGACGGCCCTTTACGATCCCATAAGGAACCTTTTGTATCCAAAGAACCCATTCTGGATGAAAGGGTTCTTTAAGTGTTGTCAAAAGAACTCATCAAATACCAACAATTGGTCGGTGCCACTTGCCATCTGATAACGGCTAACTCCAATGTAAACCCCCCTGTGTCATTAGTTTAGATTAGTTATTAATGTTAGGATCTTCACAGGTCATTGCATGGCGTACTGCTGATTGTCAGTTGAACAGTAGAGAGCTCCCGCGTGGGTTAAGAGGTCGAGCACAAGTGTTGTTTTGCTCTTTTGGCAACAGATGACTTTCAAAGTCTTCAGCTAATTTTTGTTATTTATATTAAGATAATAATCAACCATTGTCTTCAGTCAAACCCACTTGTTTTTAGCCTTCATTGATATGGAATAATTAGGGATGTCCTGATTAGGTGTTTTGTCTCTGATCCTCCTCTAATCATTTTCATCATATTATACAACTCTCCAATATATCTCAAAGTAGACCTACATTGAAATGAATAAAGCTATAAAAGTGAGCAGAGTCACTATGGGTGTAAAAGAATAATCCCTTTCCTTCTGTGACAAGAAGGTTTGGACATGATTCAGACTGACTCCACAAACTCTCTCCACAACTACACTGTACAAAATATTACAGGAAACCATTGGACAACATCACACATGTCAAACATGTCTCAATGCCATTGAATATGTAGATTTAATTTTTTTGATTATTGTTGTTTGTGTTTGGGCTTGTGTTCGATCACTCCCACTGCTGTATGCTAACCAGGTATGAGAGTAAAATGGCAATGAAACAGTCACATGGTGCTGCAGAAAAAACTTCTGTACAGGGCTTTGCTTTCGTAGTTTGAAAAGACCAATATTTGTTGGCAGACAAAAACACACATTCATAATACAAATACTCCCACTCAGCCATGTGCATAACAGTATATATCTTGCATACGCAAATACAATTACAGCCACAGAATAAATTAATTTGCAGCACATATTCACAGAGCGCTTTCTTTCTTGGTGTCTTACATGAGTGAACTGGTTTATATTACAGTGGAAAACAAACCTCGGAGGGCGGGGGGAGGCAGAAAAGGGGGAAAGTCAGAAGTGTAAGAGGGAATGGAGGTAAATGGAGGATCAGGTAAAGCCGGCGAGTTAGAAGTTGAGGGAGAAAGAAAGAACATGCAAGAGATGTGTGTGTGGGCGGGGGAGGCAAAGTAGAGAGGTGTCGGGGTAAGTAATGTTCAGGACCACTTCACAGCTTCGCAGCTCCACTTGTTTGCTGTCATCTCCTTCCGTCGCTCGGTCCCTCTCCCCATCGGTCCCTCCTCGTCTCCTGTCTCTCCCCTGGCCTGTCTTGTGACCTTTTCCCTTCCAGAGACAGCTCCTCGTTGTTAGTCCTGACACCTCTCAGACCCCAGCGGCCGGCCGTGCGTGTGGTTGTGCTTGAGAAAATCCAGGGAGTCCAGGATTTTTTATTTTTTTAAGTGACTTTGGTCATCATTAAAATTCTGAGCAACACTCCCAAGAGAAGGCAAAAAATTATTTTTCTAACAGTCTCGACCTGTAATGTCTCACTGGGGACAGTGGACCAATGAGAGAGCCAGGTTCGTCTATGAAAAGAATGATCAGTCCAGTGTGATCTGTGACTGCAGCCATCAAACGTTTCACGGTGTCTTGCTGTTATTTTTTAATTCAGTTTGAATGCAGTGTACAATCCTCTGCATCACTTTATTATTCCGTGTTCAAACCTCCACTGAAAGACTTATATCTAGGTCTCAACGGGGGCCTCATAAAGGGACCACCAGCATTTCTTTAAAGAGAGGTGAGGGCTGAAACCCAAAGTTCTGATCTGGAATCTTACTGCAACCATGATGTAAGTAGGAGCCCATCGTTCCTCTGAAACCTCACCACTCGACGCCGACATTTATAGAATGGGTAAATGTACTCTTTGGTCAACATCCCATTAGTCAACCAGAGCACGATTCTCCACAAACACTCTTGAGTGATGCAGGCAGGGAGTCGGAGGCCTCATCGGCGATCCTTTACAGCATCCCGCAGGACGGGGTTACAGCCCCCGGAAAACTCTTGTAAAGCAGTGGTTCTTCAAAGATCCCCATCACGGGATTGATGTCGGATGCATGCGAGCCTGCCGGGCCTGAGAAGCATACTTATCAAGCGGTATGAGGCCAGTCTGGTCCGCCTCGTCTGACCGCAGGAGCAGCTGTTCACTCATTCCTGGATGTCCAGCTTTCCTCAGGAGTAGCAGAGTCGTACTCGGCCACAGAACACATATGTGCCGTGACATCTGGGTTGCCAGAACCTGATTAAACAACACACTTTCACCCCCAACTCGTCAAATACCACCGCTTGGTCAGTGGCCCTCAGCTTCAAACTGTGCTAGCTTCAGTTTCTGAGTCAGGGACCGGTGTGTCAGTTTCCGCTTGTTGCATGCATCGTCCATCCATCCATTATCCTCCGCTTATCCGGGGTCGGGTCGCGGTGGCAGCAGGCCTAGCAGGCCGACCCAGGCTTCCCTCTCACCCGCAACACGTTCCAGCTCGTTCTGGGGGATCCCGAGGCGTTCCCAGGCCAGCTGGGAGATATAATCCCTCCAGCGTGTCCTGGGTCTTCCCCGGGGCCTCCTACCAGTTGGGCGTGCCGGGAAAACCTCTAACGGGAGGCGTCCAGGAGGCATCCTGATCAGATGCCCGAACCACCTCAGCTGACTCCTTTCGATACGAAGGAGTAGCGCCTCAACTCCAAGTTCCCTCCGGATGTCCGAGCTCCTTACCCTATCTCTAAGGCTGAGCCCGGCCACCCTACGGAGAAAACTCATTTCGGCCGCTTGTATCTGAGACCTCGTTCTTTCGGTCCGGACCCAGAGTTCGTGACCATAGGTGAGGGTCGGAATGTAGACTGCCCGGTAAATTGAGAGCTTTGCCTTCCGACTCAGCTCCCTCTTCACCAAGACGGTCCGGTGCAGCGCCTGTTTTACTGCTGCAGCCGCACCGATCCGTCGGTCGATCTCCCGCTCCATCTTACCCTCACTCGTGAACAAGACCCCGAGATACTTGAACTCCTTCGCTTGCAGTAGGCACTGCGTTCCCACCCGGAGGGAGCAATCCACCGGTTTCCGGCAGAGCACCATGGCCTCAGATTTGGATGTGCTTACCCTCATCCACGCCGCGTCACACTCGGCTGCAAATCGCCCCAGTGAATGCTGGAGGTCATGGTCCGAAGAGGCTAACAGGACCACATCATCTGCGAACAGCAGAGAGGCGATCCCGAGACCCCCGAACCCGACGTTCTCCTCCCCCCGGCTACGCCTACATATCCTGTCCATGAAAGTCACGAACAGGACCGGTGATAAAGGGCAGCCCTGGCGGAGGCCAACACCCACCGGGAACGCGTCTGACTTATTGCCGAGAATACGAGCACAGCTCCTACTGCAGTCGTACAGAGATCGGATGGCCCGTTGTAACGGGTCCGGCACCCCATACTCCCGCAGCACCCCCCACAAAAACCCCCGAGGGACCCGGTCGAAGGCCTTCTCCAAGTCCACAAAACACATGTAGACTGGTTGGGCAAACTCCAGAGCCCCTCCAGTAGTCTTGTGAGGGTAAAGAGCTGGTCCACTGTTCCACGACCGGGACGGAATCCGCACTGCTCCTCTTGAATCTGAGGTTCGACAATCGGTCTGAGCCTCCTTTCCAGCACCCTGGCATACACTTTCCCCGGG
The DNA here is from genome assembly GCA_016806645.1 of Ophiodon elongatus. Classification (NCBI taxonomy): domain Eukaryota; kingdom Metazoa; phylum Chordata; class Actinopteri; order Perciformes; family Hexagrammidae; genus Ophiodon; species Ophiodon elongatus. The sequence goes on from JACSYO010001060.1 coordinate 344,670, forward strand.
AGGCTGAGTAGTGTGATACCCCGATAATTCGAGCACACTCTCCGGTCCTCCTTTTTGAAAATGCATGCATCGTGTCTTTTCAAAATAAACTTACCAGCGAAAAAAATGAGGAGCAACCTTTCGTAAGATATCATGCGAACCGTTGTATGAGGATACTTTCAACAGATGGATACATAATTCAATTTTCGACATATCACACCCCCCCCCCCCCCTCTAATCTCCGTTTGCAGTCAGGCGACGTAGAAAACCTCTGATCTGTGTTACATAGTACAGGGAGGATTAGTAAAGAATCATCATGAGCTAATCCCATGAATGAAGTGTACCTATGTGCTGAAGTCTGGGAGAAGAGGGAAGCTGCACTTCAGTGTATGTGTGGAAACACAAACGGAGAGCTAAGCGTATGGTGTAGACCATGCAGAATGTTTTTGCAGATGGATTTCACATGAGGTGGACAACGGAGAAAATAGATCATATTGCAAATCCCGGCAGACACAACAGAAACCTCAGAAAAGCCGGGTAGCTGTTTGTTTCATAGCAGCTCAGCTCTTGATGGCCAAACGGGAGGAGAGATGAAGGAAGGAGATGGAAAAGAAGAGACGCTGATGCCAACTCAAAGGGAAGAAAGTTTATTTTTTACAAGGAGTCGAAAAGAGACATTTAGAAAGAGGAGGAGGAACAAAAGAACAGAGGAGGTGTCACGAATCTCGGGGTCGAGGAAGTGAGGGAAGAGGCTTTCATGGAAGCCGTGGAGGGATGAAAGTAAAAAAGAGAGGAGAAGAGAAGGCGTAGTGAATCACAGGCTCGAGATGTGAGGAGTGAAGGAAGGAAGACGGAGGAGAGGATAGTCACCTAAATTGAAGCTGAGATTAAAAAAAAAGTGGGTTTTTTGGAGGCTTGAAGGGAATCAAAGAAAAAGAAGAGAGGATGTGGAAAGGAAGTCATGAATTGTGAGCATAAGATGCTGACAGGGGGGTAATTATGGAAGCTGTAAAGAAATGAGAAAGGAGAAAAAAAGCTAAAGGGAGGAGAAGCAAAGAAGTCTTCAGGCCAAGATGAGGGATGCTGCAGAGAACTCCCAAAAAAAAAGGAAAAGGAGGAGCAGTGAATCTTGAGGCCAAGATGAAAAACAGTAGGGAGTTTATGGAAAATAAAGAAGAGAGAAAAACTTGGGCGACCTAAAATGAACCAAAACCACAAGAATCTCTGAACTCCAAGTTCAGGGAAGTCAATTTTAAGTTTAAAACTTGTTTCAGCTTGTTTCTAAGCCAACGGCTGGTCTTGACCCTTCCTCAAAAAGCTCATTGACTGTGTCTTAGAACTCTGAGAACTAGACTTCAGCACGATGGACTGTCAGGTCAACAGGTTGGTGAATGGACACATATTATACACACATTATACAACTTATCCTCACACGATGCTTTGTATGATATCTTATGAAAAGATACTCATTTTATGCATACAGGAGACAACTTAATTATGTTTGGGCAACAAAACTACTTGGTTAGTTTTAGGAAAAGTTTGTGGTTTGGGTAAAAATACCTACAGAAGTGTTGTTACTGAAGTTACATGACAAATTAATCAACATTGACCTCTCCTTTCACACGAGGAACAAGCTGGTTAAAGGATTGCTCTTAGACTCGTCCACCTCCTCTCCCACGCGCCCTCCGTGGGCTTCTGTAGTCTTTATACTTTGATAATTCCGTGGATTACATACAAAACTATTTCAAGGGATATGTACAAATTCCGGTGCATTTTCCATAAGTATAGCTCTGAATGCTGGATGAGAACATCCTGCATGGCGCCTGTTGTCGGGCTAAAGCTAATAAAGTCTGGTTTCTTTGTGTCTTTCAGTTTCAGTGATCCCCTGACTTTCCTTTTACACCAAGAAAAATGTCCCAACAACCATTGGATGGCTTGCCCTACCTTCTGGTACAGACCTTCAGGTTCCCCCCAGGATGTTGGTGATCCTCAGTTCTTCATCTCGCACCAACATCTGGTCAAACACCAGCTCAAAATGTCTCCAATACCTTTTTGGTTTTTTTAATGACCAAATACCAGCAACTAATAATTACTTTCCAATCAGCCTAAACTGCACTTTGTGTTTTGTGCTGATTAGCAAACTCTTATGCTAAGCTAAGATGGTTTTACTACCAGTCGCGACACGCTGGCTTTGTTTTTAGCTCAGGGTTTAATTTGTGTCATAATGCAACATGTGGTCCAGGAGACTCTTACTGCAGTGGGAACGACCACGGAGGCGCTTCTTCCCACTTTTACATTTTTAAGTCAACATACACATATGGTCAAATTAAACAACAAAGATGTTCTTGGAATGTTGTCCCAGGATAAAAATAAACATATGTATCCTTGACAAAGATGAAAAATGAAAAAAAAATTACTTAAATGAAATTTTAAAAAAGCATAAAACATATGGGGGAGGAATTTACAATTACAGAGTGCTTACTGAGCAAATAATGCACAATATACTCCGATACATCCAAAATGGTCTCTAGTTAAATTATTATCTAATTACTCTTATTTTGAATGTTCTCTTTGACGTTTTTTTTATATTTTCCAGTCGTTAGCGGACTCATGTTTCATCGTGCATTGACAGATTTACGTGCGATTTTTCAGAAGTAGATTATACATTGGATCAAATCTGCTTCATTAAAAAGTTTGACTTCATTTGCCTTACCATTCCACTTCCTGTTTTTGCCTCTTTTCCTCTGCTGCCCGTCTCTTGTTTCATCACTTTCATTAGCGACGTTCAAACAGAAGTCGTCTCATTTAGCCAGCAGCTTTAATTACTTTGGCTTCCAAAGTGGTCTCAAAGTCAGAGTCTGTTAGCTTTACAAGTTTAAATTTGGCTTTCTGAAACCTGAAGATGCCCTGCTTGTCTGTCTCCTTCTGCACCTTTCTCTCCCGCAGTCACTTTCCCAATTAAAATAACTTCAGTTCAAAGCTGCCACATTGGCATGAGATAAAAAAAAAAGAAGAAAAGAAATGTACATCATTTTGGAAAAAGGCTTTGCAATCTCTAAAACAGCAGAGCGTGAGGCTTCTTCCTCTCTCAGCTGTCAGTAAGCATGGCTTCTGGTGAAATGTGACCTTTGTCACGTCGCCACTTTGGTGCTCAATTCAGTTTTGCGTGCGTGTAACACCCCGACCGCGGACGCTCCCTCCTAGATTCTATTTATGAATCTCGATATGAATCTCTAAATGGATGGATGGATGATCTGTGAATCAAAACTTGTCCGCTTTAACATTATTCACTGAACCTTCTGGGCATTCGGATCCTTGTTGCAAGCAAATCCCTGTCTGCACAGTGCCAAGTTTACAGAACTACCCCACAAAATACTTCAGATGAGTCATGAGACTTATCTGAAGGGATAAAAGAAGATGTGCACAACCAGCTAGAAATCATTTGAATGTGTTCAGTTTAATGGTCACGATGAGGATTTGCACGCCGGAAGTTCTTTCTCAACGTACCACTTCCATGAAGGTCAACACCGATGGTTACGTTTGTAATACTGAGCAGACACACAAAGAAAGATTTGAACACAGCGTCACATGTGACATGTCCAAAGAGATGACATCACGTTGCTTTGTCGTATGGATGTGACCATCTGGGAGCCGGGTAAACAATGTTTCCTTTTTTTTCGGGGAAAAGAAATGTCATTTCTTCGATCAGGGTCCAGTTCGTTTGTCAGGAGAGTGAACCACATCTGTTTATGATATGAAAAGCATCTCATCGATCACTCCCTGGCATAGAGTCTGATAATCTTTGTGGCACACTCCTCGAGTAAATGCTCTAATTGAAACCAAATAAAAGAGATGCTGCATTTAAAAAGCGGCGCTTTGGCCACGAGACCTCAAATGGGGCAAAGAGAAGGACACAGAGAACACGGTTTTAAATTAGTTTTTGTGAAAGAAAAAGGTACGCCAGTTGGATAATGGTCGAACTCTGAATGGGAAACTAAAATATGCAATTCAGTGAAGATCTGAGTTTGATAAGAATGCGTACGCTGGTAGAAGGTCGCTATTTTTTTGGTGTATTTTCAACACAAAGTGCTCTTGGATTGCTGCAAAGAGACGGTCCGGCATCCATAAGTCTGTTTGAGCTGTTGCCGATGGGGATCTGACGGAAAGCTGCCAATGTCCTCAATCTTCCAATAAACCCACTCATCGAAACATTAAATCAGATCTGCCTTCAAATCACGGGCTCATTTGACTGCCGACTCTTTTTACTTGTCGTATTTGTGGCGTTCGTGTCGGGTTCCTGCTTCAACCTTCAGCTGATTTGGTTCCACTCTTATTTTTTTGGGTTCTTCATCTGTGTCCGTTTATCTCCCATTCCCTCACCCACACCTCCATGTCTCTCTCCCTCCACTTTTTCTCATAAGCTGCACAATCATATGAAATGGAAATACCAATAATTCAGCCTGCACGCCCCATGCTTTGATGTTTAAACAGCTTTTATGTCCCGTCGCTCTGTTATTCCCTCCTTATCGCTACCTCTTGTCCTACATTAAATCCATTACTCATCCAAGGACTCGTTTTTTTTTTCTTTCATTTCTTTTTTTTTTTTAAAAGCAAAGTTTAACTCTGCGTTGGCCGCATGCATTCGATAGCGGAAGCTGTGAAGTTCGACCCTTTGACGCAGGCAGTGCAGCTCGACAGGGTTTTATCACGTGGAGGGGGAGGCGTAGAGGCGTAGAGATGTAGAGGTGTAGAGGCGTAGAGGCGTAGAGGTGTAGAGACGTAGAGGCGTAGAGACGTAGATGCGTAGACGTGTAGAGGCGTAGAGGTGTAGAGGTGTAGAGACGTAGAGGCGTAGAGACGTAGAGGTGTAGAGGTGTAGAGACGTAGAGGCGTAGAGGCGTAGAGACGTAGAGACGTAGAGGTGTAGATGCGTAGAGGTGTAGAGACATAGAGGTGTAGATGCGTAGAGGTGTAGAGGCGTAGAGGTGTAGAGGCGTAGAGGCGTAGAGGCGTAGAGGCGTAGAGGTGTAGAGGTGTAGAGACGTAGAGGTGTAGATGCGTAGAGGTGTAGAGGCGTAGAGGTGTAGAGGCGTAGAGGCGTAGAGGTGTAGAGGTGTAGAGACGTAGAGGCGTAGAGGTGTAGAGACGTAGAGGTGTAGATGCGTAGAGGTGTAGATGCGTAGAGGTGTAGATGCGTAGAGGTGTAGAGCGCAAAAGGCCCGTTGAAACGTAATCTGCAAAAAACAGAAGCGTCTCCTGTTGTTATCTGATCAGACCTGCACAGCAGCAGTGGTGAGGCGCCATGTGATGATGATGATGATGATGATGATGATGATGATGATGATGATGATGATGATGATGGTGATGATGATGGTGAGGTGTGAGGCCATGCTGGCCTCCAACAGTTTGAGCTGTTGATGCCCCAGAAAAGCTGCTGTTTTATTGTGAAAATCTCAGCTCTCTCACCTTTCTGTCTTTCTCTTCTAGTGACGGCTCATTGTTTTTGTGTGAAGTTGTTAGTTCAGTTTTATTATAGAGCACATTGTCCAACAAATTCAAGTCTAAACAAATACACAGAAAGCACATTCTCACTCCGAACTCTTCAAATACCACGGCTCGGCCAGTGGCCCTACGCTTCACTCTGACTCTAGCTCCCCCTCTAGTGTCCGTTTAGGACCCGTCAGTTTGCACTCTGTATATGCATGGTGTCTTTCATAGGAAGCTATATTTAAGCAACAAAATTGCCAAGTGCGGTCAGCTACATTGTCTACCGTTGAAATGTTGCTCAAGCGTTCGTTGACGTTGTAATGTCGTTAAATAGCAAAGAGAAGCGGCTAAAAGCATTCATTGTAGATGGAACCGAACAAAAACACGTGATTGGTTGGTGAACTTTAGGTCTAGTTCGTCACGCAGCGACAAGTGTCGGGTTTCTATTCGCTTCTTCACATGACCGGCTTCCATCAAAAATGACATGTACTTGTATGTGAAGACCCATAGGCCATGAACCAACCTCCACAAGGCCGAAGAGGGATTGTGATTACCTGTAATCTCACATCTCATATTTATAGACTACTTTATTGCTTTTATACAAGCCCTGTAAAGAAACAAGTCGAGCATTAAGTACATTATAAAGAAATAAAGATTGAATATCCTGTAAACATTTTGATTTGGCTGCAAACGTTGTTTTTTTTTAACTAAAGCATCTAAAAACGAATTGGTCTCTTTTGTGTGATCCCCAGACATGTAAATATTGTTTTTATCAGTGAACCTTTTGTCAGTCATGTGACCGCACGCGACGAGTAAAACAAATCCAGAGGTGTAGGACCAAGCGCCACAAAAACGCACCAGCCGTGATTACGCCATTTATTTATTTTTTTATTCAAATGAACCGCATTTGAGTAAAATGATTAGAGGATCTAACCTTCAGCATATTTCACTACAGAAACCCGAGGCCAGTACAGGGGAGACGCTACAGGCTCTGGAACCAGCGAGGGGTCTCATGGTGCAGCCGCCAGCAGAACACAACTGAATAACCGAGTCCTTCGTTAAGAGAGTTACAAAACGCAAAGACGGGGAGAAACAAAAAGGTGTGAAACTCTCACCGAAGCCTTTAATATAGCCATGGAAACAAGACGGGAAGCCGTGCTCCCTACTAGCCTTTGTTCATTTGTCAAATCTTACAGCCGTATCAAAGATTACACTTTATGTATTTTGTGTGTGTGTGTGTGTGTGTGAGTGTGAGTGTGAGAGAGAGAGAATAAAAGCCTTAAAATCACACGGCTAAAACCTCCACTTCCTCTCTATCAAGCCGCCTCCTCCCTCGTTATTCATCCCGGACAGACGCAGCCTCGTGAGGAATGATGTGTTTGCATTTGCCGCAGCCACGCGTTTGCAGGACAAGACAAAAGGCCTCAGTCGGTTTAAATGCAATTACAGTGACTGATGACTCTCAACCTGGACCCCATCGCGTCTCCGTGTGCACGAGTGTCTCCTCGCCCGGCTGCGTCTCTACTTCCTGTGCTCGCTGCACGGGCGCGTACCTGCTGATTTGATTGCTCTTCTTTGGTGACGGTTTGGACCGTTATCGCTGGTTGTGAGACAGACCGAAGCGATCGCTTTGATTCGTCTCTCCGCGGACGACTCGATTGGTGGTGACAGTCTGTGAAGGAACGCTCAGCTCCGCGGTGCCAGCTCCTTGTTTGATGACAAAGTGACGATTTTGCTGACAGGCTGGAGCTCGTGTTCAATTGTCAGAATTCTCTTCTCACGCAGTGTGTAGTCGGATGACAATGGTGCCAACGTTGCAGACAGTCTCGTGGATCTTTACCAGCCCTGACAGCCATGCTGGTATTGTTAACACCTTGTGAGTCTGTGTGTCGTCACGGCAACACTCTGCTCCTGGAGACGCCGACTGTAGCAGCAACTACCAGTGAATCGGTTCCCGTCTGTCCGTCTGTGGATAGATTTTGTCATCGTGATCAACAAAACTATTTAGTTAAGTTTAGGAAAAGATTGTCGTTTGGGTTGAAATAACTGCTGTTACTGAAGTTCAATCAGGAGAGACTTGAGTTGAACAATAATGTATTACAATTGCATAACATTTGAATAGTGGAAAGTCTTTGGCGATTGGACTCCATCCTGAATTAGGATAAGCAAGGGGTAGTGATGCTGATATCTGCTAAGGCAGAATCCCCCTGGAGTCCAGACACTGGTGGTGGTGGAGAAGAAGGAAGTTGCTGTAAGCCAATGATGAATGAGGAGCAGGACTGATGCTGATTGGAGGAGCCTGGGGTGGAGGAGGGTGGAGGAGCCTGGGGTGGAGGAGAGTTGCATCTGTTTTGAGCTGAAATGACAACTGACAGCAGCAGAGAGGAGAACCTATTTAAAGTTTAACAACGATGTGATTGGCTTAAGGAAACTGCGCAGAATCTGATTGGGAGCCGTGCACTTTAAATGAACCAATCAGCTGACGGAGAATTAGAGACTGAGATTATGAAGGACAAAGAGTGTGGCGTGTGTCTTCCTGACTGAACTTCTGCTTGAGCTTCATTCCTGGGACACGAACAGCGGCCTCCTGAATGAACGTCCTGTGTTTGTTTGGCCTACTCATCCTCTCCGACATCCCGTCGTCATCCTCTTCCTCCGTTACCCTGATCTCTCATTTCCATGGAAAGGTCAACCTCGAGAATGAAAAAGAGATTCAAACCTCCGTTGGGTTAACCTGTTGGAATGACAGAGAGAGGCTGAATTAAAACTGATCAAGGAATTCATGCCACAATCCCTCTTCTATTCCACCTTGCTGTCATCTTTTATCCCTTTTCTTCCTGACACTTTATATCTCTCTCTCTCTTTGTGTATTAATATCCCTCTCTTTCCCTAATTCTACTTCTACCCCATGCTGCCTCCCTCCCCAGGCAAGGAAGTGCTGCTCCCATAGAAGGCTGTTACTTCAACATACCTGCTGAGTAGAGCTGGAGGGGAGAGCTTCAGCATGGGTTTTTAAAAGTAATTAAGACACAGAGGTATAGCAGAGGTATACTGGCGGCACACAAACACAAGGGCATATACTGTCCTGTTGGCACACGAGCACAGGGAGTCACTCTAATGAAGGCTGTTGAGTTATTGGAAGCTGTGTACATTTAGATTTAATGCATTCTCTAACACACTGAGGCATCTCATTAGTTGCACACATATGTGCGAATGTCTTGCTATACTTGGGAGGTCTGCCCTAATGAGTATAGTAATCTGAACATGGGCATCCAATCAACTCCAATGAAAAGTGAAAGCTGAGGATTATTTAGAGGAGCCAGGACATTGAATGTAATTATTTTCAAAGCTGTGAGTGAAGTCCGAGACCGATACTTCAAAACGTATGCCAGTTTCAGACTATATTAAATTTCCATCCATGGGAATCCTCTCCGTGTCAAATTAGGTGCTCATAAGTTCTTGCCGTGAGAGACATGGCGGACTACGCCTTGGACCCTGACCAATCATAACGTGGCAAAAATGTCTGTACCATTTAAGGTCTCCAACTCATTTGGTCCTCACGAAAGATAGAAGTAAAAGAACACACATGCACGTTGTACAGTAGAATGAATCGGGCCCTGCCTGCAGTATATTCTCTCACTCTGACAGTCACTCATGAGTCATTAAGGAGAATGGCTTCGGGCATGCCTCTGGGCTGAGTTTATGAGAACACAACTAAGCATGGTAGAGGCTCATCCAGAGACACAGCAGGAACAGCAGACGGGAAGAGACTCTCACTAGTTCCATGGTAATCTAACAAATCCAAACCACATCCATATTTCAGATTAAAGGCCTTTACACACCGGGGGGCGTGATGAATAAACGACACAAATTGCGAAATACTCACCTGCGAATAGTTTGTATCAAAGCTATTCTTAACTGCAGCGATGCGAATTTGCGACAGTTGCAACACTAATTGTACAGAAGGTTCTGACTCTGATTCTTGAGGACCGACCACCAGGATCCTGTTGACTCTAGCAGTCTGTTTGAGTGTCTAGCTTAAGCTAAAGCAAGGTACTTCATTGAGTTTCCTTTTAGTGAAACGCTCTGAGTGAATTACACAGTGTATAAGTCGAGAGCTTTTATTGTGACCTAAGCAAAAAGGAGTGGATCTGGTGTGTCTGCTTTTGTCAAGGTTTAAAGGAGTAATCAAGTTTGTTAAGTGAAGCCGATGTGGAAGTGTCTTAAAACCTGCATTCTCTCTACCGACAGGCAGGGGGAGACTCCTCTGGTAGTAAAAATAAGTCCAATTGTATGGAAGTCTATGAGAAAATGACGGTGACAAATAAAAAAATTTGGGGTGCAAAAGAAAAATCTAACTCTTTACAAAAGAGTGATGTTGCTTTTGTGCAGGGTCATTTTATCGTTTTGTGTGAAAGTATTACTTAATCGCATGAAAAATCTCCAGCCGAGGAAATGGCAGCCTACAGCACTCGTTAAGGCTTTCCCTTAAAAGCTCAGATCTGGCCCTCTCCCCTCATGAACAGTGTAAAGATGGCCTCATTGACCCCCTGCTCTCTCAGCTCCTCTGTAAATAACCCCGTGTGTAAATAACCCCGTGTGTACATAACCCCGTGTGTACATAACCCCGTGTGTCCATAACCCCGTGTGTAAATAACCCCGTGTGTACATAACCCCGTGTGTACATAAGCCCGTGTGTACATAACCCCGTGTGTACATAACCCCGTGTGTACATAAGCCCGTGTGTACATAACCCCGTGTGTCCATAACCCCGTGTGTCCATAACCCCGTGTGTAAATAACCCCGTGTGTACATAACCCTGTGTGTAAATAACCCCGTGTGTACATACCCCCGTGTGTACATAACCCCGTGTGTACATAACGGTGATGAACATCCATGCTTGTCTCTGGGGGCTGCTGAAAGTTGTTCTAGGACAATTTAGGGAATCACTGACTGGAGTAAGTGTAAATGAGGCAGGTTAAGTTTGAGTGGGTACGTCCGTAAATTGGACATCATTGCAAAATTGGTGATGTTTAATAGTCCATCCGAGGACTTAAAGCATCAGTTAATTGGGACCTTTTCTCAGTAGAGACTAGGTCCAATAAATACCCCACAGTGGGATTTGTAGCTCATCCAAAGTAACTGGGGCATGGTTTCAGGAAAACATTTTGCTGTTGGGATATTTCGAGAACCCCAATTTACCATTTACCTCAATAATCTGCTTTTAATGTTTTATTTAATGTCCTATGCTACATTGTGCCTACACCGTGTTTTTGGTTGTCTTGGATATTTTTTAGATTGTTTTATAAAGCATCCCTCAGTATCTAGGAGAGTGCTCAATAAATTAAATTGCCTTTTATTTTTATTCTTCTTCTATTTAATTTGAATACTATATTTAATTAACACAAAGACACCGTTGTTGAGAAATTCATAACCTTTATTTCGGAGGATTGTTTCAAGGATGTTTCTTTTTTTTTTATAAACTAATATTTTTTATTGTGCCTTTACTGTTTAATTTTGACAGTAAAACTATGTAATTAATTGAAAATAGCATTGATGTCTATTTTTTTTTTTGCTGAAAAAGAATATATTAATAATAATTTTATTGCACCATTTAAAAGGCTGATGACTGATGACCATCCATTGATATAGTGGCAACAGAAAGAGTCAAACCGGGGAAAGGAAAGAAAGCCAGAGACACATATTTCGTGACACAAACAATAAAGTCATGTAAGCATGGAGACTAACGGCAGACCCACTGAGAGCCGAGCTATACTGTATGCTGAGGATTTGAAGGAGCGGTGCAGCTGCTTCTTGGAAGCTTGAAAGGGAAAGAGAGAGGAGACAGGAGCGAGAAAATGGATTTAAAGGAAACAGTGCAGCAGCTTTGAAGGTAAAGCAGGCCGGCTGGCTGGGTGGCAAGCTGGGACGCAAAGATAGCGCTAATAGGCCGACATTCTCAGCTCCGCGTCCACGGAGCTTCCCACACCGGTACCTGGATGGTTGGCCGATCAACGGATTGACCTGCTGGCCGTCTGACTGGATGGCTGTTGGGCCTGCTGACTGATGGACTGGATTGATTGTCTGGCTGAGGGACTGATCTTTGGGCTGTCTGTCTGTCTGTCTGACAGACTGAAGATGGATTCCCTGGAGGGTTTGATGGATTCTGAATCACTCGCTGATCCCTTGACTGACGAAGCGTAGTGAAATCTCTTTGGCGTCATGTTCTTGAGCACTTCGCTCTGTCTGTCTGTCTGGTCTCTGTCTCACTCAGCAGAAAGGTCCACGGCCTGGTGCTACTCCTGTCTTGCAGAGACAGGATTTCAGCATCCTTTCCCCTACCAATGCCACCTTTAACCCTGAACTCACATCTTCATAATACTTATGAATGATCTGGGGTCTCATTCATAACAGTTGCGTACACACTAAACGTGATCAGAAAAAGGCGTACGCCACTTCCCGCGCAAACGTTGTGATCTATAAAAACAAACATGATGATGGTGAATTGAAGCCAGACTGTAGAAATTAAATGTCAGAAACATTTAATTTAACTTCATATCATATGTTACTTTGCACTTATATATTCTCTTTATCATAAACAATCAAGCCAGCAGTGTTCTTCGTGCTAGTGAGCCATAACTATAAGCACATTTCAACTGTGAAAGATATGAACCGACTCAACCCTCAAATGATATTTTGCTTAATATTTTATCAGTGCTGTCTGCTCTCCTCAGCGCAGAGGAGAGGGCCGGACCACCGACACATCTGTAAGATAACGTCGACTAATGTTAAAGAACTGCAGAACAGAGCAATAATCTTCTAATACTGTGCATATATCAGCAATTACCAAGTGTCTATGTAAAATCGCTGCAGTGCACACGGCTTTATTGATTCATTTATTGTTTATTCCTCAGGCACAGATGCATGCAGCATACTGTACACAGATAAACTGTATCGGAGCTCACTCTGCCTTCTCCAGTCGCCTCACCTGGCAAATCATCACCACCTGCACATTGTGAAAATTACCAACGTGTGTAAATAAAGCCAGCGACAGCTCTGGTACAATCACTCCATAATCATAATGCCTTGAGAAAAAAGATAAGTATATAGATTGTGTTCACCTATCAAACTTTAAAAAAAATAAATGATATCCAGGGTGGTGGATACCACTAATTGTCGCGATCATTTTAGAAGCAATCTGTCTGATTGCTGTAAATATATAAATACTGCAGTGACACTCGTGTCATGTTGCAAGATAGAGACTGTGGAACTGTGTAACTAGAAGAATTAAGAGGGAACAAGACCCATTGATGAGCAGGCTCGTGTTTGAGCATCAACATTCATGAGGTTCATGAGGTTCAGGCTGAACACATTTACAGGTTGACTTGTGATTTATGAAAGGAAATTGTGCACCGGCATGCGTACGCAAAGTTTTATAAATCTGAAAAATATTTGCTGCATGTGCATTTCCTCTTTTGAACGTACGCAAACATTTGGTGTGGCTCCTATGACATTGTTTCATAAATGAGACCACAGGTCCCCAAATGGTGACCTTTTTGGGGACCATTTGGGGTACATTACACTTACAGTGCAGCAACCATTTGTGGCACTCATAATAATATTAAAGCAAAAGCTGCAATTCCTCTAAAGACTTTTTCACAGGTCAGTTTTGTCCATTTCTTTTTTTTTTGCTTCTACTTCCTCTTAAACTTCATCTGGAAACTTAATGAAGTCGTTCCTACTTTCTGTTACATTGTGCTACCAGGCCCACGGTAGCCGCTTCCTGAGTGGAATGGTAGGATAGAGTTAAAGAAGGTGGCAACGAGCACGCAAAGGGATCAAGTCAAAGGTTTGCACGACATTATGATTCAGATGGCAGCCAGTGACTGTGTTCCAGGGCTTTACCATCACCATGAATCTCAGCTGAAATCACTCACCCTTGGGATGAAAATGGAGCATCCAAATTATTTGAATGTTTAATTATTCGGAAGGTAATTGTGGCTCATGAGTTCCGGGCCATTCTTGCTCAAGGGGAAATTTCATTTTTTGTTATAAACTGAGGATGCATTGGATCTTGAAAGTTCACGGTTGGAATCAAATGAAATGCATAACAAAGCCAGTGCTGCCATTCGATGATGGATGGGGTGCCATGACAACGGGTCGACCCATCCACGGTGCCCAATGAATTGTGGTTTTAAGTGAAATGTCTCAACAACAATCGGATGGATTGCAATGAGATTTGGTTCAGACATAAACGCCCCCCGAAGGATGTACGATAATCACTTCATGTTCCCTTCAAAGTAAAGGTTCATTTAGCCTGAGTCAAACATTTGAAACAGTTTAACATAAGAGATAAGGATTTTGATGTAAAAATAAAGATCTTTGAGATAAATGAATGAACTGCCGCGACACGATTAAAACTGGGACCTTTTTTTTTTTTTTTGGTCTTAATACGCATCCTTGTGTAAATTTACTGAGATAAATTGGAAGAAAAACATAAAATAGGCAAATAAAAAAAGTCAAAAGTCAAAGAGGCACTCTTTGACATTTCTGCGTCAATCAGCCTGCAATTTATTTGGAAGGGAATCTGTGTTGTGTTATCATTCAATGGAAACTTTAATCATTGTACAGTTTGATGTTTTAAGATCCCTTTAATTTGCAGAATAAAGAAAAATCAATTAACTTTCCTCATGCAAATCAAACAGTGCCTTTTTGGTTTTTGGTATTAGTTTCTGAAGATATTGTAGATGTTGTCCACGTGTACGTGTCTATTCCACTGTGGGGAATATTATCAATTGAAAATAATAACTTTTTTAAAGCATTCATTACCTATACACACTGAATCCCTGTTGTATCAACACTTGATAGAATACAAAATAAAAAAATAAGAATCAAAAGACAGCAGATCTTACTTGTATCCAGGGATTTTCCAATGAGGACATACGCCCTAGTTTTTCTCCCGGGCTTACTTTGGGAACTTTCCATTTCCGTGACCTGACATCATTAGTGTTGTTTGTCAGATGCAAAGCTTTAATTAAAGCCGAGCTATCAGGGACAATAATTAAAACACAAAGAAAGCCGGGTTTGGAGGAGAAAGGGAGGGGAAAGAAAATGAAGGCTGTCTCATCCTCTGGCTTCTGGACAAACTAAAATCAATGGCAAGAATGTGATGAAAGCAGCGAGGAGGGGGATGTGATAGCACACAAAAGGTGTCAGGTTGTGTTTTGGCAATGGAGCACATTCATTTGTGTTTCTAGTTGAAAGGCAGCGGAGATAAAAAAAAACAAAAAAAAAACAGGCTTAAAACAATGCCGGCAGAAGAAAGAAGGGGATAGAGAAGAAGAAGACAGACAGATGAAAAGAAAAACAGATGGAGAGAGAGACAGCAGAATGACCCAGATGATAAAATAGACTGGATTAGTGCGCTCATGATCATTACAGCTTTATGAAATAATAAAAAAAATACTGTGCTGATCTTGGTTGTCGTGACTGGACTCGGCTGGAAACAACTGGCTTTGAAATGAGTCTTGACTGACTGGTCTTTGATGTTTGTGGCACAGTAAACACCGCGTGGAGGTAGCAGTCACGTCGTGTCACATCCGCTGTAAATATGAGCCGTCGACGGGGGAAACAGCAATAACAAGGACGACATATTTCATATTTCTTAGCGGCCTCCAAAACTCTTTTTAAAATTGCCAAAGTGTCCTCGGGACTTTGGCGTGTTTCTTTTCTTTTAAAACGAGGATCTGGAGTGTTGTGTCTCCACACCGTGACTCTCGACCTGGAGTTGTCTTCAAAAGTGAGAGAAGAGAAGTAAACGGGATGAAAGAGAGGAGAATGAGCAGGTATGATTCCTTGTTTGATAAATAATTAATTTAGCTTGCTTCTTGTCCTCACGACGTGCCACAAACTAATGCTCACACACACACACACACACACACACACACACACACACACACACACACACACACACACACACACACACACACACACACACACACACACACAGCAGTGAACCAAATCAGCTTCAAAGCTGAACACATACCACTTTAGTAAAGAGTGACTTTCATAATTATCAAGGTGACAAGGGGTCACTGGGGCTGGTGTTCCACTGGGCTTTAGTGAGAAGGACATCGGCGCCGGGTCAGAAGGCAAATTGAAGGCCTGTGGTGGAGGAATTGAATTGTCAATATCAATTTCACGGAGGAGTTTGAAGGGAGGACTGAGAGATGCTCGGGGTGTGTTCCTGCAGGAATGAGAAGTGACTGCGAGGCGAACTGATGTGCGAGTCAGGACAGAGGACGAGGAGCGAGAAGCGGAGAAGGACAGGCGGCCAGGGATTGGCCAGTTTGACTGAGGCGTCCGGCGCTGGCGTCCATTACTCCCCGAGTAGATTGGGTCATCGCTTCATTTCTTACAGCGGGTTATCTTTTCTTCATCTGGCCGAGACGACCTGAAAAGCCAAGAGGGAAATGTGTTCTGAAAATTGAGATATAGGGAGTACTTAAAGTGGCAATCTCGAAGATTTTCATTTTAAAAAATGTCCGCGGAGTCTCTATCTATCGCTGAAGGAGGCAACACGACGGTGATTGAGCATGTGGCCCGCTGATGACAGTATTGTAACATTTAGAAATAAAGAAAGAGAAATGCTGTTTGACAGTTTTTCTCCATTGTATACACACAGAAGAAGAATGCACACAACTCTGAAAGCTTGAAGCTCATGTATCAACAAAAAGACTCCAGCCTACAAAACACAACTCCATTGTTTTCAGTCAAAAATAAATTCTAAACCAACCAGCACTGTAATCTGAAGGATTGTAGCTTTAAGAAGAGTCTGCTCCTCAGTCGTT
This sequence comes from Ophiodon elongatus, assembly GCA_016806645.1. Classification (NCBI taxonomy): domain Eukaryota; kingdom Metazoa; phylum Chordata; class Actinopteri; order Perciformes; family Hexagrammidae; genus Ophiodon; species Ophiodon elongatus. Next base: position 360,986 of record JACSYO010001060.1, read on the forward strand.
CCGACCATGAATTCATTCATTCATATCGTGGCTTGATAACTTTTCTCCTGGGAGGGAATCAAAACTTTGGAAACAAATTAAAAGAGTGGGAGCTGTGGTGATGAGATACATCATATTCTATGCTGGATTAGAGCCTAATCCACGGTTAATCCCCTGAGAAAGGTAAATAGCTAAATGTCAGCAAGTATCCTGTTAAACATGCAAATTACAACAACCCTCCTCTGTCTTCCACTTAGCCCGTCTTCCAGTTTTCATCCCTATATAACTGCAGCTATTCAATTTTTATTGTTTCATTATGTACCTCGAAGTTGAAATAAAGGAACCGAGGCGAACCTTGTAAACAAAGACAACACCAAAGAAAAGCGGTGTTGCTTTCATAGTCTTGGCAATTTCCATTTTTATTGGTGCATCATATACTAATGTCTGGAAACTAGCTGCAATTCATTCTCATAGGAGGCTGTTATTTTCATGATACAAAAACCTGGTTTCATTTCAAAAGTCAAAATATATTTCTCTGGGCTTTATTAAGACTAAATTAAATAATCATGGCAGTTAATGGATTTACTACCATGGTGCATTACCTTGAAGGGATTGGGCAGCATGGGTATTAGATTCATATACCTTTCTCTTTTACACAGCGCTTTCAGGAATGAGACCTAAACTCAATTAATTCAAAACCATTTGGGGATATGTGAACGGTATTACAATTTTCTGCATACTCTTAATCGTTTTGTCATTATCACTTTTAATGTTAACACCCCCCCCCCCCTCTCTCTCTCTCTCTTTCTCTCTCTCTCTCTCTCTCTCTCTCTCTCTCTCTCTCTCTCTCTCTCTCTATCTTTCTCTCTCTGTGTTTTATAGACCATCTGCCTTTCTCTGACCGGGACTACTTCCTCATCTGTGTTGTCGAGGCGTGCGGTTGTCAGGGGCCATGAGTAGCTGCTGGGGTGACAGTCTCCAAAACCCTTTGACGTGGAACACCTAAAATGGGGACAGGACTTGCCGCCATGCTGCAGGCTCAGCTGTAATCGCCGTGAAGACGCCCTTTCCGTTCACCTCGCTCTCCACTTAGACTCGGCCCGCTCGCCCCTGACCTGCAGCCCTTCCTGATTTGAAACTGCTGCCTGCTGCCTCCCTCCCTTCAAATCCTTTCTTTCCCTCCTTTTCTACTGAGACAATCTCCAACGCTCCTTATCCAAACCATGGCCAGCAGACTCCGCTTGTCCTCCCTGTTTCTCCCCCTCCTGCTCCCTGCACTGATGCTCCTCCACCTGCCCGTCATGGTGAAGGGTGACTGCTGGCTGATAGAAGGGGATAAAGGCTACGTTTGGCTGGCTATCTGCAGTCAGAACCAGCCTCCATACGAGACCATCCCTCAGCACATCAACAGCACGGTCAGTAAGAATGTATCTACCTGAAGGCCTTTTATACCACCACAGCCACCGCTATTAAACCGCATGCCTTCACGCACTCTGAGCTAAGATGTGTCAGCTAAAGAGCACATGCCATTAATAGTGATAGTGGCTTTTGCAAAGCTGAAAGTGAATCTAATCTTCTGTCCGGTCAATATAATAATGCTTGCGGTCTATTGTGGGATTCTTAGGGTTGTGATAATATGTTGATTGCAGTGCATTACTATGACAGTGACTGCAATACAGTATTCAAAAGGCCTCTAAAAGGCATATTGCATTTTCTTAATCAAATGCCAGGTTATAATAATGTGTCCAATAGTGACAGCAGTGATGGTAAAATAGTTATGTGGCTGTGATGATAACTGCAGGGTTAAGCTGGTGACGTAGAACAGATACATCAACCACACCCAACAGTTGTTTTTTGGAATTGTTGGCTACCTAACTTGTATGGAAGAAACAACAGTATATACAGTTTAAAGCTGTGCAGCATCTGTCGCTGACAAGACGAACCTCGGGGGCCGCACTTCAACCTTCAGATAGGCCAGTGTAAGATTACTACACTGAAAGAAACTACTTGTTAGAGCAAGAACTGTAGGCTACATCCACCTCCCATACATCTACGATCAGACAAGTTATATTAGCTAATGTTATCTATCTAGTGGCTTGTCGCAACATTTTTAAAAGACAAGTGCCAAGTCAATTACCACCTGCAATTTACTGCAAATCTGATTAAAAATGAAAAACAGTACCGTTAGGTGCTTTGATTTTAACAAGCACTGTTCCTAGCATCAACATTTACCACTGCTGGATATCTCAGGTGGGATGATCAGCTGCTTGCAAAACAGACTGTGATTAACTAAACACATTTTTATCCGATGTATAATTGGGGGAATTGCTTGTTGCACCTCCAAACGTAGAAGTTTGCTGTCTAATGTGCTCTTGGTAGCAATTGTTGGCAAAGAGTTTAGGTTCTCTTCTCTGGCTGTCAGAGAGTGCAAGGCATCACCGAAAGTCATCCACTCTCTTTTCTCCCGCAGGTTCATGATCTGAGGCTGAATGAGAACAAACTTAAGGCTGTGCTCTTTACCTCCATGTACCGCTTCACCAACCTTACTGACCTCAATCTTACCAAGAACGAGATCAGCTACATCGAGGACGGGGCCTTTGCTGGACAGGCCAACCTACAGGTCTGCAGCCCGAAACACAACTCTGTTTTCATGTATTTCTTTATCCCTTATTTAAAACCATAGTAATGTCAAAACAATCTTTTTAAGCCATGCAAATACTTTCATACAAATGTGGTTTAATACATTGTGCTGCCTTTATAATATATATCCTATTTAGGAGTCTGTAGTAGTTGTGGCATGCTGTATTTATTAGATTTATTCTTAAAATTGGGTCTGATTGAATTTACTAGCATGTAAGTTTTTGTTACACAATGCTTTACAATATTTTATAGTTGAGCTACAAAAATATTCTGAAATCATCCAACCGAAAACTAGTTTGATGTGTCTAGTCGTGATAAAACATATCCCATGGAAGGATATTGTAAGAGCATACCTTTTAAAAAAAAACAATTAGTTGTACTGAGTCATGTTTTATTAAAAAATTCAAGGAGGAAATTATCTCTTTCTGTCTCAGGTTCTCCAGCTGGGCTACAATAAGATGACCAACCTGACTGAGGGCATGTTGAGAGGTCTGGGTCGAATGCAATGCCTCTTTTTGCAACACAATCTTATTGAGGTCATTGCCACCAATGCCTTCTGGGAGTGCCCGAGCCTCAGCAGCCTGGACTTATCTTCCAACAAGTTGGCCCGTCTGGACCCGTCTACCTTCACTGTCCTCAACAGGCTGCTGGTGTGTGAACTAGCAGGAAATCCGTTCCACTGTGGCTGTGACCTCTACACCTTTCTCACCTGGCTGGAAGCGTTTAACAACGTCACCCACACCTACGACCGCCTCCAGTGCGAAACCCCTCTGGAAATGACTGGTTATCCACTTCTGAGCCCAGTGCCCGGACACGGAAGAAATGCCCGTTACACTCTTTTATCCATGTGTCGGGATGGTGTGATAATTCCAGGGATGACTTCCCAAACACCAGATCAAGATGGCTCAGGCATGGGTTTTGACAACCCAGACCAAGGTCTGTACCACCAACCAACCATATCGTCCACTGCTGACCCCACCTATAACCATCAGATTTCCATGAAGCTTCACTCTGTTTCCCTCTTCACCGCTTCGCTAGTTGTGCAGATCCCACGACCATACAGTAAGATGTACATCCTCTCCCAGTTCAACCAAAGTGCTTCTGTAGACATCAAGCCCCTTATAAAAAAGAAGGAGGTACTAAGTTTGGACAAACTGAAACCGCACACAAACTACACTTATTGTGTGGTTTCTGCAAGCAAATATCAGCGCTACAATCACACCTGTCTGTCCTTTACCACACGGGCTATGGGACCAGAGGACCCACGAGCCAATCCATCCACAACTACCCACTACATCATGACCATCTTGGGATGTCTGTTTGGCATGGTCATTGTGCTTGGATTGGTCTATTACTGTCTCAGACGGCGACGCATCGAGGAAGAGAAGCAGAAGGCTATAAGTGTGAAGAAAACTATTTTGGAGATGAGGTACTAGACACATTTTAATGTTTGTTAAGGGAAGTCTTAAGGGCCCCATTATAATCCTTTTTCATGACAATAATTTGCTGAAGTACCACCGCTGCTTTGTTTTCAATTGAATTTCTGAAAAGCCTAATTTATTCTAACTTAAAGAAATTTCCTCAATCACACTCTTTATTGAGGCTTTGGGCCATGCTATTTGTTTTAGTTTCTTTGAGCTTTAATTAAAACAGCAAGGATTTTGTCACCCCATGGCATCACTGAGAGGACATATTATATTTTTCTAAGTATAAGGTTCAACAAGTTTGCAACCATGCTATTTAGGATAATGTGGAAAATGATGTACACATTATGAGATCAGATAATGAAACTGGATGTATTGTTTATGTTAAAGTGAATCTGTCATTCTTCAGGTATGGCCCTGAGGCGGCTGCTGCTGTGGCTAATGACCAAGGTGCCATGCAGCGTCTCCAGGAGCAAGCTCACCACCAGCACCACCATTCAGGGGGAGCAGGAGGCAAGCTGCCCCCATCTGCCTCTTCTAGCACAGGCATGCTCCATGGCTCTGCCAACACCAGTTCTTCCCGCCTTTCCACCTTGCCACAGGTGGAAAAAATGGCCAGTGCCTTCTCTGAGGCAATGGGCGGCAAGGGAAACTACATGGATGTGAGGACAGCGGGAGTGGCAGGGGAAGGAAGGGAGGGAGGGATGGGAGTTGGAGGAGCAGTGATAGGAGGGGAAGTAGTTGTGGATAGGCGAGGTGGGGCTGAGAATGGGACGGAGGCTGGGGAGGATTCGGATGACGATGGACGTGGCTCAGCATCAGAGATCTCCACCATCGCCAAGGAGGTGGACAAGGTGAACCAGATCATCAACAACTGCATTGATGCCCTGAAGCTGGATGCCTCCGCTAATGTTGTAACCACGGCTGACAATGGCAACCCTGTGTCCTCCTCCCAGCCACAAACTTGCATCACGTCCCTCCCCCGCAATCTCCTGCCCCTCTCTCCAGGCCACCCTGGAGATCAGATCATGGCCTCCTCTCCAAAGGTGCATCTAAAGTCTCACCCCCAGCCTCATCCTCAGCCACATCCTCAGACACATCCTCAGCCACATCCTCATCCTCAGCTCCATCAGCCACCTCACCCGCCTTCAATGGCCCCAGTGCCCCTTGTCATGCCCCTCTCTGAGCGGCCGGGCATCAGCGGCGGGGGGTTCCTCTCCCCTCCTTACCGTGACCCACCCCCAGCTAATGCCGTGCGGCCCCTTCAGAGGCAGTTGAGCGCTGACACTGGTGTGGTGAAGAACCGTTTAGGTGCTCCGGCTGCGGGATCTGCCAAGAGCAACAGGGTGTACAGTGTAGATATCCCTGAGCAGCGCAGTGATCCTCCCAAGTACCCAACAGAAAAAGGCAGCCCTGTGGGTTGTGGCGGAGGGGGTGGAAGCGGAGGAGGTGGCGGAGGAGGTGGGTGCAATGGGAATGGGATGGGAAACATAAATGGCGGTGGGGTGAGTTTGAATGGGGGCGGGATGGGGTGTAATAATGGGAGTGGAGGTGCAGGTGTTGGCCCTGGACAGCAGCAGCACCACTTGGAGGTTCAGCCAGACTACCACAGCTCCGAGCACCGGCACTCCTTTCCTGCACTCTACTATGAGGGCAGCAACGACTCACCCTTACCGGCCCAAAAGGCCTCGTTCCTCAAGCCACTGGGCCGCACCAAGAGGGATGCCACAGCCACCTACTCCCAGCTCTCACCTTCTCGCCACCACAACTACAACTCTGGCTACTCCTCCAGTCCCGAGTATTCGTCTGAGAGCACACTGCGGATCTGGGAGCGATTCCGGCCTTACAAGAAGAGCCCCAGAGAGGAAGCATCGTATATAGCAGCAGGCCACGCCCTGCGTAAGAAGGTGCAGTTCGCCAAGGACGAGGACCTTCACGATATTTTGGACTACTGGAAGGGAGTTTCTGCCCAGCAGAAGCTGTGAGCAGAGGAAGCTAAGTCGGATGGTGTGAGGGAGATTGTGAGGTTGGATGCCAACAGCAGACATTAGATGTTAATGTAGCAAGACGGATGATGATGATTTTTCCTATGAGGTGTCTAGTGACATGGTTCATTCCCCTATGGGATCCAGAGTTGAAGAGGTATTCTCTCTGGGTGATTTCTTTTTTTAACTGATAATTGATGATAATCCATTGACATTTTAGACAGGTTGTTTCCGAGGTTGGCTGTGTTCACCACAATACTGAGTGATAATTGAATCACGCTGTTCACCAGACTACCTCATACTGGGCACTTTGGTCCTTGCAGGCTTCCGTATGCCCGCTGAATCCCCACTAACAAGCAAAGAAAAAGTGGTAACAAGCAATGTCTTCTACCTCATTACTGGTACACTGTAGCTCGGCTATCTCACCAGAGGCAGCCCTATTCGTGGCTTAACCCCCCCCCCCCCCTCCCTCAGTTCTAATCCCATCAAACCTCCTTTCACAAAACAATCATTCCATTGCACCGCCAACACCTGCTCTCCTATAGAAGCATCATTTAGGGAGATAATGAGGGAGGGAGCAGGATGAGGAATTAGGTGCATGTGTTTTAAAGTAGCCTGAATCTCCCTCTTTGGGGGAGGACATTAAGTGATACTTATCGGACTAATTGTTCTTCCTGGCAATTAGCCAGTGTAAGAGTAGGTAGGGGAGGATGTGTGTCGAGCATGGTTATTGATTCGGAACACCTAACTACATATGTTCACCGGTGTGTGGGCATATAGTTTGTGCATGTTGGTGTGAGTGATTGTGTGTGGGTGGGAGAATAGGGTTGGGGTTGGGGCTGAGTCACCCATTATTCTCCGTCTCCTCTGTGGTTGTAAAGTGGATAGCTTTGTGGAGATGCTTTGCATATAGATAACAGTCCAGTTGGGGAGTTGTGTGTGTATGAGTGTGTTTGGTCCAACCTGTCTGTCTATCTAGATCGTGTGAAGTAAACCCCATTCAAGACCTGCAGGCATATTTGTCTCCTAGCCCATTTCTTATTTACAGGTGTAGCAAATTTCTTTTGATAAGGGAAGCTATGAGGTAGGAAATTTACATTTCAATAGTGCAAGTCATGCAGAAATTACATTAGGGTGGGTTGTGCAGGTTGGCAAGATAGGTGTTAGCTCCTATATTAAAGAACCCGGTAATCACATTTTGGAGTTGCGGCAGATTGAGAGCGGGTTAGAGGTTTGCTGCATCTCATTTTGAGCATGCAAGTAGTCAGGAGACAATATACGGTCCTCGTGTCAGCTCAAGGCAAGGTTGCAACAAACTCATGTCACAAAAATATGTCAAATGCTCCCTGCACTACACAGTAAGATACAATTGATGGTAAGCTGAGAGAAGTCCTGAGGGATATACTCTGCCTCAGACTGGATGACTCCACTCAGTATGACCCTTCTTTGCTCTGGGCGGGAGTTTGCTATGGACCAAAGTGCCCTTCAGAGGTATGATTTCACAAGTTTCTATTTTATTCATTATATTGGCCTTTCCTTTCCAATATGGTTAATAGAAAATAATGTAGCCCAAATGAGAAAGAACATAATTGCCTTGGTATTATTTTGGTTCATTTTGTTAATTATGTAAGATTTGGGGTATGACTTCATGGGTGTAGCAATGAAATATGTTAAAAGAAACAGGAGCAAGGCTTGGTATTACAAACCAAACAAGATACTTTGATATGGGGCATTTTTCTCTCACTTGCATATATGCACAGAGCGTTCTCATACATAAGAGGCACAAATGCTGATGATTCTAACCGTGCACATGCTTTAGATTGTCAAAACAAAAGTACTTTTTGGACTTTTTTCTAAATTATCTTTATGCTGTCAATGCTGGCCATCTGTATTTCTTTCTCTGCCCACTATTCCTATCCTCACCCCTGTCATCCTGACCTCTCTTTCTGTAATGTGATACATCTCAATTGAAATAAGGTAAAGATTCTGTTTTAAAATGTCTAATTAATTCATTCCCCTCCGTGTTTTTTCCCCTGCCTGCCACCTCTGTCTAACTTAATGGGGTAAATTAATGAGTAATTTGCGGAGGTTGATGCCATAGCATCGTCTGAGGTCAGAAAAGCGTGCTGATGTTATTAACTCTGCCAGACTGGGGAGCCTGATTGAAATTAATGACGGATGCGCCGTCAGCCTTTCTTTCTTTTTGTCCGTGCCTGTCATTTCATTCGTAACCATGTTCCACCTATTTCTGCTGCCTCTTTCTCTTGCAGACAGAAATGATCCTCAGTAAAACAGACTTCGAAAAGACCTTTGAAAACTAAGGTCAGACTTATGCTTCACTATGACTATGCAGGTTATGAGTAGGCGAAGGTGAGCTAGTTTGGTATCTAACCTCACGAGCGTTATTCTTTCTCTTTTGAGTCAGATTGCTCAGGAAGGACCAGTCTGCCAGGCCTTGAAGTCATGTTTTTCTATATGATTTTCCACGGGCAGAACTCTGATATCATTGTTGTGAGAGAGTTTGAATTCACACACTGTTTGAGGTGTGAGTTTGATGGGGAAAGTGAAAGCAGAAATTGGCATTTACTCGTTTATCTATAAAGATGTTGGTCTACAAAATGGGTCTCTATTCAGAAGGTCAGCAGATCCATCTTTTGTGAAGTAAAAAAAGACAATAATGTTCATGTGCATAAAAAGCATGAATTTTGATCACAGCCAGGTCTGTTACCATTGCTTACCAGGATATATGTTTTTAATAATAATGTTTCCTTGCCGTGAGAACACAATACCTTCGCCTCCACTGTATTAGTGTAGTGGTAGAAATCTCAGAACCTGGCCATATAAAATGAAAACAGCCACATACCTCAAGGGGTAAAAGAGAAAATATGTTTGTAATTTGCACCAGACAACCATTTAATTATGCACTAGAGATCCAGCCACTGTTTTTGCGTCTGCTTTTTGTTATTCCATTGTGTTTCATATGAATAATTACTTTCCCTCTGACCTCTATGTCATCGGTGGCAGCCGATCCAATAGACCCACCAGCATTCACAATGGGATGTCGAAAGTGCGTCATTACTCTGCTATCGGATCAATAGAACTTAATTTGGGCGGGTAGGACCAAATAAAAAAACAGAGCAATCTCCCTTGGGCGCTCAGTTGGACGGCTTTCAGTTTTTATAAAGAGCCCAGTTTTCTATTTTGGCCCATTGTTCAAATTCCACTGGCAGCTCCCCGACGTGTTCGGTCCAAGGAATCTCCGATCAATTAGTTTTAGATTAGTACCACGGGCTATACAGAGGTGAAAGCTTTTTTTTTAAATAATGGCTTCATTTGGAAGAATGAGGGGAATAGAGCCGAGGTTACCTATTTATGCCCTAAAGGGTTTTCCCTTGATGTAGAAAATAACATTAGCTCAGTTATTCATAAGCACAGTTTCCAATTGTCAGAAATTAGCTAGAGAGCGTTACTCATTTCTGTCCAATGATCCATTGTTTTTATTTGAACCTTCATACTTTCATTTATATCTACACTTTCATTGACTTGTTCTCCAAACAGATTTTACTCTGGTGTACACATAATTTTGTAATGGCACAAGTCACTACTATAGTACAACACAGCCAAGCCTTGCTCCTCTTCCTCAGTTCATATATTCTTTCCTTAGTATGTATTCATCCACAGAAGATATATTTTTCACATGACAGCCAATGAGGGAAGTCTGACTCCAGTCCTCAGGGGCCAGAGTCCACAAATTGAGACTGACGGATGTACAGTTACAGCACCGTAGGGATTGCCTGTGTGTCTTCTCTCCAGTCTGGCCAATTAACAACAATGATGAATCAATGTGAAGCAATCACTGACAGTCCCAGGCTTCCAGAGCAAACATAACCGGGAACAATTGAGACGCGACAACTTGTGGCAGTGTCTGAGGAGTGGAGTCAAACCCTCTCTGTCCAGAGCTGTGAATCCCAGAGGTCCATTGGAACTGGTATTCAGGCACGGGCTCTGCTTTGAACAAAATAATAAAACCATTCACGGAGTCTCTTGTTTTCCCAACTCGTGGATCACAGAGAGTCTGCAGAGAACTTTGAATTAACGTCAAGGTAACGGTCTTTGTGATTAACGGGTACTTTGGGCAGTACAGCTCTGGAGAGTGGGCAACAAACTTTTTATTAATCTAAGAACTTGTGTGGATCATTTCTATATGCCTCAAGCTAATTCATGTGGGTTTTACAGTCTTCTAGACAATATGGCTGTCTGCCTCTGGGACTCATTGCTACAAGTTTGGTTTCTCATTTAAGTCCGGGCATATTGAGAAACACAAATTAAGAGTCATGGAAAATCACACAACCCTCTCGATTGCCTCCTTTTGGAGTTGCAGTTGCTCTCAATGCAAACATTTGGCAGAGAAACTGTATACAATGCAATGGTTCCCGGGGAATGGCAGTGAGGTCTATTTGCTCCTGTTTAATTAAACTTGTGAATCCATACGATAAGGTCTTCAGTGGAAACATGGACTTTGGTTTAATGCTGTAAGCATGACAACATTGTCCAAATAGAGGCTGGCTTCACACCTGCAGGAGTAAACCCAGAAGCTTTCCTCTTCTTATCCCCTTATGCCCCTTCCTCCCTCACCATTAACAAGTTAATGGTGCATTTAACCCTGCTGTGCTGTTAACATAACTTTTTCTCACATCTCTTAGAGTTCAATATCAGTACAGAAAATGGGAGTCTTGGGACAGAAGTTATGCGATAAAGGGAATCAAACAGAATGTCCCTAGAATTTTAATCTCCAACTTTGCCCTGGTACATTTATCTCCCCTTGTTCCGCAAAACAGAATACTATATTTATGTTGTAAAGATGTAAAAAATATACTACCTTTTTACATCAGATACATTTCAGAAGCTGCAGTTTGGTGTAGTTCAAAGATGCGTATTTTTGTGCTACAGTGTGACAGGGTGGGACAGTCCTGTTTTCTACTACAGGGATAAACAGGGCTAGCCAGGGCTAAATTCACATTACAGCCACTTCATTCAACATGTTCTCTCACATCCTGCTACTCTTGGAGAATAGTTATCAGCAGTTCTATAGTTTAATTTTCTTCCAATGCCTTATGAAGACAATAATAAGGCAAATTATTGAACATGTTAATCCAATTATGGTGCAGGACCAGTTGTGGCAAAACGGTGTCTCCAGTCTTTAGCCACACAGAGTGTTAAGTAGGAGTCAAACAAACATTAATGGACAACTTCTGTACTTTTGGAGGTGGACTTCTCTTCGGCTGTCATGAATCTCGATAGGCAGAGCCAAACGTCTAGGCTTAAAGTCGGACCCTCATTTAAGGCTGTATACCATGGCCCCGATCTGAATCTTAATCCCCTCCATCATATGATTGACAGGTTGTTGGAGACAGTTTGCGAACTGGGAGAACTTCCTGTTAGAACGGCTCAGTTCAGAGCACGAGCACTCCTTCAAGAAGCTCACTGAAGCAGTGAACAAGGCGAGAAATTACAGAGACGGTGGTTAAATATAACGGCACAGAGAATTCATATTATGAACTGAAAATCACAAACTGGCCAGAGTTAATGTAACTCACCTTCTCAGTTCAGTTTACCTGTAAATAAACTCTAAACGGATATTCAGAATCTGTAGACAACGGGCCAGGATGTTGGTATCGGAAGCGCTCTGCTTTGTACTGATCGATCACGTCGGAGCAGACGTAGTTAGCGTGCGGTTAAACAGTCCGTGTGCGGAGCGAAGACGTGGAATGTGTTGGCCGAACTGCACAATCACAACCCACCGGCTATCACCTGGAGATTTCGCTTTTCATTGGTTTAAGCTTGTAAACTGGCTACTTGTGAAACAACCCGGTCGTCTCTCAACTCAAACTCCTGTCTTGCCAATTGACCGATGAATAAAGAGCAGAATACATAAATAAAAAGTGTTGGCCAGTTTAAGTTTAAATTCAAGTTACCTGGCCGGCCATTCTGTAGCATTAATGGCATGGCCATGAATGAATGAATAGTCATTGCCTACCTCTGCCATAGAGTATATGTTTTCATGTTTTCTTTTTGTGTTTGACTATCAGTTGGAACTGTCACAAATTTTGAAAAGCTTTTTTTAGCCGGTCAGCACGACACAATATTCCAGATTTAACTCATCATGGACGTAACAGATAACTTGGCAGTGGTTTGCACTCATGAACTGTTTTCTACACTTGACTGTAGTTACAGGACGGTCACAATCTAAATTACTCTTTGGCTCTGCCTAAAGAAAGGAACTTTTTCTCCCCGTTCAGAGAGGCTCTGCCCCCGAGTGATATGTTTGCTAACTCGAAAGCTATAGAGGGAATTCAACGCTAACCCCAACAGTATAAAACCAGCTAGGCTGACCTTGGCCCTGGCTAGTTTCACTGGCTCTAAAGAGGAAGCAGGACTGCGATTAAACTGTGAACATTGCCGTCTGTCTGCTGTTGAGGTTGAGTCCTTTATTTGTCCATTCGTTTGCGGGTTGACATTTGACTCACCGTCAACCGGATGGCAAAGTCTGACGACGGAGGGAGTTCCCTTGTGGATCCAACATACAACAAAAATGGAGGAGTTTCTACCAGAGGCCAACTGTGACAAACGCACACAATCACACACACACAAACACACACACACACTAATGTAGAGAATCAATGAATATACTGTACGTGTTTGAATAGATTAGAGTTACACTATATGGACATGAAATGTGAGAACACATACACCATATACCTTCCCATGCATAACTGAGTATACATAACACACACACATTTATACACACAAACATCTTCCCACGCACACACACACACACACACACATAAAACAAACCACATTCCCACCTGCCCACACAAAATATGGACTGAAAATTTCTATCCACGTTTACAGACACAAATGGTCTTAAAAAGTGCCAAAACGGCGAGTTTCATGTGCAGGCGGAGTGGAACCAAACATCTGTAGAAATGAACTAAGTGTCTTTACAGGCCTGAAAGCCTCAGTGTATTTTCTTTTTTGTTAAGTGTTTTTCTTTTCTGTATAACCAATGCATTCTTTTGCTCAACTGTGTTTATTTTCAGCACTACGGTTCCCATGATTTGTTCGAAACCTGTTATCGATGTGTATGTTAGAATGAAATTGCTTATTGTGAATGTCATATGTGGAGTTCTCATGGGTTCTTCTGATCTGTCTGACTTCACAATTACAACTCGAGAGCAGTCACGCATGTTCAATTACATATAACAACGACGCAAGAGGCCTTTTGCTTTGCGGACACATTCATATTTACATATACTGACAGCACAATGTTTACCCAACTAGCAGAACCATATTTGTATGTGAATATTTAGGATTAGATTACGTTTTTGGTCAGCCAAAGTTTTAGATTTATAAAAAAAAATCAGCTTTACAGATACAGGCACATCCATCCCAGCTGCGTCGCCTAAAAGTTGCGTTCCCCTACGATGAGACCACATTGTGAATTGCGCTTCGAGGGAAATGTTTTTTTGTCTCGGATTTTGTTTGCTTTTGACTTTTTGACAAAAAAAGTCCCAAATGAGTCGGTGGAAGTCCACACAGGGAGGAGGTCCAGGTGGAGGACAGGTCGTTTGGCTCCTGCGGGAAGCAAGTACTTTTCTTGAATTTTAGTTTTTTATCAATTTCTTAATTATTCAGGTAAGAATGCGTTTTTTTTACCAAATCTAACAAAGTAGTTTTGTAGTGTGTTTTTCGTTTTGTTTCAATGAACAACATTAACCACAATTATTAAAGCTGCGACCATAACCCGGGAGAAGATGAAATGTAATGGAGCAGTATGGGAAGGTAATTTTGTCAGACGGGCTTGTCCATCACACACACACACACACACACACACACACACACACACACACACCCTGAGAGCTGGATTGAAGAGCTGGATAAAAAGCCCGTCACCGCTGGCCTTTTAGAGGGCCTTGTTGTGAGCCAGAGAAAAGAAGAAGCGGGGAGAGTTTGAGCACGCCCTTTTTGGAAGATTGAACTGGCCGTGCCGTACTTACTCGTATTAGCCTCTGCATTTATGTGTGCGTCTGTGTGTGTGATTGTTTGTCAGTGCGTGTGTGACAGTGTGTGTATGTGCATTTTGTACTTTCAAATAACCTGTCGCGTCTGACAGTGCATCTCCGCAAGAGTGCCTCCTCAACAGGGTAGCATTCATAATGGTGTGTGTGTGTGTGTGTGTGTGTGTGTGTGTGTGTGTGTGTGTGTGTGTGTGTGAGAGAGTGAGAGAAGGATTTTGTTTTGACTGTCGCGGGATTGATGGTTGGGTCGTGGGGATCTGAAGCAATTTCAATTAATCTGCCTTTCAGTCTGCAGGGCTCTCCAATAAGGCCAAGCTCATTCACTTGCTCGCTGTCACTCTCTGACACATTCACACACACACACACACACACACACACTCTCTCTCTTGCTCCGTGACACATGGATTGTAATTGCATGCTGCCCGTTTCATAGACACAGTTCATTGGCACATACACACTCTGAATGCAAACAACCTGATAAAACACGCATATTTCATGTCTCACACAAGCACCGGTTGTAATTACACACGCGTACACACACACACTGTTCACTGACACAGGAATATATTGTTCCATACTATAATTTCATCCCTATTCAGTGCATGCACCACCTCCTCCCTCACCGAACCCCCTCGTCCCTCCATCCTCCCGGTTGAGTGAATTCTTCCCTCTCTGTAAAGCTTTTACTGCTGACCCTCCTGCCCCTTTATACCTGATTAGCATTAGCGCAGTAGGCTAGCTTGCACTCTGACAACTAGCGTGGGGTGCTAGTTGCCCCAACACCTGCCCCTGCAGCGTGTGGGTGGGTGGCTGAGTCAAAATAAATGTCTCTTAACCCAGGTCTGTGTGGGGTCTGTCGGAGGGGAGGCTTCTTTACATCATAGTATCACAGGGACTCACATCACAGATGTTTACTGACTTTGGGTTCAGTGAGTTGGGAGAAAAGAGAGGCAGAGAAAGAGAGAGAGGAGGGAGAGACGCAAGAAGATGAAGAGATTTTATTAAACAACACACTGCGTAGCAGACACACTGGATCTGCTTCACGAGGTGATTGTGTCATTTCACATCGGTCAAGCTCTTTTAGCAAATCTGCATTTTCTGTGACTTCAGCAAACTCGTGGAATGCTCTGGCATCACACACACGCACAGAAAACAAGTAGAAAACATTCAAACCGCCTGAAGGAATGGCTTCAGGTGTGCAGCATTAATGTACCTCTGTCCTGCCTGCTTGTGTCGCCTGTATATATATTATAATATATTATATATCACATATAATATAACATCCTGCCTGCTTGTTTTGCCTATATGTGCATTTGTCTTGTTCAGTGTTGATGTATGTTTTGTGCCTCAGTTTTATATGTGTGCTTATTCTGTAGGTACACTTTTCTTTTGTTTATATGTGAATTGGTTTTGTCCATACGTTACTGTCTGTTTATTGATGAATCTTAGTTTATTGATGAAGCTTAGTTTTTTAATTTTAGACTGCCTTCAAAAAATCTAGCTGGGGACAGCAGATGAAAATTAGCCTCTCTGGCTCACTTACAGTATTACTTTTGATTAGTGTGCATTGTCCCTGCAAAGAATTATGAAAAAGAAAAGAAAGTGAATTGGGGGTTGAATGCTCCATAGGTCATCTTAATCTCTCTTAATGGAAACATATCGTCCTCGTTTTCAGGTCCAAAATTTGTATTTTAGGTTTATACAAGAACATGTTTGCATACTTTAATGTAAAACAAAAAAAAAAAAGTTTGCTCTGATTGGCTTGCGAGAAAAATACAGAGCACGTTTGCAAAAGTAGATATCTTACGAAAAAGTAATTCCGTATTTTTCGCTTGTTTTCCGACGAATGTCAAAGGAAACGTCTTGGTTAGGTCGAGGAAAAGATCGTGGTTTGGTTTCAAATAATTATGTTAAAAAATAAATCAATAAAATAAGACTTAAATCAGATATTCATCCGCAGATCCCACAAGGAGACAAAACCAACAATGTGTTAGTCAGTGTATTATTGCCAATATACTATATATAGTATCACTGCTGCCATTTACCATTAGCTGTTGACTTCATTTAGCTCCATGACGATGTTTAGTTAGATGTCGGTACTAATCATATACGCTCATGATTCCTCTCCCATCATCTGACTTGCACATGTGACTTTCAGTTTCTTCTCGGATTTGGACAAATTCCTTTTTTATAGCTGTTGATTCTGAGTAAAACTGTCAACTCCGATCAGCTCCTAACAATGTTTTACAAAAGGCACAAAAGTGTGTGTGCCTATATTTTTTTAATTGGGTATCATTTGTTTGGGTAAATCCCAATGTGTAGAATACCGTTGTGTGGCTTCTCGTGTTGGAATCACAATGCCGCCTTTGTTATATTGTCCCGGTAAAATAATAGCGACATGAAACGGGAACAATTCCCAGCCAAATCCCGTTAGCTAGCGGGGTACCCCAGTGCGGGAAACTTCAGAGGACGTCCCAAAAACACAAACAAAAAGACGGCGTTATCCAATTGTCTGACAACACCGGAGTCGTTCAGTCCCGGCGGAACGTGGCGCATTAAAATATTAACAATAGTGTACAACAGCAGCAGCACGCCACCCCTTGTTCCTCGAGCACCACTTAAATAACAATTGCTTTGGCAATTACTGACTCTGGGAAATGATCCGAGGGAAATGCGTTCATGCTTTTGCTCGTTCCCCCGGGGGGTCGAACACACGCTGCAAAATGTAATAACAGGCATCCAAATAGTGAGAGTGGTGGCAGACGTCTACAGGGTTGAGAAAGCATGTGAGAGTGCACGTGACTGTCCTGTACATGCTGGAGTCTTGTGCATGTGTGTGTTTCTCTGGGGTCGACTAATGCTCCCCAAACATTACCCGTCTTTATATCAATTAGCAATTTACTTACATCCCATTGTGAAATTGTGCACTTGTGTTCATCTTCTACTCACAAAATGTGGAGGTGGAAGCAGCAATAAGGCTGAGAGGAGTTTCCCATTATTTCCTTTATTTAACAAAATGCGCAACGATCTATAAAACTACTCCCCCTCCCCCCCCCTCTCCCCATGTGGCTCTTCAGGGTCTTCACCAGGAAACATGTTGCCAGAGGTGGTGAGTGAATGTAGCGGCGTGACCGATCGATCCCTGTTCTCGGACACGTCGTGACACACGCAACGTGAAATGAAAGTAAAACAAGATGTTAATGGTTCAGAAGCGTAGCTTCAAGACAACTCGACACCTTTGACACGAACACCGGTCTCCTGGCTGAAAGTCCTGTGTTTGTGTGACCCGTTCACCGTGAGTGTTGCACATTCACCCGGAGTCATTTAAAACGCGTGTCCACAGGAAGCTGATTGACTTTCCGTCGGTATTGTTTCCGTGGTGCCGACATTTAATTTATGTTGCACCATGTAATGGACTTTTAACAGGCAATGGTCCTTTTACGTCTTTCTGTGAGATCAGGCTGCCAATGTTGTGATGGTGTGAGCGGTTGCTTCTTTCATTACACTTGTGATCAAGTGCCCGGGCGGTTAATTTGATCTTATGAAAGTGAAATCAATTCGTCTGAGAGTATGAAAGCGGCTTTTATTTTAGGCGAGGAGACACGTCTTGATTAGTCCACGAATCTGTTGATGAAACCGGAGAAGTTTCACCTCTCAGTCCCTCACAGCGCAGTGGGTCAGCGCTCCACTGTGATGTCACGCCGTGGTCCCCGGTTGCCGAGCAATCGATTGTAGGCAGCGGTTGCCGGCAGGCGGGGGGGACAGGCGGAACAGTCAAGGTTGCTAGCAGATAAGAACACAGGCTCTCATTAATTGCCTTCTGCGTCGTCGTATTGGGGAAAGTGCTGGATGGAGGATATTGCAGTGGGTCGCAGACACACACACACACACACACACACACACACACACACACACACATCTAAAAATACACACACACACGCACGCACACCCCTGATAATTTAATGAACTTTTTACAACAGCATCTATCAATCTGACATCAGAGGAAGGATTAGAATGGAGATAAAGAGTGAGAGGACGGCAATAGGGAGAGGTTGCACAGAAAGATTGAAAAAAAATGGAAATCCATAATAGGAGAAAACTCATTTACTCAAAACCCCCCCCCCCCCCCACCCCTCACCCCTTACTTAGACTGTAGAGCAGGCACCATATTTTCATGATTATAATAATGAATGACCAATATTAGATGGGCCATGCTAAGAGAGCCACAGTGAGGAGATCTGATCTTCTTCAGCCCGTCTGGAGTTAACCCGTCTGGACCGCCATGAGAACGTCAGCCCGGAACCTCAAAGAGGCGAACATCAAACGCCTCGCGCCCTGAGGAAACCTGTCTCATTCAAATCGTTTTAGTTTTTTCCGCGCAATGAAATGTGAGCGCCGTTATATTTTACAGTCGGGAGGCTAATTCGGAATGATTTTCGAGAAAATGGCCGCCTCCGGGCAGTGATGTCATCCCCCATCAGCTGTGGTCCAAAGACATAATCTTCATGCTCCTCCGACATCGGAGCTTTTGGATCCCGGTGTGGCTCCGTGTTCGTGAGCTGCGCTGACTTTCATCACACTGCTCTCGGTTGGCACGGGGCTCTAATTTAAATAATTACCTCACTAAACAAGCAGCAGTGTACATCTGTCTTCTCATAAACCTGTATTATGTGAAAGGCAGCCTGATTAAATGGGCAACTGTCTTTTTACAACCCTCCGAGGTATAAACCTGCCTGATTAAACACAAAGCAATATACTGGCTATTATCTTACGCGTAACCCACCTGATTACCAGCCGAACACTGTGCACCTGTCTTCAGGCCTCACTTTTCCGAGCTGGTCTTGTTGTCCTAAATCTACCCACGTCTCAGCACAACTCTCGACTCTCGAGTCGTGGAAGTGAATCATCGCTTCATGGCCCTCGCGTCGCTTATTAAAGATACAGTTGTCTCCACGGCCCGGTGTTACTTTGTGGCCGAATAAAAGCTCAATAAAACCTTTTAGCTCGAGCTCGGAGAGCTAAAGCCCCCCAAGACTCGTGTTCTTGGCTTATGGAAGGGGGCGGGGGGTGGCAGAGCGAGCAGGCAGTGTGTTAAGCATGTTGTGTACCAATACAAACCAACACACAGGCTTCGCTTGAGCGATTCTGTTAAATACTTTGAGGCGCCGCTGTCTTTCTGCCTATCCCGCTCCCTCAACTTGATTAAAATCCTCTCACTTTCCGTCTCGGAGTCTGTGATGCTCGGCGTCTCACTCGGGGAGGACTGATAATGTGGATACTGGAGTAAAAGTTAAGGAGATGTGTCGAATTGCGATGGCAGAGGGAAATGAAAGGACGGGAACCGGCGATACTGTTGGAAGAAGAAGACGTAGAACTTTAGACTGAAACCCGGAGGGAGAGAGAAAGAAGGGTCAGGCTCAGCTTCAGCTGATGGAATGACGAGCTAGCCGAGAGAACGGACGAAGGGAACGGACGAAGGGGGAAGTAAAGAGCAGCTCGATGAAAGCACGACAGCAGGATGAAGTTCATGAGTTTCGAGCGTTGCCCAGTCTGCAGTACGAACGTAGGCGTCGCCCAACCACGTGTCAGGGCGAAAGTGTTTCCATCTGTTCTGAACGGAGACACTCAGGCGAGGAATCATACAGATGAGGACAACGGGGCACGCATTTGGAGAGCCTCTCCTCAGAGGCGTCCACGGTGCGACACTCACACTCAGGAGCTCGAGAGATAAACGATCAATTTGGTGAGACCACCTGTTCTCACCAAATGGCGTATGAAACGACAATTTCCTAATTTATTTGCATGCTGTCCCGACGGCGTTGTTGCTTCTGGTCGTTTCACGGCGTTTAGTCTCAACGGACTGCAATGAGACAAGAGGACTTTCCCCCAGGAGACCGGCGTTGGTGTCCCGCGTGAGACCTGGAGTGTCGTCTACTTGTTTTGAAGTCAGTGGGGTGAAGCTAGCTGACAATTCTTATACGTTAAATACAAAAGAGCGTTTTTTTTTACAGTATGTTCCTACTTTCGTTGCCTTTCGTGAAGCAGAATCTGCATTGACGGCCGTTTGAATCACAGAAATATCACGACCTATGTGTTTGATTGTCCAACTAACTTACCCAACACTGGAAAACAAACATTTATACATTTGAAATGAAAACTGACCTTTTCTCATGCATGTATGAGGACTTACTCACATACAGGCCACACTTCTAAAATTGACCGGTAATCCTTTGATGATAGTCATCAAAATAAAAGACATCCCTCTGGATTCACAGATTAATCCTGTAAATTGAGTCCCACTGAACAGGAGGAGGATATCAAAGATATGGAGGGACGGGATAGGAGGCATTCAAGAACCCCAAAGAGGAAAAGCGTGTAGCCTATTATGAAATATGATAAAGGCAGCTTGTCGTGCTCCGCAGGCAGAAAGGTAGAGAGGGAAGTAAAAAAAAAAGAGCGGGAGCAAGCACGGGACAGTTATTTGGAGACAGATAGAATGAGATTTTCCTGAAACGATATTTGGAGCACCGCTTGGACGATCATCCACCCCCCCCCTTTTTTTTTCCCAACGCCAATCTCATCTCTCTCTCCTCATCCGTCACTCTCTCTCACTCCCTCCCTACTCACTCCTCCTCCTGGCTACCCCCACCCCTCCCACAGCTGAAATGACACCACGCTCCTGGAGTTTCATCAGAATGTGCCTGGCATCTCTGATGGGACGAGGAACTGTGTGTGTGTGTGTGTGTGTGCGTGTGCGTGTGTGTGTGTGTGTGTGTGTGTGTGTGTGTGTGTGTGTGTGTGTGTGTGTGTGTGTGTGTTGGTCTTATACTGTGCTAATTCATCAGCATATAGAAAAACCACATAGTGCCACAGACAGCACGTTAGTTAGTCTTTTAGTGTGTGTAATGTGCACGTGGGGGGAGGGGGGGGGGTGTACTGCACATGTCTGTGTGTGTGTGCATTCCTAGTTTCCGGCTCTTTACGAGAGCGTGTGGGCGTTTCAGTTGATCAATGATCCTCCCATTGGTCTTGACACGGGGCTTGTTTTGAGAGCCACTTACCCAGATTGGACTTAATGAACAGAGAAAGAGCGGCTGGGAGAGACGGAGCCACAGAGAAGAACCACTGATAAAACCGCAGGGCGGCGTGCGGTGGACTGCGGGCCGATCCATCAATAGAGCTTGTTAGGGGGCGGGAGGGAGATAGCTGAGCGACGTCTCCAAAGCGCGATGCAGAACCCCCCCCCCCCCATCCCCCCACCACCACCAGACGTACACAGACACATTGAAGAGGATTGATGCTCGGGGTTTACGTCGTGCGTCGGCTTGTAATACACTGCTCTGACCACTGATGGTGTCAGTGTCTGTGATACTCGTATCCCGGAGACGCTGGAAGGCGATATACGCTTATTAAAACGTTACATTTGTACATCAAAGCCTGTGGAGCTAACATTAGCAGACACGTTAGCATCAACTAGCAGTAGCACTTCTATGCTACTCGCCACTGAAGGTAGCTTTTGCTATAAATAATACTAATAATTGTAACAGTGAATATTCGACAAACCCGGCTTTACAGAAACCGTGTTGTTCACTTTTACACTTTAGCTTCTATCTGTATCTTTTCAACCTGTTTTCATCCTGGATATATCCTTCAAATACATATCTACATATTGGAGACCCTCTTTGTCTGCCTATCTCTGAAATCGCTTTTTTTGTTATTCCAAAAAATGTATAATATGTATGCAAATCTGGGCTTAGCAAAGTTTCAATGAGGTTTGCTTTAAGTTGAGATGACATAATCTTCTGAGGGTACATGAACCTTTCTGTAAAACTGGGATCAGACATTGCCCTAATATACGAAATAAATTGAATTAATATAAGTTTTAAGCTGTTAGAAAATCTGTTTTAATCCATCATGTCAGTTTTTATTGCCAAGACATTCTGCTCTTATATCAGCAGACGAGATAAAGCAGAGAAGGGATGTAAACCTAACACGTATCATTTCCCAACTACTGTCCATCAAGCGTCGTATTGCAGAATCGAAGTGAATGAACCAGCCGCCTCAGTCGTCATTAACTGTGTCATCGGCCACTTGTTAGCTTGTGACTGGGGTCGCACCACGATGAATGTCTTCTCACGCTGAGCTCTGCCTCTGACGGCGTGTGAGACCACGTCGTACGGACGAACACGCGATACGATGGAGTGTTGAAATGTGTTCGGAAACCAACAGCCGGCGTGCCGCGCTCGTATGAAGACGATGGGGTAAAACGCCTTTTTTTGTGGAATCATCATCCGTTTGTCACGCAAGTACTTTCAGGACCACAAGCGACGGTTAGATAGCTGAAATATTGAGTCTGATATGGATTGGCCTAAGATCTACACATCATTCTCCCCGGCGCACAGATGTGACCCGGTGCTCCCAGAGCCACTTTGCAGCACGGACGTCTTCATAACCAGTCGTTATTTTTCTACACCACCTTGTTAAGTGATTTGTTTGGCCATAGTTGTAGTAGATTCCTCTCCAGAAGAAAACGCTTAAATGCTTCTCAGAACGCTATCACTTAATTGTGTTTCATGACCTTAATCATAAAAGCCTAATCAGTCCTTTTAGCCCACATCCAGCTGTTGCCATGGCGATGGCCCCACGTGGCACGCCGGTGGACTCCAAATCCACCAAATTTTCTCACGCTACCGAGACATCATCCCCATCTCAATTAGTGGCCAACAATACTCTCTCTGAAGCGCTAATTTGTAGAACGAGCCAATAAACACATTTCCCGCCCTTCGTCTTGGGGGAGAACGTTCTCTCACTGCCAGCTCTTCATGGATAACTCCGTTAGACAAACGCCTCTCGAGTGACCCAGACGGGCGAGGGGTCTCCCCTGCCGTTCTCCAGCAGTGTCACGCTCCAGCCGCTCTCCCGCCCTCATTTACTCTGCAGTACTTTTTGGCTTCGCCCTCCATTTCTACTCCTTCGTCTTCATCAGTGGAAGAAGGCAAATCACTGCCAACGTACTGACGTTTTCTAATATCTCAAGTTGAATAATTCTGCTTTGAGAATGCATTCAACATCTGTTGAATTTAGTTTTCATTTTTAAAATGATGTATGGAAGCAGATGTTTGCTGTGGTCATTTTTTAAGAGATGTGGTTGGTCAATGTGCTAACTGGAGAGCACAACAGACTTTTTGACTGCCCCCCCCCCCCAAAGAAACGTCCCCTTTAGGTCGTCTTTACGAGCAGGTTCATTACAACCATCCAGCCGTTTGTACTGAGGCAGTGAACTGTAGTTGGAGCAGTAATTATGGCGGGATCAAAAGAGGAAGTCAGGTGACGTAGAATAAAGAGCAACAAAGTCTGTGTAGGGAGGAGGTCAGGGTGGATGATGGAGGGTGGAGGCCTCGCCGTTCGTGTGCAACCAAACGTCAACGTTGACTTACTTTTAAATTGCAAACGCAAATTAAGTCACGTATGTAATATAATCACAACAAACATATTAATTCTACCCAAAAACCATCATCTTTTCTTAAAGCTATCCAAGTATTTATGTGTCACTGGTCCTTTTTGTGAGTTCTGTTGTTCCGGTACAAGATGAACTCATCTGAGTTTGTTCCTTTGACAAAGTTTATGATTATGGATGTGACACATATCAATGATTAGGTCACCCATTTCTCCATTCATAAAGCTGTTCAGAATCTTTCTGCATGAATTCTTATTGACCACCTGAGAAGACAAATCAAGTGAAGCTGGTCTATGTAGCGCTGAAGTCTCAGGCCCGGTTGACCTGTCGATCCATTCAAACTTCTTGGTTTGTTTGTAATGATCAGAATGATCAGAATGAACCCTCCACACACTAGACCTTCTTCTGAAGCCCATCCCACGAGAAGCGAACCATAAAATGAGATTGTAATTGCCTTCCAAAATGCCAAACAAGCATTTTATGATTTGATGTCTTCACAGTGAACGCATAGCTCCGTCTCTGATGTTGAAGTCGACCACACCGACCTCATCCCTGTAGCTTTTTTGCATCAGTTGAAAAAAAGCAAAGATTGGCGACGGCCGTACTCCAACATGGCCAAATCGCTTCAAAACATCAGTCCGCAAACCAACGGGTGACGTGACCATGACTACGTCCACTTCTTATACACAGTCCGTGGTTTTGTGCTGCTCTAGATCTAATGTGACTGGAAGAAGAGAGGAGCGGGAGAGCGAAACAATTAGCATGTAGCGACGGAGAGAGAAGTATATTCTTAATCACCCGAATGACTATGGTAGAGTGTGTGTGTGTGTGTGTGTGTGCGTGTGTGTGTGTGTGGACGACGGGGGGCTATTACAGGCCCATTACGTTAATGGTGTGCCTTTGTGTTTACTTTAATTGCCCTAATTGTAATAACTGCATGTACCGTCACGTGAAATGAGTCTGTGTCTGCGCCTGCAGCTGTTTACGCCGTGACCTCGTGTGAGCGGCCTACAAACGTCTTGTTTTTACATTCGGTCAGAACAAGTGAGGATGTACAACGAGGGACACGCAGAGCAACTGTGACACAGTTTATCGAGCGAGCGCTGTGGAGAGTTACGTGGCGTAGTAACACGCGAGACAGTCCCCCAAGGGCGGGTGGGAGGGGTCAGTCCCAGGGTGGGAGGGGTCAAACAAACACTGGACTTTCACCCTGGAGTCAGCCGTTCGTGTCCCGTGTAGCGTCAAAGTTAAACGTTGACTCATCTTATTACGTGATATTGCTATGCTTGTTGCATAAAGTCATGTTAAAAAAGTTTGCTAAGTGTGGTTATTAATATACAATAGTTCCATTGTTACGTTATGTTGATACATTATTATTTTAATACAAACCGTGATCTTTTTTTTCTTTACAGACCAAGGAATTAGCTTCCTAAATCGAACCAATCTTTTCAACATATTGACCGCGTGGCATTGTGCATTTCTGCAAGCGTGATACAAGGCTTATGAGAAATGTATTCATGGAACATATCTGCATATCCCACGTCCGTGGGTTTGCAGAAAACCACTGAGTTGCATAAGAGTGACATTAATGTTAACACGTTAAAAGCATAACAATTTAAATGGACGGAAACAAAAATACACAGATGTTACTTCCTTCTAGTCCTTTCTTTGACATCAGACAACAAAGGAGCGAGAAACAAGTCAAATGTAACCACGACAGATTACAGATTTATTGTAATTTAGTTTTTACATTTTTACCCAGTAGGCTTACACTGAGGTCGGTCCGTCCGTCCATCATCTTTCATAACATTTTCGAGAACCACCAACCAGATGTGCCATTAAACTCACTGTCGATATTCATGAACCCCCGAGGATGAATCCCTTTCTTTGGGGTGTCTCTCGACCTTTCCTCATCATAACCACAACAATGTTCTCCCTGAAAAGAAGAAATATCCCAGTGTAACAAACAGTCAGATAGACAGACTGCCCTTGAAGACATCTCTGCTCCCCAGAGGATGCCGCTCTATTCTGGACTCAAAAACTGACCCGACTACTGTGGATTACCATCCAAAATATTCCAAAACTATTTCCAAGAGTTACAATATGCGCCTCCAGGCCTTTAGATTAAGTTTAACGTTTGTCCCAATCAGCTGGCCGAGTTCCTTCCGCCAAACATTTTCTGTGTGAGCGATCATGAGACTGAGGGTTGGAACAGGTCTTTCATGTGCTTTTAACCTTATTCTTTCTTTCTCTGTCTTCTGTTGCTTGTTCACGGCCACTATCCTAAACCTTCTAAAAAAAAAAACTAAAAAACAATCCCACACAAATAAAAGCAATTCTTGTCCTGTGGACACAGAAAAGCTGAATACGATGAATCCTTTTTTCATCATATCAAACGTCAAGAAAAGTTGCATATTGTTGCCCCGGGAGTCTTTCTTATCAAATACAGTAGGGGACAGAAATCATATTATATTGATAGTATTTGTGTTCCCATGCTTTTTGAACACTCGTACATCTACAAGTCACAGTCGTACATCTACACAACTAAATGGTGTCTCAATGTGCCGGATGCTATTAGTTGAGTTTGTTGTGCAAAGCGACAGATCAGAGGGGAACCATGACGCCGTAGTGTGACACGCATGACGATGGATGAAATTCAGACAATGAGCTGATAAACGTGTATCTCACTTGTCTCCTGTACTGCCCCACTAACAGACGGCTGTATGTAGCTCACTGACCCGCGGCGGCTCCTTCTATCCAGCCTGTGTTCATTTGTGTGCTGACTGTTGTTCGCTTTATTTTTCATGTACTTTGATCTCTGTTTGGTTTCCGGTGTGATTTTACAGCAGTTTGGTTGCCTGTTGGGGAGGCAGCGTGGAAACTAAACGACGAAGGCAAACAAACAAGACAAATCTGTGAATTTTGTACAAACTGTAGGAACAAATGACTGTTTTTCTACTGAGCCTGTTATCTCTATATGTTTCTTTGATGGAGGGGAGAGGGGGGTGAGGGGGGGAGAGGGGTTGTGGGGGGGAGGGAGGATTTTCTGTAAGCGGTCGGGGATTGTGCAATGACGACTTGTAATTATTAAGAGAATCCAAGGTATAAAGGTGGAAAAAAATGTCCCTTATGACAAAAGAAATAAAGTGTTATATTTGCATGATTTCCTGTATTTTCATGGAGCAGATATTTATGGTTGTGTATACTGAGTCGATGTACGTCACATTAATAAGTGTTTATTATGAAAATACTGTCACTTTCTTCTGTGAATATAAATATACAGTTTTCTTAGCTCTTTTATGACTAACTGGAGCTGTCGCTGAATGTTTCTTGTTTGGCTGCACTCACTGTCATCACGCTTTGGTTCCCGTCACCACACCGCGCTATCTGATCCTTCATCAACAAACATGAGATCTTTGATAATCCCAAACCACGCAGCACTCTTTCAAAGTATATTTAGTCTCCAAGATGCTGGAGAAGCCAGCTCCTCTGAGCTTTCAAATAACACCCAAACAAATCCCCCTTTCAACGCTCTCCCATGAGAGACAGATTTACATTTCTGAATCAAGGCTTCAAATGCCACCACCTCACAGAAAAGCTCTAAATGCATTACACCAGACCTTTCCCTTTTTAAAAAGGCTGCCACGAGGGAGGAGTCCTTCCTCGACAACATTCAGCTCCTGCATCCTAAGTGGAACTGCGTTATACAAATTAGCCTGACAGCATATTTGTTGTGTTAATAGTCTCAAAAATGCAAAGACAAAGAAGGAAGGTGAAAGTGGAGTCGGAACAAGGGCTTTTAATAGGAAAGCAGAAGGGCTCGTGAAAGTTGCGTTCCCATATGCGTTTAGGTAATCAAGTTTCCTTGTCAGTTTTTGTATGACTTTCAAAATAACAACAAGCGACAAATGGCTCATTCAACTTGAAATACACCATCTAAACATTCATTTAATTGGAGCTGAAAATCCCCAGACATCAGAAATATCAGGAGCAGTGATGGTGTTCGGAGCAGTGGGCAGGTGCTCTGATTCTTTCATCCCAAGAACAAGCCAAAGAAAGTCAAATGATTGATGTTTGGAGTGTGTGGGTGAGGATGAAGGGACGGAAACAAGAAAGGATTTAACTTCAGACTCAGGCTGATAGTGGAAGGAAGAAATAAGACGTGTGGGGGAATGACATGCAAACTTAGGCAAACAGTAAGAAAGAGACTAGATATGATCCAGGAAAGTATCACTACGGAGTCAGTGTCCTCCACGGGGAGGGCAAGGACACTGAAATGTTCATTATTTAAGACGAAAGTGAAAAATATGGGTGACAATGAGCAATATATATGTATATAGATATATATATATATATATCTATATATATATATATCTATATACATATATACATACACATATATATAGATATAGATATATATATATATATATACACATGATATGTATATATATTTATATATATACACAGATATCTGTGTATATATAGATATCTATCTATATATCTATATATATATTTATCAATAGATATATCTATATATATAGATATATCTATATTTATCAATAGATAGATAGATAGATAGATATACATATACACACACATTCAATTTACAAACTGCTACGGCTGTGTTAATTAAAAAGATTATATTAACCTAGGGCCGCTGCACATGGAAACCTAGGGCCGCTGCAGGATCAACAACCTAGAACAGCGGTCGAGAGTTATTGTTCATATCTCATTTTGGAGAACACAATTTAAAACTGCACCAGTTAGAATACAAGCACCAACGGTGGCCCCACTCGTGTCATTGCTTTCATATTATCGAGCATTAAAACTGGAGCATAATTTGAAATTGAACTATAAAAATGAAACATCTAATTTTGCCATTCCCCAAAGGAGAGGACAGCTCTGCCGCCATCGTGCAGAAAGCTGGATCTGTTGAAGAAGAGACTCGTGTACGTCAGCTATCTGAGCTGCATGCTGAACAGCCGTGAGGCTTTGAGAGTGTTGTTGCTGGTGTGAAGCTGCCTGTGGTGAAAAGCACTCCGGCGGCCTGCAGCATTAAACAGAGATAGGCTGGTAGATGCGAGCACTTGACTCTGCCCTCCTCCTTGATGGGAACTCATTGTGTTCTGACCTTTAAGTTCCCTCGATATCTCGCCCCATGTCTCTCTCGCCGTTTCCCTCCCTCCTGCTATCTCGCTGTGAGGGCCGGGGACTTGACAGCTGATTTGAAGCACTGCAGCAGCACCAGCGTTTTGTTAAATGAATTCCCTCCTTTCCCATCTCCCTGTCTTTGCTGAGTCCGTCTTAATATGTCCTATCTTTCACCTGTGATTCTCTCTCTCTCTCTCTCTCTCTCTCTCTCTCTCTCTCTCCATTTTACCGCCGCCTATCTCCCTCACACTCGCCATTGTTTTAATGAGAGTGAAAGAAGGAGCGTGAGAGTAGCATATCAGTATGCAGAGCGCGCAACCCCCTCTCAGCAGAAACCTGGTATCTGGGCCACGGAAGCAACGGATGCTCAGGGCGAAGGGAATACGGATTTGAGACCCGGACAGTCCACTGACATTTTATATCAGTTACTCATGAAATGCCAGAAACAGAAAGGACACGAAGGGAGAATCGTACAGTTATGAAATATCACTCAAGTACTTCATATAACATTTAATGTATTTATTTATTTTTATAACCATCATACTGTTGTATCACTTTGTTGATCAGTTTATTAAAAAAGGCTTGTTTGGGGGCATTGCTTGGATTAAAGTCTGGAAAGTCCTGTGTTAGCATGTGACCCAGGAAGCTGTTTCATGGCCGGAGCTGACATGTTCACATGGGGGCACCACATGGGCACTTTGTTTTTCTGTCCATCTGCTCCATGTGCTGAAGGACCCATGTGGGTCCATTCTGCCCATCGCAGGAGGGGGGTAATGGGACCAAGGTTGGCCACGAGTTTGTCCTTTGACTTTGGATTGGGACAAGATAAATGTTCAGCTCTTACTGGCCTCAAATGGAATTCATGCTTTGGTAGCCATTTGAGAAAAGCATTTGTTACCCAAGGTGATAGAGCCTTATGTGATTTGTGTGTAATACATTTGTGAATTTTACCATTTTCTCAAACCAGATAGCACACATGGGCAAACAAACTCGAGGGTGTGCACCATTTATAGAAACCACCTTCCCAACCTAAGTCAACATCGCAACAGCGAGGTGGAGGACGTCGCTTATGCAAATGAGACAAATATTCTCCTTTCCTGGGACAGTGGGTTGTTTCAGGAAAGGTGAACTGCCATCTGCCACAAACTGCATTAATGAAGCCTGAACGACCACCTCCGAGTCCCAAACCAGTGGCCTGAACAAAGGTTTGAGCAAAGCATGTTCCCGGCCAGGCCGGAGCTCTGCGTCCAGAAGCTGAGGGAGTTAGCTCTGAAGCTCCAGGAGCACCCCTCTGAGGAGTCAGTGCTTCAACTCAGCTCAACCCAAAAGCCCTCGCCGTCCTCCTGTACTCCACCTCCTCCAGGGATTAGATACACTTTCCTCCTGCAATGCATCTGCAGCGCTCCAGAATATATCCGACGGAAGACTTCCCGCAGGAGTGTCAGGAGGAGGCGGAGGAGTGTGTGTGTGTCTGGTCGACTCTGGAACATTGGCGGAGGCTTGGGAGAGGACAAGGGGGAGACGTATTGATTCCGTTAAGAACAAGCAGGAGGTTGGGTGTTCTAAGAAGTGTTTATTGTTCCTTGTGTGTATGGGTTCGGTGGGTCTTTGTACATAGTTTGTTTTAAAGAAACTAAACCTTGCACCATGCATGCCATGGTAGCCTCTGCCATCAATGTGTGTTAATTGGTGAAGGTTGACAAGTGGTACTGTGAGTGGTCAGAAGACTAGAAAGGCCCTATATAAATGCCTTTTACCAGTATCATGGGCGAGACCAGGGGTCCATAATGTCAAGACTTTGTCTCTCTAGGCTCTAAAGAGAGTTCATGTAGGTGCACTACCTATGTGAACCTCTGGGGCCCACAGAAGTGTCCATTGGAAGCCCATTCCCATCTTTGCATGAAGGATATCAGCCAACTAAGTAGTAGAATATCTAGAGGTATAAATCAACCTAACTTGATGTTGTATTCTTTTATGTATTCATCACTCTCTGTGTAATTCAGGCACTAGATATTCCTATTTGGCTTTTCCATCCCCCAACCCACCAATCTTTCTGTCTGCCTCCACGTTGAAATATGTTTCAATGACAACATAACACACCAGTCCTATTAGGCTAAATCCCCAAAATGGGGCTGCAAGAAGGTGCACATTCATCCTATTTTACAAAAGAGAAATTGGTGCAGGTATGATGATGATGATTGTCCTTTGCACACACAGCACTGTTTTATCTCTGGCCTCTTGTATTATTTAATTGCTGAACGTACATTTATTGTATTAAATGTAAAAAGTTTCAACTTTTCCTGCCGTTGCCGTTTGGAAGTGACTTGCCAGCTCCGTAAGACTGCTCTAAAGTTAGTATTGTGCTACGACTGCACTCTGCAATCCAAACCCACTGGTTCAATTTGCTGAAGCAGTGATAGCCATTGAGCACTTTTCTAAGCACATTGAGACTTCAGTCTTTTCAGAGGCAGCAGACCTTTTGCGTTTGAGGTCTGAAGGCGTTCACCCTCCAGGTGAACTGCTTGTAATGACTATATTTTGCTTTGTCTCGGTTTCCTTCCTGGCTTGGTGCAAATTGGTCCTGTAATAGCCCCCTTCAGAGAACTAACAACACCCCTAAGAGGGACAGGGAACCAGACATCTCCAATCATGCGCCTGTCATCATCACGCCACCTGTGCAAAATATAGTCCCTAAGATTGAGTTACCACAGCAGGAGGCCAGACAGAGCATGTCCGTCACTGACACTTTCTATAAAAGGACCTGTCATTTATTTTCCATTAGGGGGCTTTGTCCTCAACATGGAACACATTGTTAGGACCAGGAGGAGGACGGGCTTTGTCATTGTCTTTTAATTCAGTGCTTTGACCTCAGGAACCTCACGGAACCAGCCGTGTCAGCTGATTGCAGGATGGTGTTCAATCTAAAAAATTAGCACCTTGTTCAGCTCTTATTGATGTAACAAACTACAATAGGTGAAAGCAACACAGCACTGCCTAGTAATTTGGTTTCAATTGGCTGGAAATAAAACACATTGTGATAAGCAAACCGTTCTAAATACTAAAAGACACAAACACTCACAGCAGCAGGCATTTCTTTGATTAGTTTTCACCCATGTCGTTTGTTTCCCTCAACTGAAATCTTTTTCACGAAAACACCTTCAGCTCTCGTCGCCGTAATTGTTAGTACAATGCCGAGTAATCTTTCTCCTGTCATTTTCTGTAGAAAAAGATCTCTTTCTATATTTGCAATAAATTGCTATTGAGAAAAAGCTCATTTTCGATTGAGTCTCCTCTTTATGCTCATTTCAATGAAGAGCAGTAAATGTGCTGAGAATGTGAAAGTGGGAGTGTGAAAGATAATGTGCGTTCCTATTGTGTGTTGATTGTTCGCCCATCAAAAGGCCAAGCGTTGTTTTATTGGACGTACAGACACGCCACCGGCCCGGCTCTGTTACCCTAAAGCGTGTCCGTCCCGTTTTATGGAAAGTGCGTACCTGTTCATTCACAAAGCTGCGTCAGCAGCTATAAAGCCCGACCCTGAAACATTTAATGTGGCCATCGGTCCACACACACACACACACACACACACACACACACACACACACACTCAAGAATTCTCTCTGAAAAGTCCATCCACCGTGAAAATGGGCAAATATGAAGTGTGTCATTTCAAAATCCATCTCAGGAAATAATCTCTCACTCGACCAGTTATTGGTATGAAAATAGGCAATTTTTGCATAATGGAGATTTCATATTTCCTTTTTTTTTAAGACCATAGTCTAGAAAGTGCGAGGGACTCTCACCCCAGAAGACTGGCGTTTGTCACCCGCGTGAAACCACACGGCCTTTACTTACCGAATGTAGCCTCCCAAACTACGCAACACACAGACTTATTTAAACCAGACCAAATGTTCCGTGTGAAGTTTTAACTTATTTGAACTCAACGCAACGTACCTAACTTACAACATAAGTCAAGTAACAAGTTCTTGTTTTAACCGAGAACCACAATCTTCCTTTTTCTTGTGGAGAATGAAAAGACAGTGTATGCAACGAGCTGAAACTGACACATGGGTAAAACTGACACATGGAAAACTGACACATCGGTAAAACTGACACATGGGAAACTGATGTGAGAGGGGCCCCGAGAGCAGAATTTGACGAGTTGGGAGTAAGAACGTGCAGTAGCCTGTTGCAACTATCGCTTGAGTTAAAGATATAAACGTTTCTTCCTCCAGTGGTCTGACCATGTATGGAGTCCGTCATCGGTTGAAGACATTGTGACCATCCTGCTGGTCTCGCTGGAAAAACCACACAGGAAGTAACCTCCTGGCCCTCTTTCATCAGCCCGACCAGGACGCAGTGCTTCAGCTGACAGCAGCAGAGAGGTAATAGGAGAGCTCGTCCTTGGAGTGACGGGAGGCAGGAAGATGGTTTCATCCCAAAATCCCCCAAAACAAAGTTATCATATATATCATATGAGATGATGGATTATTGTTGTTTTTATTAAAAATTGTTTTATCATAATAATGTATGTATCTTATACCCCTGTCCACATACTTCCAGGGCTTGTTTCAGCATGATTTAACTCAGCCCTTTCATTTCAATTGCAGGAATCTTAAAGCTACGTGTTATCCAATGGTGTGCTTCCAAATTTCCTGGAACAATTTGGGGCGGGGCCTTTTTTGTTTCAACATGCGCAAGATCCACAGGGTCATAAAGATTTACTATAAAATTAGTTTTCAGAGTTTGGTGTCAAAGCAACGTATGAACTAACGGTTCGTATGATATCCTACGAAAAGTTACTCCTCATCAACACGTGTCAATTTACGCTCGTTACATGAATATGGTCCTTTCAAACTATACTTCCGTCATCACAGGAAACTCAGTTAGGTTCAGGCAACAAAACTACTTGGTTAGCTAGAGGATCGTGGTTTGGGTTGAAATAACTACAGCAGTGTCGTTACTGAAGTCACGTGACAAAAACATTGTCTTTTGTTGGACCCGCCCACCCCCCCTCCTCACCTTCCCCCCCGCCCGCTGTGTGATTTAGCGTCTTTATACTTCCTCATTCAAGATTACGTGGATAACGTACGAAAACATATCGTGGGATATCTACAAATTACAGCACGATTTTTGTAGGTTTTGTTACGAACGCTGGATGAGACCAGCCAACTGAGAGTTAGGCCTCATCGCCCAACATCGGACTGAATGGGAGCAAATCCCTGCCACCAGGTGGACAGCCACTAAGGTTATCCACAGGAGATTCTTTTCCAAACACGTGCGCTGGCTTGTTTTGACTCGATTTGACTCGGTGCATCAGCACAGCAGAGATTTGCATCTCCACTCGAAGGTGTGTGTAACCATGTGACCGTGACCAGTCGTCAAAGGTAAAACGTTGGATGAGCACTGTACACACTTATTAACAATAAAAGTCACCCGTTATTGTTGCTGCTTGTACTCTTCCTCCCTGTAGTATTAGCATGGATAGACTACCGAATGGACCAACAGGGCACAGGCACAGGGGCCCAAAGTGTCAGGGGCCCCCCTGGTGTTCACCAGCGAAATGTCACTTGAAGAGATGCATTCCAACCACGAGGAGACTCAAAACGACCACAAAGAAGCATAAAGACAGACAAAACAACTGCAAAAGACAACATTACTACAGGAAGAAGCAAAACAACCACAAAGAGACTTTTAATGACCACAAAAAGTCAATTTCTAATGATCCGCCCATGAGTATTAGTGGGCTTGTTTTTAGAGAATAGCGATAACAAAGCTCAGCTAATTTGCTGATAAACACATTTCATATGAATTCATATGAATTCCTCTCAATATTAGCTCACGCCCTGAGCGATGCCAAAAGCATAGCCCCTCCCCTCCGGTACTGCAAGCTAGGTTAGCTGCGATCCGCCGGCTCAGCCGTCGTCATGTTCAGGGCCGATTGTGAGGCCACAAAAAGGCTCCCAATTTATAAATCCAATTTATAGCACCTTAAACTGAGCAGTAAACTAATGTGGCTTTTGTGTTGGTGCGTTCATGTACTTCGACAAGTATCCACGTACCAATACAGTGACATTTTGATACACACTTTAATCTCACACTCAGACTCACACCTGGGGATACATCACTTTACTGCCATCTATTGACCCGGCTGTGTGATCAATTCTACACATTAACACATGCACACACAATCCCAATGACACACACACACACACACACACACACACACACACACACACAGAGTCACAAAGCAGGGGATTAATCAGAACTTTGACCCAAACACTAATTGCAGACCCAGCAGTATTTCCTGCTGATTGCTTATCTCTTTATTGTGCAAAGTCTGTTCTTTTCCTCAGAAACAAGACTTCCCATGCTGAGATAGCGAGAGAGTGATACAGTGAGAGTAATACCAATCAGGGGAAATCAGTTTGGAGCACATCCTCCCATCTTTCACTCCTGCCCACCCCCCCTCGTCTCCTCTTATCTCTCCTTTTATTATCTTCACCTTGCACTCTCCAACTCTTCCTCGTCCCGACTCCACTTTACCGGCAATTTCCTCTCTTTTCTCTCTCCACCTGCCCAACCCTGTCCTCCAACAGCAGGTGTGTTTCACAGAGTTAAGTGTGTTCATGAATTCTCCTGAACCTCAGATGTTACCGACTACGGGTTGAGTTATAAAAGATGTCGCCTGGTGTATTGCAAAGATGATTGCTTCATATGCACGTGCGTGTGAAGGTTTGTGGACATCCTGATCATTACACCTATACGTGACTGTTAAACATCTCAAACCATCAATCTGCTGCAATAACAGCCACCACTATTGTCTTTTGTCTAGCTCATGGGAAGGCAAATAAATAGCACGACATTTTAAGTGAAGCGTAACTTCAAAATAGCTTAACGACACTGTTGGACGACACTCTCCCCCAACACATTCTCTCCCACTCCCCTCCTTCAAAACTGCACGTAAAAACCCATTGAGGAAAACATCGTGGTTGGGCTTCAACCTCTGAGCCCCAAAACCGGCCGTCGGGATGGAAAATCATTTTTTCTTTAAACAAACGCCAAAACTACATCGTTTATCACAGAAGCTGTAAAGAAAATGTCATTATCCCCTCAGATTTTCATCTTTTTGACGGTCCTTGAACACATCATGTGTGACGAATGCCTCCGAAAGCAACCGAAACTAAGCTTACAATTTCATCAAAAGCATTTTATTCTACATGTGTCATTTCAAATCTCGCCACAAATAAACCGCTTGCTTTAACGGCCGAGACCGACGGTCATGTGACTAAACTTCCGTGAGACTTTGACTGAACTGCAGGCAGAGAGGAGAGGTGGCCAACATGTGAATAACTCAATATATATATATATATATATATATATATATATATATATATATATATAAGAGAGAGAGAGAGAGAGAGAGAGAGAGAGAGAGAGAGAGAGAAAGAGAGAGAGAGAGTTATATGGAGCCTCCATTTTTCTCCAAAGTTGGCAACACTTGTGGCAACTTGGAAACAAGTTGTATATATCGCTTCTATTGTTTGCCAATTTGTGTAAAATAAAATATTTTCTTTTTATGATTTATTGTAACTGTCAAACAGAGGACAATAACGGGAGCATTTTAGCCTCTGACTCTACAATACATCTATATCACACATTACCAAATATTTATCATATATATATCATATTTCAGCCTTACTTCTTGACTTTGATCTCTCTGTGCTTGCTGTGCTCTGCTTATCTAAGGCCGTATGGATCCTAAACAGATCATTGCAATGGATCCTTTGTGTTACGCTTGACTTAAATGTGGTTACATGTTGAGTTATTTGCATGTCGAGGTATCAGGCTGAATTTGTGCTACCGCATTTTAGTTTTTCTCCCGACATTTCAGATGCCCCAGTTCAGAATGCAATCGAAATAGCTTCGGGACAAAGGCCAAACCAGACTGGAGAACAGCACATAGGGAGGCCTTTTCAGACGTTTGTGCTGACAAAGAAAAC
The DNA here is from genome assembly GCA_016806645.1 of Ophiodon elongatus. NCBI lineage: Eukaryota > Metazoa > Chordata > Actinopteri > Perciformes > Hexagrammidae > Ophiodon > Ophiodon elongatus. Next base: position 397,703 of record JACSYO010001060.1, read on the forward strand.
TCCTGGCATGTTTCAAAACTCGGGCGAGTTGAAAGATTCCATGAGTCTCTCTGCCAGAAATGGAAGCCTTTGCTCGGAGAAATGTCAGGGGAATATTCTGCTTCGGGATGTGGTGGTTTCAATGTTCAAAAACATAAAACTCTAGGGCAAGTTTTCGTGCCCTAAATGCACCCAAATGCACCCAAATGAACACCTGCTTTCACTTTCAAAGTGCTGTCATTGCTGGAATGCTCATATCTACAGAAAACAGCATTTTCAAGCATTTCCTCAATGCTTGAAAATACAGCTCATTAATGGTTATATTAAATTTCCACATGCAAACAAGAGCATGGAAATTGGAGCTAATATAGTTTCCTGTGACAGCTCACAGCTCACAGTCACTCAGCAACAGTTCTGGAGAGGTTTCTCTTGTTGTGTTATTTATGTGCCTCCCCATGAGGTCATGTTGGCGTGAGATACACTTTAAACACTTTAAAGGGCATTCCGAGTGTCATTAAAAGCACTTTAAGCGTGTTGCTGATAAAGATATGTTTAGGAAACAAAACCACCTAGTTAGATTTATGGAACCATCATGGTCTGGCTTAAAAAGTAAAATACTTACATAACTTACGTTTAAAATAAGTCACACAGATCACGAACACGGGTCTACTGTGTGAAAGTCCTTTTGATTGTCTCACCCCCAACCACCAGAAGTGTTCTTCTCACTTTTTCTATTACGTCACTTGGCATGAAATGACGCACCACAGCTAAGAAAAGCATTTTGATAGAACGTAAAATTATTAAATTAATTGCGGTGTCTTTCATAAGCCGTTTGGTGAGACCAGGCTACTTGAGCAGATTAAAAATCTTTAACTACACTGTTATAGATTGATAATACCCCAAGTTAAAGTTAGTTTTTCCCTAAGCATAATACTCATTGGATGAAAACAATTGAATACAAAATGAGTGTAAATCAAATTGTGAGTGATGGCAATCTCCCATCTTTAGTTTTGAATTTAGTTGTTTTGGCAACTCTTTGGTTTCACATTTGAATAAAGTGAAGCAGCACTATTATAAAAAGACAAACTAATGTCTTTCTTACAATGGTTTTCAAAACCAACAGGAAACCTGAAAATAGATGTTTACTGCAACAATGGAGCTTCTTAAGTCAGAACTAACCTGAACTCTGTCTTTAGTTTTTAGCATCAAACACTCCTGTAGGCCTGAAAGCTGGCAGTTACAAGGGAAGTGGTTTCATCATTTAATAGAACAAAGAAACTGTGGACAGCTATCACTTAATAGATATCATTAGTAAATAGTTTTCCAAAAGAAGAAGAAAGAAAGTCTCGAAAACTTCCATAGAAACTTCTCAAACCAATCTTGCACCAGCTGCAATCCACTTGTCTCGTGCATTAATAAGCTCAGTGTGTTTCAGTCACATTTTCACCGTGAATATAAAATTATTATTACTATTATTATTAAACCTTTATTTAACCAGGAGAGTCCCATTGAGATTAAAAATCTCTTTTTCAAGGGCGACCTGGCCAAGACAGGCAGCAGCATAAGAAACACATAGTTAGACAGAAAAAACACAGAACAAGACAAGTTAAAAGAAACCAAAAGTTAAAAGACAGTAAAAAATAAAATGCAACGTATTGTCCGGAACAATCGTCGTCCTGCGAGGAGCTATGGGCGTGGCTTGTGTGACATAAAGACACTTAGGAGCAACTGTTTGTTCTAAACAACAGTTTAGCGTGGGCGCTAATAGCATCAGTTATATCAGAACTGGAGATTTATTCATCGAAAGAAGAGCAAAGAACGACACTGAAGGCTTTTCTTGATGGAAAAGATGTTTCCGTTATTCTCCTGACTGGCCTCTGAAAGAGTTTGATTGACAGATAGTTCATCCAATTACCTGCCAAGTGTTTGTTTTTTTTAAAGGGCCTGTCGTTTTCCAAACAGTTTCCAATGACAGCTTCTCAGATGGTTTTGTGTAACAGATGAGGGCGAAGAGATGAATAGGCTACAAGCATCAAGTACAAACATTTCCACAATGATTGTCTCATTAGAAAGCTGCTATAATCACATAAAAAACATGCACACGGTTTAAGTATTACATTTTACTCTGAGCCTTTACACTACAATAATGATGTGACGAAAGGAAGCTAAAATAAAACACCTTCCATCACCTCAGGCAAATCATGCATTTTCATTTGGAAGATGAGAAGAGTTGCAATTATATATAATTTACAATCAAATTATTACTTGGTTGCAGGCTGGGAAAACAGAAATCAAATCCTACATTTGCATGGATGAAAATAATCAAAACAACCCTCTTCCTCCAGGTAGCAGACTGTCTTCATTATGCAGATATGGTTCATACTATTTAACACTGATTTAGAATTCATTATAGAAACACATTTGAGGGTGGTAATGTAACTACTCAAAATACAAATATGAAACAACAAACACACAGAGTGGAAGGACGGGGAGCATGTTCCCTCAGCTGATGTTCCCTCTACCCTATGTTCCTTAAACCTTATGTTCCCTCAGTTCTATGTTTTCTCAAGTCTATGTTCCCTATACCCTATGTTGCTTCAGCCCTATGTTCCCTCAAGCCTGTGTTCCCTAAACCATATGTTCCTTTTACTCTTTATTCCCTCTTCCCTAAATCATTCAACCCTATATTTCCTCAACCCTATTCCCTCAACTTAATGTTCCCTCAACGTTATGTTCCCTCAACATTATGTTCCCTCAACCTTATGTTCCCTCAACCGTATCTTCCCTCAACTTTATGTTCCCTCAACCTTATGTTCCCTCAAAATTATGTTCCCTCAACGTTTTGTACCCTCAACGTTATGTTCCCTCAACGTTATGTTCCCTCAACCTTATGTTCCCTCAACCTTACGTTCCCTCAACGTTATGTTCCCTCAATCTTATGTTCCCTCAACCTTATGTTCCCTCAACCTTATGTTCCCTCAACGTTATGTTCCCTCAACGTTATGTTCCCTTAACCGTATGTTCCCTCTACGCTGTGTTTCCTCAACCTTATGTTCCCTCAACCTTATTTTCCCTCAACGTTATGTTCCCTCAACCTTATGTTACCTCAACCGTATGTTCTCTCAACCTTATGTTCTCTCAATGTTATGGTCCCTCAACGTTATGTTCCATCAACCTTATGTTCCCTCAACATTATTTTCCCTCAACGTTATGTTCCCTCAACCTTATGTTCCCTCTATGCTGTGTTCCCTCTATGCTGTGTTCCCTCAACCTTATGTTCCCTCTACGCTGTGTTCCCTCAGAACTCTGCTGTAGCCATGCCATTGATCGTCCGATTAAAGTCCCATCAGACCAAAACCCCATTTGTCTGACAGCCTGTTATCCTAAAATCAAAGGTCCGTTGCTCCGTTAATACAACGCGCACACTTGCACAGCAGGCGGCTAATTATTTAGCAGAATGAGATCACCGGACCTTCCTGGTCGCAATATTACCTTCCATGGCGAAGGCATGACCCGCCCTTACTCTGCATCTGATTGGCTTACCGTGATACTCTTACCCTAACTCATATCACTCCTTGTGCCTCAACAAATCCATCAAACGAAGGCAAAGAGCACGAGCCAGACTATCCTTCTGTTATTTGATACCGTTAGCGTGTTGGCTAAGGATGAGGCTGTGGGAATATGGGGCCTAATTTGGGATGGACATAAAGTCCATGAGGGACCATGCAGTAGGGCTGAGGGACCACAGGCCTGACCCTGCAGGGGGGCGGTGATAACATGATGTCCTGACAGAGACATCCTCCGATATACACCCTCGTCTTGTTTACTCCCACCTTCACCTCCCTCCTACTTCCGCCCCCACCTGTAACTTTCTCTTTCTCTCTCTCTCTCTCTCTCTCTCTCTCTCTCTCTCTCTCTCTCTCTCTCTCTCTCTCTCTCTCTCTCTCTGGGTCAGACAAAGCCTAATTGGTGTTTGGCTGTATCAGCAAGTCAGCAGCAGACTGTTCGACCCGCCCTGAGCTCCACTGGAACCAACCTACCAATTAACTTCTTATTATCCTGACAAAAGGGATGCTTTGTCTTTAGTGTTTGAATGGGAGAGAGAGAGAGAGAGAGAGAGAGAGAGAGAGAGAGAGAGAGAGAGAGATTTAGGGAGAATGTGGTTTTTTATGTGCAACAATGAAAGCATTGCTTTGTATGAGAGTAATTCTGTGTGTTCATTTCTATATGTGAATAAAAGAGTGTCCATAATCTGAAACAAGACATGTAATACACAAGTTGACTTCATCATCGTCATCATCACTAATCACAAAGACCTTCTAAAAGATAGTGACGGTTGGATTCACAGGTGGAAACTCTCAATTTTAAAAAGCAACGGAATGTTGTTTGAATAGCAGATATACATTTAAATTATTTCAATATGTAAAATATGTTTTCCTTGAAATGTATAATTGACGATCCAGTTTCGTTGTACATCATTTTTAGGCAGCCAGGTTCTATTCTCTCTTCTTTCCTCCCGTGTACCTCTGAAGGAAGCGTTACAGTTTTCTATCTAAATCGACCACATGTGTGACGCAGCACTGGTGGTTTTGATTATTTTGTCGACCCCATTATATAATTGAGGCTCTGTATAATTCAATACGCCACCACAGATGACATCCTCCAAAGAGATCATGAAATTGAATCAACACAGACTTTCCTACGGTTTTACTTTCAGTAGCGGCCGCTACATCATTTCCTCTAACAGAATACAAAGATATTCATTAAATTACATTAAATGAATCTGTGGTTTGCAGAAATGTACAACGCCAACATTTCTTCTTGGCGACTGGGCTGAAACATTATGGTTTGAGTTAGGTGTACCTCATAAAGTGGCAACAGAGTATTCTAAGAAATAAATGAGTAAACTTAGTAATTAAGTCGGAATTACACCAAATTTGGATCCATACATCCATCATGTTGGAGCACCAGTGGCCGGACTGCAGATGAAACCTTTACATCTCAGAACCCCAGCGGTTCCACCCGGTATCGGCTCTACCACCCAAACCTCCAGCGTCTCTGCTCCCTTGCAGGTGATCTGAGATTTTCAAGTCATTCCCAAAGACATTCGTTGGGATTCAGGTCATTCGCTCAAGTTTTGAATACCACTTTCTCCCACGTTGCCGTTACTTTGATGGTCACTAAGAAACTATTGTTTATATTGGAGCGTTAAAAGAACCCTGATTCACGAGTCTTACTGCAGAGTGTATATGTACCTTTGGGCTATTCATCAAAAATCTAGCAGCCTATGTTAATTAAACATCTAACAGACTTGGTCAGTGTATTGAACATCTCGATGTACAGTATCTTTGATACATTTTTCAACATCTTTGAGATTTCATATTCCTTCTAACAGGAGCCTAAGGCATCGGAGCATTCGGTAAATAAAACAACGACAGTGGCTGTTATTCAAATTATTTACTGCTTTCATGATTTTTAAATCAATGTCTGAACAATGTCTCTATTGTTCTCTGTCCATCACTCTTTCACTTCTTCACGTTTTTTGCACGTCTTCAAGGGGAGGCACCCCAAGCAAAGATCCTTCTTTCAGAGGAGTGGAGGGAAAACATCCAAAATACACATTTAAGTGTCCTTTTTACTACTTTGTCGATTTCAGTCAAAAGATTTCCCCTAAATTTACCAAAAGTTACCACTTTCACTCATTAGCATTTTTTTTTAACATAACATTTCAGAAAACTTGTAATACAATAAATCCTCCTCTTAATGTCAGTAATGAGGTGGTGAAGTTTCATGATGATATCTACTCATTAATGTTTTGACCCTCTTCACCTGTAGAGTCTTCTTCATGTCTGTAATTTAACTAAACATCTCTTTAATAAATGAGTTTGTTCTCAGACTCTGATCCAGAAATCTCCACTTCAGTAGCTCTTACATCACCAAACTTTACTCTTTACTTCTGGAAGAGATTCTGGAGCTTTCTACAGAGGGGTTTGTTCACACAGCATTCAGAGCCTCATTTATACTACATTCTATTAATAAAAACATGGAGGAAATGGATCTCTTTTACAGTATGTTGTGATTTATGGAGTGATACAAAGATATATCATAAATCCCCTCTGTAAAATCCTTTGACTCTAACATGTCAACAACATAGAACTTTTAATCAGAATTTATCCAATGTTCAGATTTCCGTTCTGGAAATGTATGCACATGAGTACATATTTGATAAAGTAATGCCTCGCTTGCATATTTAAACATTAATTTCCAAATAGAATACCAAATAGTAATACCAAAAGTAATCAGCTTAATGTAGGTAATGAACTTTCCTGGTGAGATCTATTAGTTATTCTCCCCTTCTCCTCCCCTCTCTTTTACTCTTACTGTCTGTTCCATTGATTCCGTGTTTTCTCTCTACCTTATTGTTTGTCTGCGATTGGATTTACCTTCAAGCCTTTAAACTCTTCTCCGTTGTATCTCCACCTTTCCCCTTTTTTATTCGCCAATTTGTGTTTCCTCATTTGTGCCTTCCCTGCTTCCTGTTTCCTCTCCCCTTTTTCCTTCCTCGCTGCGTCTCCTTCTTTCCATCTTTCCTTTCACGTTTCTGTCTCCCTACCCGTCTCCGACCTCTGCGTGTCCATCTCCATTTGTTGTCTTCCAGCCCTTCGTCCTTCATCTCATGCACTCGCCTCGTCTTTCTGTTCCCTTCAGAGCCGACCTGACAGCTTAGTTCTTCAGTGCCTCGATCTCTCCACTCCCTCGGCTCACATCAGACTCTCTTTGCTCTTCTTTTGGCTTTATTTGTCCAGTCGTTTTGCTTCTCTGAACACCCCACATCTCATAAAAACCTTGTGCGATTTATTGTTCAAATGATCTCTTCACTGAGAAAGCGCCGTGTTCATACAGTCTATCACAGTTTACCCAGCCGGCACAAAGTATTCTGTGATCACTTAATATTAGATAATCTTCCAAAAGACCAAAATAAAGCTTCATGACTGATGGATTTCCTGACATGTCTGCGGCCTTTTATTGACACTGCCAACCACTCAGGAGTACTAAAATAAAACAGGTGGTTTGGACGGGACAACCTTTGGTGACAAACAAATTTATAAGCTTGTATTGAACGGCTCATCTCTGTTAATAAACCTTTTTGGCCATTATTGTGCAGAGCTGCAGTGGGCTGCTAGCAGCAGCACGAGAAGCCCAACAGCCTGAGCTTTTTGAAGCAACTTTGCTTTGACGTGATCTATAATGTCCTCTGCATACACAGGAAATTGTTCTGCTGATCTAAAGCAACTCCAGCAGGAGACAGAAGAGTTGCAGCAATGCCCTCCAGCAGACAGGAGAATGATCTCGGCCAGAGGTTACTCAAGCTTTTCCTCTCTGAAGCTTTACATTGATCTCTTGGTATCTCAATGTATGAACAGCTATGTAGAGAAAGCTCACAGGCATTATATAGACACGCCGTGCAAACGTATGGAAGCAAGGATGATGCGTGTTGTTCCAACAAAGCAATGTTGGACTTCTAGTAGTCAAAAGGATTCGACATCATACAGGATAATTTCTAATAATAGCAAGGCTTCTCTGGAAACGCTTCACTTTACTGATCTGTAGCTGTAATCTAAAGGAAGCACACCTGAATGCTGTGAAAACATCTGGTCAGGCTTTGTGTATATATCAATATATTTCAGGTCTTTCTTACTCTCCTCCCCGCCTCATTATGAGGGGGTAAAGCTTTTTGAATATTAGAAGATCAGGATGTGCAAATCTTACAGCGATAACCTTATGAATGATCTATATAGCAGCCTTGAGCTAAATAAGCCTACTGCACTGAGTTAAAGGCAGTCGCCGCACCAAGGAGAGCAAATGTTTTACGTCTAGTTGTTTTACGTCTCGTTGTTTTACGTCTCGTTGTTTTACGTCTCGTTGTTTTACGTCTCGTTGTTTTACGTCTCCTTGTTTTACGTCTCCTTGTTTTACGTCTCCTTGTTTCACGTCTCCTTGTTTCACGTCTCCTTGTTTCACGTCTCCTTGTTTCACGTCTCCTTGTTTCACGTCTCCTTGTTTCACGTGTCGTTGTTTTACGTCTCCTTGTTTCACGTGTCGTTGTTTTACGTCTCCTTCTTTCACGTCTCCTTGTTTCACGTCACGTTGTTTCACGTGTCGTTATTTTACGTCACGTTATTTTACATCTCGTTGTTTTAAGTTTCGTTGTTTTACGTCACGTTGTTTCATGTTACGTTTTGTTACGTATACAAAAATGCCAAAGAAATTCCCAGCGACTGGGTTGATCGAAGGCTAAAAGCCAGAGAAAGCTCTCATCTCATTTAATAAAGTCATATGATATTTGTGTTTGACAACCCAGACCTTGGGTTGGTGACTTCTAAGCTCAAGGACTATAATATTTGATATTCAAGGCAGGTTTTCCTCTGGAAATAAAAAAAAGAAATACAATATTGTGCCACTGCGGTTAATGACAAACTGTCAGTGTGAGAATGAGACATTTAAGATAATATACTGGTGAGCGAATTAAATGTCAGCAGCATAATGTAAATGTCACATAATCATGTATTAGCTCGGGAAGATAAGAGGGCTTGATAACATCACACATCACAAACGATATATATATATATATTAATAGGGGCACAATTTATCATTATTTTAAAATAACACAAGTAAATTCTAACACTATTATGACAGAGGAAGGATCTTAATGTATGATGATGATGATGATGATGATGATGACAAAATTACAGATACTAATTACTCTACAGGCTGTAGACCCAGTTCCTTCTCTTTAACCTCTTCTTCTCCTTGCAGGCCGACTGTATGTCTTTAAAGGCCGTAGCAGGCTCAGTTTAAAAGCCTGAAGCTACTGGTATCATATGAAACTACACAAAACATTAGGTTGTGGGGAAGGAGGATAAATAAAGTTAAGCAAGGGAAAGTGTGGCATGACCAAATATTCACAGGGGCCCCTTGGCCTCTCACCTCAAGATATGTGAATGAGAATGGGTTCTGTGGGTATGAATCTCCCCTTTATAGATATGGCCACTTGCAAAACAATGCTGTTTTTTGCATGCAATATAAATGTGCTGTTTTTGCCAACTTTAAAAATATCTTGGAATTAGGTAATTGTGTATTTCTGGCAAACAGAGTATTTTATTCATATGTGACGATTGCCATCCAAATGTAGAAATCTCCAAATGTCAAAAGTCTTTCATACTAAATCACATCATATACGTTTTGATGGTGTTCCTCGAGGTCTTGGTGTCTTAATATGGTATTAGTATTTTGGAGGAATTTTTGATCATTTTAAAATAAAAATATGGTTCAATTTACACCAAACCTGTGTTACAGAGGGTATCAACTCGGAAATTGCTACAATAACTGATGAGACACAAATAAGCATGGGAATGGCCATCATATACTTACATCATAATGTTCTCAGCTCTTATACACATTAATTAATTTAAATAGGCATCTGAACAAATCTCAAATGGATTTTCAGGTTTTAAGTGACAATGAGCAATATTTTGACATTACCATTGGCTCACGTGATTACTTGAACCCTTGAACCCGCAGAAACGTTTCCCCTGACTCCACATTTCAGTCCCAGCGTTACTGTGCTCTCTTCAGCCACAGCAAGCAGATGTTTTCAGCACTAAAGCCCTAAAAATTAAAAACCTGTTTTCTACCTGCCCAGCACCAAACCTCAGACAGACGAAGTTAAGTAACAGCCAAGGAGCCAGATATTTCCCTCGGGAGTTGAGAGCAAAAAGGTGTAAAAGTGGAGTGATTACATTCGCCAGGTGCACGAAACATGACTCAAAGTGAACGGTAATGTCGCCTAATATTTGCTGCGTGTGTAAATGGGCAAACTGTTACTGCAGGTTTAAAAGTAGTGCGCTCCGACACACGTGCTCTTACGTTTTGCAGTAGACGGAAGAGTTCGCAGCGGTTTCATGGCAGACGGTCCTGAGAGGAAACAGATTACAGAGTCCTGGTGCAGGTCCAGTAGCCGAGGTGAGCCAGGTTCAAATACTCGTAATCCTGGACATTAAACTCCGCTATGTGAACGTCAAAGGGACCCATCAAACTGTGAATGACCTTCAACCAACAGACTCATTTCATATTAACCCTTCTGTAGCCGCCACGTGTGGACGCTCTGGTGGTAACCAATAGAAAAGTCAGAGTAGAAGAAGTAGAGGTCATCTAACCATCTGCAAGAGAACAAAATGGTTTTCAGGGATCCCTTTCAATCGGACAAGTTTGAATCGTTCTTCACGTCAGCTACGGTTTGTCATTCCTCATGCTGTCCTCATGCTGTTTCAGCCGTTTCCAAAATACGTGTATAAAAACCCTGATTATGAATTGTACTCGATGTAAAGTCTTTCCGTCATGAAAAGATTATAACCCTGAGATGAAAATCCTACATTCTAACCCTAACATGATGAATATGAACTCCCTATCATACGACACTGATATTTAAATGAGAGCAGGATTGAAGAGGACAGAAGGGTTTCTCCGTGCTCCGTAGGTTTCCCTCAGTCCAAACCACACGGCGTGTTGAGGACTGGAGAACGCCTGAAGGTGTGAATGTGATTAGTTTCTGTATGTTTTAGCTCTGCTTTAGGCCACGAATTAGAATTCTGACAGACATGATTTCTACAACAAACATAGAAGAGTTACAGGAGTGTAACTGTCCCTAAAAGTATCAACGGTGTTTAACAATTACCAGCAGGAAGAGGCCTGACCACGTCAGGGTGCCGAGTCTTTAGTAATCCTTCCGCTCCTGTGATCACTTATCAAAGAGCAGGAGGCGTCGAGTGCGAGGATGAGAGTGTATCTCCCGGTTATTGGGTATCTGTGAGGCTGATGACGGAGTGAGTGTTCCACTGTGGCTCAACGGATGAATAGGTATCAATATCTTGCATCACTTATTAATGGGTTCGCTTGTTATGAATCACCCATGAGGCCTCTGTGTGTGTGTGTGTGTGTGTGGGTGTGTGTGTGTGTGTGTGTGTGTGTGTGCTGAAGGAGGGCTCTCTTCATGAATAATGAACATTCAATTCTCACCTCGACCGGGATTTTCACACCTTTCAAGGAAGGGGTGTGTGTGTGTGTGTGTGTGTGTGTGTGTGTGTGTGTGTGCGTGTGCGTGTGCGTGTGTGTGTGTGTGTGTGTGCGTGTGTGCGTGTGCGTGTGCGCGTGTGCATGTGGGTGTGACAATCTGCATGTATGGGACAGAGGAAATGCATTAAATGAAATCCGCCTGGGCCAGAGTTGTTATCCGTGTGCGTTGGTGCGCGGCCTCGGTCCGTGCGTCATCCGGCGCGCTGCATTATTCAGACGCGTAAGTGGCGGTCTGAGTCGTTACCCACATCGCACTTTTACGATTATGTCCTCACATAATGACGCATTCCCAAACGAAGAAGCTTCTTCTCCCCGTTTCAACTCGTTTCTCCTGCATGCGCACCAGAACAGCCCATTATGGAATCATAATGCTGTTTACAGAACATAACTATTATGTAACTTCCTTATATGAAAAAAAAAATACCTTTCCTTCTTTCTTTTATGCACCACTGTTTTTCTTACTAGATTCAAGAAGTTATTCATTATCATAATGCAATCTCAGAGAAGCAGACGTTGGCTCCCTCCAGCAATGCTCATCATTAAATGTGTATTAAAAAAAAAAGGAAAATCAAGCAAGTAGAAGCACAATATAAGACATAAAATCGTGCAAGTTAAAGGTGGTAAAGTTAGCTCTGTTAGCTGCGAACCACCCGGTCAGCCGTCGCCATGTTGAGAGCCGCTGAGAGACAATAGAAATCATTCCAATTGTATAATCAGCACCTTTAAAATATTGGGTTAAAGTAGAAACGTGAATAAAATATGAATTAAAGTAATTTACATTTGTGATAGAAAGTATGGCAAATAACTAAACTCAATAATTTAGTAAATATGCATAATGTACATATACACAAAATATATATGTGTGTGTGTGTGTGTGTGTGTGTGTGTGTGTGTGTGTGTGTGTGTGTGTGTGTGTGTGGAGGATGGAGGATGGAGGGAGACACAAAGCAGAAATGTTTGTTCATTCACTTGTATTTAATCCTACTGCTCACACAGGGTGACTTTAATGAAGAGTGCACTTCCCCTTTAAACATTTATAACATATAATAATGACAAATACTCTTTTATGATGATTTTAATGTTTGTAAAGTGTCTTTGAGTATTTTGAAAAGCGCTGTATAAATAAAATGTATTATTAAAATGTAAATGTATTAAAACGTGTGTTCTGCTGAGGCCTCTCGGGAGGAAACATTTCAATAAAGTACATTTGACGACCAATCGGCTCCAAATGAGGGAGATGGATGTCAGCTGGGTTAAAGGGGCAGTAATTCTGTAGCTCCTCCCTGATTGGCTACAGGCAGCAGGTGACGGTGTATAAAAGACCTGGTTGCTCTGTTTTTCACCCTACTGGACAGGGGAGGAAGTTTTTTTTAATGTTGTATTAATTGTATGCAGAGGAACAGTTGCTGTTTCTCCTTCTCGTCTGAATGATGTTCTGTCTCCACTCGCATGACCAACCATCCTCAAGTACAACATAACTGTTATGTCTTCTGAGGACGTCGCGAAAAAAAGCAGATGCTTCGGTACCACGTTGATGCCGGAACACAGTAAACGTGAGGCTACTTGTTGTACTTCAGGGCGTCCCGGGACTGGGAAAATACAAAATGTGTTTCGGGGCGAGCGGCGATCTTCCCGGGGAAGCGACGGGATTTCTGACTGCGGAACTTTTGCTGAGCGAGTCACAAAGTGAACTCACTAGTTTTTCCCTGAGACTGCTGGTGTGGTGACATCCCTAATCCCTTCTACACCCCCTCACTTCCTTTTTAGCTCACATCCCGCTTCCCCATGCCGACTATCCAGATCTTGGGTTTATTCTTCACTCTTCCCCACACAGAGACTCCATCGGAGGGGTAATATGAATAAAATGATTTCTTAACTCTTTAAGCCACTCTTTCAAATAATCTGCATGGTCTCTGCTGAAGGAAATGCAGTTAAAGAGTTTATTTTTTTTATTGACAACAACGGTACTTTCAGCTGACACCTGCCACGGCTTGAATAGGATCCGGGTCCCTTTCATCTCCTCGGGGCTGAGACTCAGGGTTTCATGCCATTCTTTGACTTTTGCACCGGGAGGCAGCTCCACGTCCCGATAACATGAGGCGAGTGTTAGGTTGTAATAAAATAAAATGACTTACACTTGTAAATAAGGAATGTCTATGTATAAATTCCGATACTTAAAAAGGATAATTAATAAGGAATAGTGAGCCTTATGGGAAGGAGTATGCGTGACATAGAAGACAGCCACATTGGATAGAGAGAGGGGGATGGATACTGAAGTCTCTTAGAGGAACACAAAGGGCAATAAAACAACTCCACTCGAGGGGGGTTGTTCTGCTGAACTTTACAAGAGGGTGGAGAGATGACTTCAAGAGCCATAAAGCCTAGAGGAGGCGATGCACCGACGTGACCAATCCGAATGCTGATTCTAGCCGTGTGAAACTTTAGCCGAATATATGTTGTAAAACTGAGCCAATGAGAGGCGACGATGTACATTTTTCATTGGACTACATAATCAAATGTACTGGTCAGTTCGAGGCTCTCTTAGGTCAATGCGCACAGACAGTTAACTCTCGCAGGCAACTGTTGAGGGCCTGTGGCCTGCCATTGGCCTATGATCCCTCAGCTGAGAATTATGCACCGTATTACCAACTTTTATTAAATTGATTGTTATTATAACTTCCTGAATCCAGATATTCTCTTTCAAGTCCGCCCAAAGATTCTGAGCACCTAACACGAGTGATGATCTCTGTGGGAAAACTAGATTATTGCATCAGGAAAAAAAAAAAACAATGTGATTCATAGTGTGGACCAAAAGAAGAAGTCAGACCCGAGATGCTGGAATGTGGCTCCAATGAGAGAGAGAGAGAGAGAGAGAGAGAGGATGGCGGGTAACAATAACGGAGATGTTGCAACGGGTGGAAACATACTTCTGAGCCTCTTGAGTTGTTGTGTGGCTCATTGTCATTGTCAGGTGTCTGAATTACTGTAGTTCTCGAGGAAGTTGTTTTAAATATCCATCGCTGTCCTGCATTATGGGAGTATTATTATTATTATTATTATTATTATTATATATATATACACACCTCTGTTTAGAAGAGGAATAAAGAAAGCACAGCCCGGGATCCTAGAAAGTACGTTCCCATACAACAAAACTGCTCCGTCAATTATGGTTTTGGATGAACGTGTTTTCTCTCGGATTAAGTTTGTTTATGATGTATCAGAAACATTTAATCAAAAAGTCCACAGGTATGACGGGTCGGGTTGAACACAGGACTTTCACCCAGGTGACCGGTGCTCGTTACCCGTTTGAAACTAAAAGCAATGCACTCATTTTAACCCCAAACATGATATGTCTCCAAACCTAACCAGGAAGTGTGTTTGCCTAAAGGTAAGTGGGAGCGCACTAAACCACCAACGTTAATACACACGGACGTTGAGAGCGAACACACCCTGACCCTCGTCAGCCGGCACATTAACCCCACGCTGAAGTAAACCGGTGGCAACAACGGTCCTTTGGAATAAGCCAGACGGATGGATATGGTTCGATTCAGTGGACAATATGCTTTTATGCATTGCTGTGATAAACATGGAGCCATGAGTGCCCGAAACACGGCGGCGTACCGAAGGGAGCCGCGGTGTGGAATATTAAAGAGCCCCGCTCATTTATTAATGGACCTCAGCAGAACATACAAAGACGTCCCGAGACACGGAGACACGGAGACACGGAGCGGAAGAAGAGTTTGTTTGTGTTTTTCAGATGGAATATTGCAAGATTGCATCAGTCTTGCGTGAACGGCTTTGGAGGAAATTCAGCGTCTGTGTGTGTGTGTGTGTGTGTGTGTGTGTGTGTGTGTGTGTGTGTGTGTGTGTTGGCTCACACAAGCATCACATAGGGCCGTTTCAGTCGAGGGCTTTAATCACTAAAACAATCAATCCAACAGTGGTCGTTAATCCGGTAATGTAAAGCCACATGTGCCTAATTGGTTGCTGAGCAACCAGTACTCGGGTTGAGTAACCTGTGCATTGAAGGTTATCCTTGAGGACTTTCTCAATCGTGTGTATATATATAAATATATATATATATATACACGATTGAGAACGATATATATATATATTACCTGCTGTTTGGCTGTACTTTGCACTGAGCTTCATGAGTGAAACAATACCCCTTGGCTACTTGTTTTTATCTCAACACACACACGCACGTACGTGTCTAATTGGCCGTTTATCCAAAGTAAGTTCAGAACCTTCCTTGTTATGATCATATTCAGGATTTGGTGTTTACATGAGCACAGAGAAACTGTTATTCAGAGGAGGAGGAAGAGGAGGAAGAGGAGGAGGACGACGGTTGCTTTGTGGCATGAAAAGGCCCTGCTTGAATAACTGCTGCATACTCATCCTCCTCAAACACTCGGACGTTTTATCTAAGGCCACAAATTCTCGACCTCGCAAACATGTCTGTGAGTCTGTTTTGTAACGGCTGTCCAGTGTCGTCTCTCCATCTGTATTCCAGAGCGTGGTCTGCGTATGAAGCGCCCATCGATCCCTCTGCAAAGAAAGAGTTGTGCTCTGGGTGGCCATGGAAGTGTCTCTCGATTCACTCTGTAAATCAATGAGACGCACAGCGGAGAGGGACACAAACATTTTATGGAAACTAATCAGGCTACAAGCAAGAGGTGTGTGTGTGTGTGTGTGTGTGTGTGTGTGTGTGTGTGTGTGTGTGTGTGTGTACTACAGGTCCTGGCTGCTGCAGTAGCTTGAGGATAATCTATAAGGGCAAAAAAAAATTGATCATTTGGAGAAAATTGAATTTTCCACCTCGCCGTCATGGTTACTGCAAGGTGTACCTATTGTGCTGTCGGCCTTCTGTTTTTAACAGCATGCATGTGAGGTTAAGATGATGTCAGTGTTGTTTTTATTTATTTATATATATATATATATATATATATATATATATATATATATATATATATATATATACGTGGGTGTGGAATGTCGGCGAGTCTCCACATATGCCCTAATTGCACGTACGTATCTGTTCAAACAATTTTTATACGTGCGTGGGCGCAAGCGTGTGCACGTGTGATCATATGTGAGTAGGCGTCGACATGCGGAGGGGAAGGTAATTGCCTCGTGCTTAATTCCTCCCTCCATCCGTCCGTACAGGAGCTCAATCCAACCAAACGGAAGCAGGGCAGCTGGTGCGAGGAGCCGTTTGTCAGCCATGTTGAAACGTTCCTAATTGGATTCCCTTGGCAGCAGTCTGGGACGAGGACCCGGGGAGAGGGGTGGGGGGTGGGGGTTAAAGGGGGGGGGGAGAGAGGGTGAAAAGAAAAACGAGACAAGTTAATTTAGTCTCCCAGAGATGAACTTTTTCCTTTTTCCTCCTCTTGTTTGATTGTATTTTAATTAAAGTCTACAAACTGGTTAAACACGTTGTATGATATGATGCGTACGCGTGAACCTCATATATCGCATGCTTGTTGGAGTTTCATGCCGCGGCACGGTCTCCCAATCTGAAGACCGCCGGTGCGATCCCCCGACTCCTCCGGTCCAATGTCGAGGTGTCCAGGGGAGAGACACCGAAATCCAAAATGGCTCCCGATCGCTGTGCCATGGATGTGAATGAGTTTAGTCAGGACGAGCAGGTGACACCTTGCATGGCAGCCTCTGCCGTCAGTGGGTGAATGTGTGAAGCGTGAAAACAAGAAGGTCCTTTTACCTTGTAAAACAAACTGTGGTCCTTCGGATGACTTTGGTCAGACTGGCAGAGGCCACGTCACGTTCAATATGAGTGATTCATGACCCAGAGCTTCCTCCCATCTCATCAAGAGAATGATTTTAAATTTCAACATCGGGCGAACGCAATTAAGTATCTCAGGTGACAGAAAAAAGAGCTGTTATCTCACCTCTGATGGCCTAAATGAGGAATCGCTGCTAAAAAAGTGCGTTTGTGTGACCTTTTTCATTCACTGCAGCAGTTTATATCGTCATTTGAGTTTCATGGCTTTTGGCTCTTGGGATTCTTTAGAGTCCGGGCATTAAATTTAATTAACACTTCTGCATTGGGGTATTAACAGCGGCTACGTGCGTTGCGTCCATAGCTACGCCGAAAGCGACGATGGTGCAATACGTGAATCCAACATGAAGCGTGACATTTCCACTGCAAAGCTGCTGCTTACTATAAACGTGCTATTTTTTTAAATGTTGCAAAAAAATAAATGCCACTTGTAAATTTATTGGAGCAAATATACTTGGCTACAGAGGACTTTGGTCACAAGTTGGCGCTTTAGACTACACATGGATGTAATGCGACAGTAAACGGAGTAGAAGAAATAGGTTGGGAACCTGAGACGGCCGTCTAACGCTCTAAGATAGAAGAGGGCTTCAGGAATTAGTTTCAATTGGGCAAGTTTTATTAGTGTTTCATTCTGTCCAGAGACGAAGACAAAGACGAGCATTGGCGTTACAGGAATATCCGGGATGACATGTGAGTTAAATGTACGCTCCGTCAGAACTTATTCAGCAAAGGCTTTTCCATAGTCCATCAAGTGCATCAACTATGTTTGACAAAGCCAAAAAACATCTCAAACGAGTGCAAATAAATGTGAATTGTATGTAAATTGAAACACGGCTTGTGAGTCCACATAAATACAGCACATGATGCTCTCATGTTCAACAATGAATCCAGTTGGACCCTCAATCGCTCTTGTAAATGAATGTCCAATTGATGGATTTGTCCATCAATTGGACAAATCCGATGAGGAACCATTAAGTCTTCACACACAAACCAAAAAACCTGGAGCAACATGCCCCCACCAACGCAGCCCCGTGGGTTGTTTTTGATGAAGGGCTGTTTTTGGTCTGACCGCCTGCTATGAGTCCATGACCAGGCTCACCGCTCAATGAAGCTGTACTTGAGAACTCTGTCTTGATGACCTACTCACTGAAATATGAAGCCAAATAAATCCAGCAATGCTCATTGTTTGTTTGTGAGGAAGTTTGCTGGCGACAACTGTCACAGTTCTTTGCCATGGCAACAGCACGTATAAAAATGGCCCTGACATCCCGCTCTGTTGATTTTAAATGAGAATGTCCGTTCCTACTCAGTCTATGTCAACGCTTTGAGCTAGCTCAGTTTAGTGCATTAGCATGCTACCGTTTGCTAATTAGCCCTAAAAACAAAGTACAGCTGAGGCTAATGTCGTTAAGTTAACGGGTATTTAATCTAAACCAACATATTGGATATTGGATGATGATTGCGCTAGATGAAAAGTCTCGGGATAATGAAGGGCGACATGAATAAAACTCATAAATCATATCCCGAAATGTACAGCATGTTTGTTAATAAATCCACAACCATGATCTGTGGATATATTTGTTGTTGCATATTGAGGGTTTGGGAGTTTGTACGTAGGACTGTAATGAGAAACAATCACTCAACAAACTCTCTGTCTCAGTAGACCTTATAAAACCCTGAATTCTTTTCCTTTTTCAACTCAATGCCAAGGCCAAAGGGCAGACATCTCAAGTCCAAACAAACAAGACAATCCAACACAAACAGGCAGCCAGACAGATTAACAGCACCAGCATAATTAGTTCCTAGAGCTATGTGCATAGCTTTATTGTGCCTGCCGGTGGTCAGGAATGCACACGGCGAGCCGCTGAGAGAAAGTTATTCCAGTACAATGGCTCGGCTTGGAACTCGTCTGCCTTCTCGGGGTATTACTGTTATTGCCGTCTGAGCGGCTGTCTTTGGTTTTGGGGAAGATTCTGAATCTCTCTCTGTGGTCTCACAGCTGAAGTACCACAGAACAAACAAAATGCTTTAGAAATGACAATTTAACAACACAGTTAAAGTAATAATCCCTGAAGATCTTCATTAAAATGAATGTCTGTTAAGTCTCTATTTATTGCAGAATGGGTTATGGTGATTAAAGCTAGGTCCCACTGATTGAAATGTATAGTTGCAGTAATATGAACTGTGTGTCTCAAAGAGATGCTGTATTAGCTAAAAGCATTGATTTCTTTTAAAGCGAGTTGTCTGTTATTATGAAACTATCGCTGTATATGCAGCATGTTTGTCTGCAAGCTTTTGGTCCTTCACCGGCAGCGGGTCGGTTTGAAAAGTGTCGTGGAGTAATGGAACAGTCAGGAGCCGTGAGATGAAGAGCTGAAGGCGACAGGCTGCAGAGCGAGGTAACCGACCACTTCTCCTGTCGTGTGAAACAGAAAATCAGATCACGGCTGCTCACACAGTTATGATAGAACGCCAATTATTGCCTGACTTCTTTATTAAAATGATAACGGTTTGTTTTGCTTCCCCTGGTATTCTGGGACCTGTGATATTGGTTACCAGTGGTTAATAGGGCATCACCAAGATTGCCACTTTAGTAGTATAATGAGAGTATTCCATATTCCATATTTTTGTCGTGAGCGACAGACAATCCGTGTCCCTGAAGACAAAAGCAACAGATTGCATTTCGTGACTTTTTGACGACCTCCCGTGAGACTGGGCTAGAATCATCTGAACCCAAATCATATTGTTTTTTCTTAAAACCTAACTAACTAAGTGGTTTTAGTGCTAATTTGTGTGTTAATTCCCATAAAGAAAATATTGATCCCTAACTTCCACTGCATCCGTGATCTTTTTTTCATGATACTGACGATGATTGACTGACTCATACACCGGTGTTATTGCTCCTGTAATGTGTGGCAATACGACGGCGGTACAAATGTGTGCTGTCACTCTGTGTGGCTTTATCCAATGAAGCCATCTCTCCTGACAGCTGCAGAAGCTGATGGAGAACGTAAGTCTCTGGCGTTAGCGTCCGAGGGCCGTTAGCGTGGTGCGTACATGTAGCATCGGGCTTTCCCAGTGAAAGCTGCAGTGAGACTGTCGTGCACTCTGACTACTGTTTCTAATATAAAAAGCTCTCGTCGTCGCTGTGATTAATGCCTTTGGTTATGAAACGAGCACAGGGTACAGCAACGCGCTGCATCACAGCCTTTGTTCGCCCTGTTGCTTCTGTGTTGCAGTAATAACTGGCTCGCTGCACACTCACTGCAGTGCATTCAGCACTGGACATGATTAACTAATTGAAATATTTCAGATGAACAGTCCAACAGGTCTATCGTAATTAATTTATTCTCTCACGTATATATGTGTATGTGCGTGCGTTATTCTTGCGTTTTGCTGCAGTGAACTGCATCATAATTTGGTTGCACAGTCATAGCTGCGGTGACTCACATTTTAAAAATATATTTTTATTGACTGTTTTATTCCGTCATTGACTGCTGGCCGAGTCCTCGCCCAGTACTATTAACGGGTGGGAAGAGGCCACTGGCGATAACACCGCCGCCGCTCTGCTCCCTTTTCTTCTTGCCTTTTTCACCGGGCATTAACCTCAGGTTTAGAAATCTAGGAAAGAGACGTCGAGTCCCGGTCACGGCCCGTACACGGAGCTGAGACGCGAGCCTGCACAGAGCCGGTGCAGATTTATAGACTACAATGAGAGTGCATCTGTTGTGTGAGACGCGCAGGGGAAACATTCTGGTAATTCTAGTTTATTCCAACCTGGATCAACGTTTCCTCATACAACGGTTCGTATGATATGCGACAAAAAAAAGTTACTCATGTTAATTTCTGCTCGTTACATAAATACGATCTTTCTAAAATAAACTCCTGTCTTCACAGGAAACTCAGTTCGGTAACTACTTATAACCACCGATGTGCTGCTACTGCATGTGCAAGTTACGTGACCTCCTGACTGAAAGGTCGCTGTTGGTTGGACCCACCCACCTCCTGCCCACCTGGGGTGTGATTTAGCCGTCCTTATTCAAGGTTACGTGGATGAGTGCAAAAAAAGCTCTTGTGGGATATCTACAAATTACAGCGCTTTATTTTTCGCAGGTATTGCTGCGAATGCTGGATGAGACCGGCCTGGATCTCACCCTCCAAAGGCAACCAGGGACAGAAACGGGAAACAACCACATGATCAGACAGACCGTGAAATATCCTCTAAGGAAGAGAAACCGAGGCTGCAGAGCTGTGAAACTCTAACCATCACATCACAAACATCCAAACTAAAACCATCTTCAGATGAGATAAATACCATATTACGAGAAACTCCAAAGCGGACGGTTCGCCCTGGACCGTCGAGTGGAGTCCATGCTGACGGTGGTAGAGCGTAGTTATTACGAAGGTTGACTATTCAGACAGACAGATGTGCACAGAGAGATACAACTCCAGGGGATGATATGAAATATTAAAACAAAGGATAATAACGAGCTAATTATTTTTTTTCCCTGTCGAATGAAATCCCCGTGCTTATGGACACAGTCCAAAGAAATGTGAATGAAATACCTGAGATGCTGAGGTTATTGGGATCTGAGTCCAGTGTAAGGAATTAGCATAGGAGAGGCGTGCGGTGTGCAAACACGTGAGACTCTCTGGAGGTCTGCAAACATTCAAAGCTCCCACTCACACACTCGATCAGTCGGAAATCAAAAGCCCAACTCTGAAAGAGATTATTTATTCCACTGTCAAGTCTCATGTGGGTGGATTTAGTTTATGGAAATGTGACGTGCCAAAGTTAACATTGTCAGTGTGTTACATTTATTAACAGTAAATACACAGAATAGCTGACTTCCATGTTCTATAATGCAAAAAGAAAAAGCTCCATTGCACATTATTGCATGCGACTCCATTGCTTTCTCTGGAAAAAATAAACCGAATTTTTACATATATTTTAATAATTTTTCAATCGAATAGTCTTCTCTGTGTCTATCTTCTTTTGTTGTTGAGGTATTTTGGAAAATTGGGCCGCAAATTTTTTTTTTCAGGGGTTAACGGCCAACTGCCCACTCTGGCTATAGTATACAGTTCTTTTATTGGTTAACAGTAAAAATCAATCAAATAAAATTTACACGTTAGATTCCAGAAAGAGAATGGTGCAATAGATTGCACTCATGTTGCCATCGCCACACCTTGGGAACACGGAGCTGTCTCACCATGACAAAAGATATCCTCAATGGCCCTCATATAAACATTATTCATGCGCCGCAGCAGAAACAGAATTATTTCTTACTGGTGTCTTTTGGTTTTGGTTTTTCTATGTCTTCATAAGTCTCTTACGAATGAAAGTTTTCAGCATCTGTTAGTGAATTCCTTTTGATATAGTCTGTCTCAAAGCATAATAATATCATCGCTCATGAAACAGGGACACTATTGGTCTGATCTGGTTAAAAAAACACAATTGTTTTGTTCTATTCCTAAGAAATATGCTTTTACAGACCAGTATTAAAGACAATAGCGGTTGTGCTTGATTCAATCTGCTCATGGCAAAAGCTCTGAGGTCCATTTCTTTCCACTTACCCCGGGGCGGGTCGTGGGACAGCAGAGCTTTGCAGACGTCCCTCTCCTCAGCTTTGTTTGAGGTCCGGGTCTGAACCCAGACGCCCTCCAATCAGGACCCAAACCTCTAACCAATAAATTATTGAGAATTATAAAATTCTGAAGGACATTTTTTCTATTTTACCCGGCGCAGCTGTTCCAGACTTCGCGGTACTGGTCTAGCGGCCTTCTCGTGATGCTACGTAGCCAACCAAACCGCTGCATTGTGACTCGAGTCAGTGAGGGAGAGGAAAGTCTGAAGGGAGTCAGAGAAAAGTCCTTTCAGATGCTCAGAAAACCAAAAGGAAAGTAGACGGTGAAAACAGAGCTTTTAACCCACAGGTTCCTTCTTCGCTCAGAACCAGCTTGGCTCACGTGTTCCACGCCGTGGCGTTTATTGGAAACAGGAAGCGCGAGAAGCAACACAAAGCACAACAAATCCTTTGAGCAAACGTTCCACTCCAATCTGAGCTGAGGGAACAGCGTCTCGCTCTGAGAAGTGTGAACGCACCCGAGACCGCTGAGGTGATGTCACCGAGACCACATGCGGAGGTGGTCTGGGCCGCATACGGACACATTCTTTATCAGTGTTCACGCGAATGAGTCCCGTGCCACATTGAAGGACCGCCTACTCAACTGAAGTACGTACTTATTCGCACGCCAACGGCGTCACCTGAAAGACGTCTGATATATTACGTCAAACATTTGGGGTGATTTGGTTTGCCTGGGCGTGCTCAGGAATAGACCCAATTGTTACCATTTCTTCTTCTTCTTCTTCTTCTTCTTCTTTTATTTTCTGGCTGACTGGGCACAGGAAGTGCAAACAACAACGCATTTGGTCTTTGCAAACGCAAAATTGATGCACGTTTTTATTGTCATATAGAGCAGGGAAGTGAGATCTGATCTCAAGATAATGTTGGGTGTAAAACAGGAAATGATTTACACCTGTGATGTCAGGAGAAGGCCGTTAACGGCCAGAATGAAAGAACCCAAAAGGGTTGATCCAGGATGGAAATTGTGAAAATTGCACAATAAAGCTTTCCACCTAATATCATAACTTTCTTTTGGCGTCTTCGTCATCTTGTCCGAGGCGTACCGTACACTAGTGACCAGCAGGTGAGACTACAAGTCGTGTGCGAAATCGGCAGCACATCCCACATAACTGTGTGCATGAAACATGTTTCTCCAGTGTGCGGAATCTGTTTTAATATCTGTTAAATGCTAAGCATCTGAACCAAAAGGATCCCCGTGGCACGCAATGTCTCCTCTCATCACCTCGTCGAGTCGAGCAGAAACGTGACCCGTGTCGTTAATGACCCCTCGAGTGCAAAATTCCCATCATGCCAATTTCCTGTTGGACTCTCCGCGGATGATTATCGTCTGCTTGGCATCCTCTCTCGAATCGGGCGCTAAGCTAATGGCTTGTTGTTGGGCAGAGTGCGGGGGAGAGGGGGGAGGAGAGGGAGGGGGGATGGGGGGGGGGGGGCACTTGAGTAGCAGGATTTTGAGGCAGATGCTGTTGTTCTTTGCCAAACTAGTCTTTTGACACATGTCCTCGTAATCCTGTGGAAATAACAGGGAATTAAGTGGGTTATAATACAGAGTAGAGATTGAGTGGTTTGGGTTCCAGCCTTGGTCATAGTGGTGTACGCACGCACGCACACACACACACACACACACACACACACACACACACACACACACACACACACACACACACACACACGTATTCTCACAAGCCTGCAGAAGCACACAGTCACTGCAGAATTAGACAGAACTGAGTTGTACCACGGTATAATTGTATGGCTTCAATCTAAAAACAAACGCTACATGTTGGAATGAAATCCTGATGCCAGAGCAAGAAGGTAGAAAAAACCTTTTGTGAGTTTGGAATTAGTACAGTTCCTTTCATTTGCATCAGAGCCACAGAAATAAAAACAATCACACATTTTCATGTCTGAAAGTAAACAACCCTGTTTTTTTATTACCCATGCTGTTGGCCACTGGCCCTCATTTAGTCCTGCAGACATATGCTTTCGTCCTGAGACACTTTCAGTCATCAAGATAACTGCTGTTACCTGTTGGAATCAGGCCTGTAAATAAAGACCTCTGAGTAATGTTTCTCTCTAAATTCCAGCCAAGTGAATTCCTTTAAATCCCTTCAGATTAGCATTTCTCCGTCTTCTCTTTGGAAGCTAAAATATGATTCAGAGTGCACAGATGAAGCGTTCAGACATGTATGCGTTGGTTCAGTAGAGCCCCGGAGCGTTGACTACTTTAGGTGGGACAGCTGCTCAGGTGGAACTGAGCCATTCGATCTCGGGTGTTATGAAACAAATTAGTCTACCACCTTTTCCAAGAAAACTGAGGCAGAATTTATTTTGAGAGTGAATACAATATGGGTTTTATCTGAATCTATGAATCACAACTACGGATATGTAGTTATGTTACTAGGCCATGTGATTTCACCTGAAAAATAAATCCATTATCTTCTCATGCTTTTGTGTTATGGTGTGTTCGGATTGCATACAAAGTCAATGCAAAGACATGAATGGACGCTGAATATGCAAAACTCGGTGACGTCGTGTGGCTAAAACCGATCGGCGCTGAGAACAGAAGATGATGTCATTTTGAACGGCATATATTAGATGAATATTTGATGGAATATGATGTCACAGTAACAGACAACACAGCGTATTTTTGTCCATCAAAAAATAGATAGCCAAAATATACAATAAAAAGCAAAGGGGGGGGCGAATGCGACGCTCGTCTGTCATACAACGGTCGTCAGAGTGGTGGTATCAAAAATATGGTTGTCATAGAAACATCTCTCTGAGCTGGTACAGAGTGTTTCATTAAAAAAATATTCCCCTCTGCTGGGGATCCTCTGACCCTGAACAGCCTGAAGGGGCTGATGATAAATAGAAGACATGAGATGAGAAACACTTAATTAATCCCAGAGTGAGCACCCGACTGCTGCCAAGCAACCATAAACTAATGACCATTAATTATGAAATGGAGAATAATGTTAATATATAATAATGTCGGATGCACACAAGGGGTTGCTAACATTCCGCTCGTACAGTGATGATCTCTGAGGTCGGGCTGAATGAGTCGGAGGCAGCTGTTTGCTAACGGGCTAGCATGCTAAACATATGGAGGAGCTGGATTAAAAGTTCAGATGACATCACTCACGGACGCTTGGTCAGGACCGCCTGGCGTCTTTAAACACACTTCATACGCCTTCAGCATTCATGTGCAGACTAGTCCAAGTTATTTAAGTATGTTACTAACTTTACTTTAACTTTAAGTACAAAACAAGTGCAGATGAGTACACCAACGACCCGAGAAATCATCAAGCAAACTCAGATTTACCTCAGACTGAAGAGTAAGAGTGAGAAACGAAGGTCCAGCAAAATGTATATAGGGGTGTGTGTGTGTGTGTGTGTGTGTGTGTGTGTGTGTGTGTGTGTGTGTGTGTGTGTGTGTGTGTGTGTCCATCCTATATGTGATTTGATTTAAGTGTCGAATGAGGTTCGGTAGTAATATGGAACACATTTCAATCTACACATGAATACACAAATACTGTACATCTACACAAATATCCTTTTATTTATATATATATATATATATATATATATATAAGGGGCAAGAGAGTAGGACGGAAGAGAAGAAAAATATTAGTAATAAAAAATTATAACGGCAATTCAAGTAGAAGTAATCCAAAATGTATAAATAATAAAAAAGAAAGTAAAGAAATTCATTGAAAATATTATTAATATGTGTGTGGGAGGAATGGGGCTTGGGGACAGCGTCAGCAGGCCCCAGACCAGACCCTCAAAGGAATATCCACTTTTGGTTTCACATGGTACATGACCTCCCCCCCGTGTTGGCGGTTAGCGCCTAACAACCGAAGTGTATCGTTTCATGCGACGGACCTTAAAGCAGCTCTCATGGTGGAAGTCACCCCGCATGTTTTCCGTGGACACGCCTGAAGCCCGTTCTGTCTCCAAACTCTACAAACTGCCCCGGAAAAAATAAATGTTGTGCCACCGCCACCCTCAGCGGAGCGAGGCGATGAGAGGGGCCAACATGCTGTAATGATTCCTGAGGCATGAAGGCGGGTGGTTTCATGGGAGGGGAAGGGGGCGGGGGGGGTCATGGTATGGCTAAAATGCTACAAAACACGGATATCACATTATTAAGACGAGAGTCTAAGGAGGCCGGCCGGCTGTAAGTCCTGGTCTGGGACGAGGAGCTGGAGGAGGCGTGGAGATGCTGTGTTTGTGTGTGTTTTATGGATGTGTATCCTCCGCGGAGAGAAGACGCTCTGTGGATGACTCTGGTGGGATAAGACGGAGGAGTGTGCGCTCTCTTGTGTGTGTTAGCAAAGCAGATTATTCTCCACGGAGAAGTAAAAGTCCAAAACAAGAAAAAAAAAAAGCAACGCCGGTGATGGAGAAATGTGAAAGAAAAGCGGAATCATTTGGCAAAAAAAAGTCAATGGAAATCCAAACGGTGTGTTAGTGTGAATATTTGCATCCAAGAGTGGTACGGAAGCAGCTCGGCGGCACATTAATCATATGTGGAACTCTTCCACAATCACACAGTGCCTCGGTGTACTTCTAATTATCCATTCGAGGATGGCAACGAATCACCAGTCCGCCGCAGGGCTGAAATCAAAGACGACACAGAGAGAGAGGCGAGGGGAAGACAAAGTAATGAGAGAGTGGGGGGGGTAGAGGAGGAGGAGGAGGGGGAGGAAGAAGAAGAAGAAGAAGAAGGCAAGTAAGAAAACAATGTGTTGGTTAAATGTTAATTAACCAGAGACTAAAAAGGCAGCGCGTAGGGCACTGCATTATGAAAGCGAGGACAGAAAGAAAAAAAAGGGGGAAGTGTTTAGAAACGGAGGAAAATTACTTGAGTGCGCGAACAACAAACACATGGAAGAGTAGAGGAACTGAAGGCGGCAGGGAGGGCTTAACCTATCAACGCAGAAGGTTTGTCATGCTGTAAGCCTCTTAGGAGGACCTTTTACCGAGCCGAGAGGCGGCGAGAATGTCAATTTAGGCACTTTCTCTGCTGGTAATTACGCTCCATCTCTGGGCTAATGGCTTATTTTGCATGCGGACGGACAAGGAAGAGATATGAGGAAGAAAAGATTCAAGCAGAGGACACACAGAGAGGAGGAAGGAGGCGCGGTGGCCGTCTAATTGGTTGACAA
Organism: Ophiodon elongatus; assembly: GCA_016806645.1. Lineage (NCBI taxonomy): Eukaryota > Metazoa > Chordata > Actinopteri > Perciformes > Hexagrammidae > Ophiodon > Ophiodon elongatus. Next base: position 425,434 of record JACSYO010001060.1, read on the forward strand.
CGTAAAAGTGCAGAACATGACTGGATAAGCTGCTGTCAAATACTGTGCATTGTTCACCAGGGCGGCACTATGTGTTTTTGCTGCACTTCTTAATTGTTTCAGAAGCTCAAACTTCTACATTGAAGCACATGAAAGCACAAAACAGACCATTAAGGGTTCCCATGAAGTCCTGTGTTCCATCAGCACCTGTTGTTTTTTTTACCCATCCAAATGAGGCCCCTATGTTCCATCAGCATCATCCTTGAACCATGTTAAAATCAGTTCTTGGAGATATTCCTCACCAATAAAGAACTAGAACTCATTCATTGTTTGAGTTGGTTCAGTTTAGACATGAGCAGTGATATAGGGCAGACAACAGCCTCTGGGTCTGAGGCCTTTAACCTACATTCTCTCTCCTGACCACCAGGGGGCGACTCCTCTGGTTGTATAGAAGTCAAAGCTTCATGTGTTAAAGCTGCATTCTCTCTCCTGACCACCAGGGGGCGACTCCTCTGGTTGTATAGAAGTCTATAGAAAATGACTCTACTTCTCTCTTGATTTATTCCCTCAGTAAACATTGTAAACATGAGTTTATGTCTCAATCTCTAGTTTCAAGTCTTCTTCAATACAGCATGATGTTCATTTAGTAAATTATGGTCCATTTAGAGTCAAACAGACCATAAAGCAGGGGATGCTTTAGGGCGGGGCTACAAGGTGATTGACGAGGCTGATCTCATCCAGCATTCGTTGCAATATCTAAAAAAAATTGTGCGCCCTAATTCATCTATCCTACGAAATGTTATCCACATAATCCTGACTGAGAAAGTACTAAGAGCACTAAACCAGACACCGGGTGATCCCTCAGCCAGAAGGCTGCTGTTCATTCCTGAAACCAATGATGTGAAAATGTGGAACGAGAAGTCAGTGTTGATGTTTTTATCACATAACTTGCGTACTTCAGTAACAACATTATTTTAACCCAAACCACGATATTTTTAACATAAATAAGTGGTGTTGCTGCCTAAACCTAACTGAGTTTCCTGTGATGATATCATACGAACCGTTGTGTGAGGATACCTTGTGATTGACAGGTCGCTACCACGGCGTTGCCCCGTCTGAGAGTTGCCCGTGTTTTTGTCTTACAACTTTAACCCCTTCACAGTGTTTTCACCTCCATGGAAAATGTTGGTCTTATTCAGCGTTCGGTTGTATTTAGCTCCACCCTCTAATGTTTCCTCTGGTTCCCTCTCCAAAAACAAGATGGTGACGGCCAAAATGCCAAACCTGAGGCTTCAAAACGGCACGATCACCTCCGATTGTTGTTTGAGCGATCGCATCTCGATGGTCCTCGATGTGTTTACATTTTTTCACAAGTTCCTGCTCACCTTACTGGAAGAAAAACTGATTGCGGTTCAGAAGTGTAGTCTGTAATGTGGTGAGGATGCTAATTAACACCAATGTCACACTTTGATCCAGTCAGGACTGCATAATGCACCGAAAGAACACCGACGATGCCGAGCCTCTAAATAAAACATCACATTTACATGTTTGTAATGTAGTATTTTGCATAACGTCTCATCTGTGATGCCACATTAGCATTCTTCTTGAGTTGATACTGTTTCATCCATCCTCCATAATTTATGGAGAACATTTTGAAGTGATATCTGGTGTAGTGCAGAACACACCGTGGCTGTGAGAATCCTGTGACTTGACAGACAGAAAAGGTCAGAGCTGAAGTTCAGGACGTCTCCAGCACGCGGGACAATCCATCACTACAGAGCTTCTGTCCTCTGCTCTTACCTACTAATGGACTTCTTGTGTCCGCATATCAAGGCGGTTTGCATTATTTATGCTTAATTAATGGAGAATAGGAGGCTTTTCCATGTTTGGTCAATTATAACTTCTTGTAATTCATATGGCTTCCCAAACTCTTGTTGAGCCTAATTTATTTTTGACCTTTAGTGATAAGTTAACTAGAGTTGAATCCCTGCACGGTTCATTAAAGGAGACTCCTCGTCTGTCCTCGTGTGAATGGACGGACCCTTTGAGGTGGGCCGAAGGTGCAAAACGACGAGGGCCGACTGAGCCAGAGACAGCTGTTTGCTAACGGGCTAGCATGCTAACATATGGAGGAACGCGACTCAAAGTACAGATAGCGTCACACATGGACGCTCGGTCAGGACCCCTCGGCGTCACCCTGGAAGCTCCTTAGAGAACCTGCCTGGTTCCATCATGTAAATATCTTCCTCATACCTCTCTCTCTCTCTCTCTCTCTCTCTATCTCTCTCTCTCTCTCTCTCTCTCTCACTCTCTCTCTCTCTCTCTCTCTCGTACACTGACTCGTGATATACAGAATATGTAATTTCATCAACTTGTATCAGACTCTCGAGCCAAGAAGATGTAACGACATTAACGGGTCACTGTCGCAGCTCCAACTGGACTTTTAAAAGCTCAAACAATGTCCGGCATGTTCTACCCTGACCAGATCACATGATTGCCACACATGTTCTGACCCACACCAGAAGGCAGAATGCCCAGACTGCTCTTTTGGACATAAGGAATACACAGAATGCCCTTCCCATCCCAATTACCGACCACCATCACAACGAATTGAAAAGTCTCCCTCATGGCCATTGGTTTGAAACGTAAGAACTTCTACAAACTAGTTTGACAAACTCTTTTTCAACTGAATATCAATCAATTCATCAATTCCCATTACATGTGTGAAAGGTCAAGTGGCATCAACAGACTTGGGCGTCTGGCTGTGGTTTAAAGTGTGGGTGCAAAATTAGTGAAGGAGAGGTGCCATTTATAGTGTTTCACACAGGGTTTTGTGAGACTGTGGTGGTGGACCGTGTACTCTTTGGGGGGGATGCTTCACATTTCTATGAGAAAATAACTCTACTTCTCTCTTGATTTATTCCCTCAGTAAACATTGTAAACATGAGTTTATGTCTCAATCTCTAGTTTCAAGTCTTCTTCAATACAGCATGATGTTCATTTAGTAAATTATGGTCCATTTAGAGTCAAACAGACCATAAAACTCGTCAGTCCAGATATGGTCACTTCCTGTTCAATGGTTGCAGAATTCCAAGATGGCGACGGCCAAATTGCTGAATTCGAGGCTTCAAAGCACCAGTCCACAAACCAACGGGTGACGTCACCATGACTACGTCCACTGCTTATAAACAGTCTATGGTTCAGATGAGAAAACAGCTTAAAGACAGGAAATGTATTTTTTCATTCATATAGTTCTTTAGCTTTTTAGATTTTGTTTTTCAATTTGTTTTTGTTGCTAAAAATAGATCAGTAAGAGAGAAAAGCACGTTTTGGATCACATTAGAGTTATGTACTAAAGTATTTGGCCAACTAGGATGTTTGAATACGTTTTTATCAAAGTGCATCCATGAGTTTATTATTAGCAGCTATGTGTATATTAAAGGAGGTGAAATAAGTACTTATCAACGCATACTGAGAGCTGTTGTTTCGGTGCAGGTGTCAGAAATGAATAACCATGTTTAGTTCCAGAGGAATGAATAGTAAGGAGCCGGGTCACTCGTGGTGATGCGTATGCATCAGCCTGAACGTGGGTTACAACCCGGGGATGAGCAGAACCCTCTCCGTCTCCACGCCACGCAGGTGAAACAATCTCTCTCCACGTTGCTGCTACGATCCGTCTTTCTCCCTCTTCCTGTCAACGCACTCGCCCTCGTGCCGCTGCAGGCCCTCTCCGGCCCTCTCCGGCCCTCTCCGGCCCTCTGCCCTCATTTCCATTTTGTTGTTTTCACTCCGAAGACAACCTCATTCTATCTTTCTCTTGTGTTTTTTTTCTTTCTTTTTCACACCAATTTAAAAAACAGAGAATTTGACCGTAAACATGTTCTTCTCTGCAACAGCCGAGGAAAAAGAAACAGCAAAGGAAATGGATCGTGAGAGCAACTCCCTCACACCTGGAACAATCTCCCTCTCATTAACTAAATCTAATTAGTGGGATTGTTCGGTGCGAGGCACTGTGGAGAGTCAAGTCAGAGCTGTGCAGCAGCCCTTTTCTCAAAGAAACACTAAGTGAAGGAAATAATTACCGATCTTTGCTCTCTGTCTGAGTTCATCTCGTTTCTTGGAGTTTTGTCGAATTATAAATAATTTTTTTTGCTCGTTTGATTTTTCTACACACCCAATTAGAAAGTCCGTCTCTCACCCCGATGTATTTTTATTTGCCACATCCTCACTCCTGAGTTCTTCGACACAAGATGCCAGGCGGCTGGGGGCCCTGGGGTGGACCAGGGGATTCCTTTAACCACGAGGCCGGCGGTTTGATCCCCGGCTCCGCACGTCGTAGTGTCCTTGAGCGAGACGCTCAAACCCCCGAAACGCTTCACAGCAACTCACTGCTTAGAAAGAGGTCAAACTTCATACATGTACAGACACTAAGTGTGTTTAAGATAAGTCCTCTGTCGGTGTCGACACATTAACAGTGTGACAGCGTACTCAATCACAATCTGTGTAGCACATCCTGGTAGGAGAGTAGGACGAGAGAGCTGAAACTGTCAATACTACAAAATGACTTTCCCAGACAACTGAACGGCTTTCTCACGAATTATTATTATTATATATTAGTTACCGTGGTAAATTAAAACAAAACACAGTTCACAGATAAAATAATTTAAAAAAAGACATGCTTCATGTGTTAAAGCTGCATTCTCTCTCCTGACCACCAGGGGGCGACTCCTCTGGTTGTATAGAAGTCAAAGCTTCATGTGTTAAAGCTGCATTCTCTCTCCTGACCACCAGGGGCGACTCCTCTGGTTGTATAGAAGTCTATAGAAAATGACTCTACTTCTCTCTTGATTTATTCCCTCAGTAAACATTGTAAACATGAGTTTATGTCTCAATCTCTAGTTTCAAGTCTTCTTCAATACAGCATGATGTTCATTTAGTAAATTATGGTCCATTTAGAGTCAAACAGACCATAAAGCAGGGGATGCTTTAGGGCGGGGCTACAAGGTGATTGACAGGTCGCTAACACTCCGTTGTCCGGTCTGGGAGTTGTCCGTGTTTTACAACTTTGACCCTTTCACAGTGTGTTTTCGCTTCAGGGAAGTTAATTGTAACATTTTGTTCTCTCTTGTGGTCCACAAGCCGATGGGTGACGTCATGTTGATAACGTCACAGTCTATAAACACCAGAAAGAATACTAATCATGTCAAAAGTTTGCCTCTTTGCAGCCCAATATCCCATTCCCAGTAATATGTACCCTTTGGCATTAGGCTCATAGTGGTTACTGGTTACTGGTTAGCTGGTTACTAGTTAGCGTGCAAACGTCGAAACATAGACAGTTCTTGCTGCTGTGAAGTGAAATATATCCAGATTTGTAAAATAAATGAACGAAGCAGAAGCTCTACTTTGTCTTTAAGCCTTCCAACGTTTTTGTGTTTTCATATTCTCACAAGCTTTCCAAGCCAGACCACTGTAGCCGTTCTTCTCCAGCCCTCCGTACGATGACATAATCAGAATAACAGTGAGGTCGAATGAAGGATAACATGTAGAACATAGCCTTGAGTGGTGGTGGTGGGTGGGGGGGGGGGTGCATTTCTTTTACTGCTGCACCAGCGCTGTGTGACTGTGTGACCAGTGAATGTGGAGCGCCGGCTGCTCTCTGACAGTGATGCTATTTAACACAATCGTCTGCCCTCGGGGGCCAAAGGTCTGTCCACATTATGGTGAAGTGGTGAGCGCAGGCCTGAGAGCAGTGTGTTGGTGTGTGTTTTTGCACACCGCCCCGGCGTTCACAGTCCTGCATGTGAATCACTCGTGTGCTGGATATCAACATCCCCCGTGCGGCCGCAAAACTCCTTTTTGATTGTGTGCGAAAAAGGACACTTCAACCAGCTGGAAAAGCAGAGGCCGGGCACCCGTCGCCCGGAGATGGCTATTATCGGGAGTGTCGATGGCTAAATGCTGGTTCTCTCATCTCTAAATGGTAGACGGCAAAGGAGCTAATTAGCAGAGAGGCCGAGGCACGGAGGAGGAGGGAGGAGACGGAGAGGAAGGCGTGCGACATGAAGGGGGACATGATGAATAGGATGTGGAGAGTACGGGAAGAGGAAAGCCCAATTGAGAAAAGAAATGAGGAAAAAGGAACGCGTTAATTTCCCCTCGCGAGCCTTCATGAGAGCTGACGCAGAGGCCGAACGGTGGCAGACAAACTGTCAACGCACATCAAGATGGACTGTAAGAAATGTAATGAAAACACGTGGCTCGTTTCTCACCTGCGAGTGTAGAAGGAAGCGGAGCGTCTCTGGGGACGCCACTCTTTGGTGCTTTAAAAAACACAATTAGGGAGCGGGCGCTAATTAAAGCCGTGATGGAAGTTCCTGTTTCCTACATGCGTGCTGAAGTGGGTCAGCGGGGCGGCTTCTGTGCTCATCGCCACATCGGAAAGACTCTTTTCACATTTTAATTAGATGTGTTTTTTCCCCATTAGCCGCTGGAAGGGTGTTTGTGTTTATGTGTGTGGACCTGGGAACAAATTAAAACATTCCAGCGAAAGGCCGAAGTAATCACACACATTAGTCACCAGACGAGCTCCACAGGAAACGCTCGGCGCTCGGCGCACGCCGCCGCCGCGGTTTCGGGCTGTAAAGCATTTTTTTTTTCGAAGCTGTGACGATCGTCGCTCGCCGAAGGAAGGACGGAAGGAAGGAAGGGGCTCGTCTCCATGGTTACCAACGTTTCATCAACCACGGCCGATACGACCTCCGCTCCGTACGCGTCGTGGAAGTCCCAGATGTGTCGGGAACAACCAGACGCCGTCCGGTCTGATGTCTCCGACGTCACACTCGACTGGCGTGACTTCATCATATCTTTCCTCCGCTCACATGACCCGGTCCGCTCGCCCGCATTCAAACGTTACAAAACTAAGGTCACGAATAATGTTAACTGTACTTTCTAGACTCGTCTCCAGACTCGACCCGATCAAGTGGTGAACTTCTCTGCTTTCAACCCAGATTTAGAACTTCAGTGCCCTCTTGTGTTCGAGGTTCAGCGTAGCACCAGAAGCCCCCCCCTACCCCCTCCCACCCCCCCACACAAAGTATGTTGTGATTAAAGCCCAGGAACACACACATCGTGGTTCAGACACACACACACACACACACACACACACACACACACACACACTTTTAACCCTCAGATCTTAACTATAATATATTCAAATTGTAATTTCACTGCTGTCAAGAACTGTATGAGTTCATCAGCTCCGTGATATGAATGTGATTGGATCTGACGTGAGAAATCAAACATAATCTGTCTCTCTCTCTCCATCCCTCTCCTCCCTCTCCATCTCGGCTAATCGCTTCCCCGCTCACTCCCTTCTCCCCCGCGTTGTCGCGTGAACGCGCCGGAGCGGCCGGCGTCACAGTGTGACGGGCATCTGGGAAAAGGAAGAGCGTTAGCTCCCGACTCCGGAGGTGATCCCTCCAGAAGAAGAAGAAGAGGATCAATGGCAGACCGTCATGCAACGCCCCATTGATCGGAGCTGCAGGTTATTGTGTTGATAAACCGGCTTCCAGCTGACTTCCTCGTCCTTGTGGCTACGTATCGTGTCCCGATGGATGGGGGGGGGGACTGAGGACCCCTCAGGGTAGCAGGTCTATGTTCCCTCAGATCATAAGTAATACGGAGCCTTTGTTCCGAACGCCCAATAGTCACAAAAATTTTTTTTTTTTTCCTCGCTCTGACGTAAAAACGTTAATCGCTGGGTGTTTGCATTACTGTGACCTTCTATGCTACAATACAGATCCATTTCATTTTTTATTTTAATAGTGGTTCTTGAAATGATATGCAGATAAGGAGTGCTGTACAGTGCTGTTATAGTGGCTTAACCTTACTGTTTATTAGCCCTGAATATGTATGAAGCTCAAATGGAATACATCTGTATTCATCAACAGCGTGTCTCCACCATGACAGCGATCTTAACTACAGCCGGAATAACTTAGAAACAGATTCCTCCGACCTGCAGTTCTGACAAAGGAACAGTTCAAAGGCCACAAAATGATAAATAATGACTGGGAAACATCACTAATTAAATATATGAGCCGTAACTCACGAAACAAGTTTTCGCACTGAGCTTGAATGTTACATTAGTCACCATGTGTATCGTTTGTGCATGTGTTGAATGCTTTTATTCAGTTTAAAATGTCATGTTGAAATGTGTATTTTAAAATCAGTTATCCTAAAAAGGAAGATGACGTGATGTCACTTTTTCTTTTGTTTCCTCTAATACTCAATTTTGCTCCCCTCCTTAAATGACTGCCAGCATCTTCTAGTCTGAGAGGCTTATCAGCATTAAACCAACCCCCCCCCCCACACACACACACACACACACAGCCAGAGGAAGACCGTGTGTGTGTGTGTGTGTGTGTGTGTGTGTGTGTGTGTGTGTGTAGCTATAATGCCTGTAAATGTATGTCTTGTCCTGATGTGTATTGTACATTATACATGATCATCAACGTAAAAAGGCACTTTTATCCTCCGCAATGCCCCCAACTCCCCGTGCCACGGTGTCTACGTCTATGATTAATCTCTGTACGTTTGTGCGTGAGTGCCCGAGTGACGCCGGGTGATGCACAAAATAAAATCTTTTCTAAATGAAAGGTCAATACAATCCAGATCCCAGTCGGCAGCGGAGAGAAATGCATTAGGACGACTCAGCCGAGGAGCGTCTCCGACGGAGATAAAAGCATTTCTTTCTCTGTGCAACTTATGAGAAACTCTGGGAATTTTCTTTCTCATGTGAGTACAAACCTTTCCATGACGAACGGCGGAGCACTCAGCGCAGTGGCTGCTTCGTATGAAGTCTGCAAGGGGAAAAAACAACCGAAAAAAAGAAAAGAAGAAGAAGAAAATGTCACTTTGTTGAAAAGCAAAGTGCATTCTGTTGTGTGGATGCTTTGAAGGCAGCGTGGACATACACAGGCCAATTTCAATATACAGGAATTTGTGCATTACAGCTTCTGCCGTATGTTAATTGCTTGGCTTAAGGCTTCAAAAGGAGAGTGGCTGGAGGGACTCATTAAAAAGGAAGAACAAGGAAAAACACAAACCGGGTGAGATGAAGGGCGAGAGGAGGGGGGGGGGTGGTCAGGGGCACAGAGGCTGTACGGTATCTTGTGTTCCAGGTCCGAGAGAAGAGGAAGGGACGAGAGACTAACATCTAAAAATCATCTTAATCGAGGTCCACTTACTTTATCAGAGACATTTTACCTTTTTCAAGTCACGATGTCTGAATTCAAATGGAATTGCTCTTGACTCCATTTATGAGTGTACCCAATTTCCCAAAGCATCACATACATCGTATGAACTTTTTTTTTAATGTACGGTTTCCAAAAAAAAGATCCTTCACGTATTTAGAGTCCACTCGTAAAATGTTGTTTTGTGAAGTTTTCAGTAAAATATTTATGAGTGGTCTTAAGCCATTTAAGGCTTTAAAAAAAAAAAAAAAGGTTTCCGTGGAAACGGAGGCAGCAGCAGAGAGTTTATCTCGTGTGTCCGGTTTGTGTCTTTAAATACATTTGAGACAAGGTCAGGTGTATATGAACTCCCTCTCTTATTCTTTTACCGGGACCGTGCACATTAATCAACATTTTAGTTTTTACCGAAATGTATTTCTGCCATAATCAGCTAGAGAGCTCATTTTCATCTGTAGTCCCCAGGGCAGGTTATTACAATTTAATGTCAGTCATATTCAACAGCAAACGCTGTAATACAACACAATAAACTACATTACAATTCATGGTTCTGATATAAATACAATATATATATTTAAGCAATAAGGTACTCGAGGCAGTACTGTATATAATCAATAATGTCAATAATCAATAATGTCAATAATGTACTGTTCAAGGGTGTTGTTAGAAACCCTTGAACAGTACATTAACAGTACATGAACATTAACAGTACATTATTAACGATACAGTACTGCCTCTCGTACCTTATTGCTCTTATAATACGGTTGCCTGCGACATTATAAATAGTAAGTAAATATTAAGCTGCCTTTCAGCACAAAATAGTTGTAGCTACCAAACGTTGCGTATCGCATTTCAGTAGCCGAGAGAAAATAGTCCCCGTATGTGTGGCTGTTGCTATGCAACAGACAAACAGCATTGGGAACATCACGTTTGTTAGCCGAGCTAGATCTCGCACCATCTCATTCATTCACATTGCTCATTTTATAAAAGTTGCCATTAAAATAACAAAAATGACAATGGGACACTTTCAATAAAATAATATTTAATTTAAACATTAGGCCTAAACATTCTAAATCAATCATGAATGCTAAAATAAAACTAAAGTTACGAGTGCCTTGGGACTCGATAGACTAACATTAGGCTGTTAACGTTTGTTTATGTTGATTTGGATATCTACATTAATTGTGCATCCGTGGAAAACGTTTCTCATGTCCCCTTCGTCTCTGATGATATCTCTTCCGACCGCTCTGCTCTCTGCCGGTGGCTCGATGCCGGTGGCTCGATGCTGGAAGTGCCTTCTCCAGCGAGGATATTACTCCAACGCTGTCTTTCAATGAGGTTTGGTGCTCAGTAGCTTTGAAGGGAGCTTTATGATTTATAGCATGACGTCCACCTGAATTATCCTCTTCGGCTAACCACTCATCAAAAGTCATTCCCCCCAAAATATCAAAGTTTACACAAAACATGTTGAGTAACTGTCGAGCTTGAAATGACAACTAACGGTAACGTTACCTGTTATTTAGAGTGCGCACTGATATGGAACGCTGAGGCAAATGTAAACAGGTGTACAGTACATTATGGCTCAATACAGTACACCCCGTGACTCACTCTCAACCAATCAGAATGCTTGATTTCATCTACCTGTATTATAAATATATATATATATATATATATACACACACACACACACACACACACACACACACACACACACACACACACACACACACACACACACACAGCTGAATGCTCCTTTTCATAGTGTAACACTTGTAGATGATGTCTACATCTACAAGTGTTACATACATTTATAAAATGCATAGTTTGGCCATTTTATACACTATAAAAATGACAAGTTTGTGTTTTAATCGAAATCATAAAAAGAGATTATTGAACATGTCTGGTGAAAATGGCCATAAAAAAAAAAAATAATAATTAGACTGGAGGAGCATTCAATGTCAATTCAATAACATTTTATTTGTATAGTCCAGTGTCACAGATCTGTCTCGGAGGGCTTTAAAATATGTGCAGCACACAACAACCTCTCCCCTCTCTGCTTGGAACCTCGCAAAGGATGAGGAATAATGAATTTTGAAAGGGTAATAAAGGAATAAGAAATTGTTAGATGAATTATGCCAGAAGATACAGAATTTTTTTTCGCTGCAGCATTTGTACATAAAGGTAAGAACAATATATACAAAAAATAGAATAGAATAAGAAAATAAGAAAAATGCACAATATATACAACAAATAGAATAGAAAAATTAAATTAAATTAACGAACAAAACGAAACAGTAGAGCAAGATGTAGCCAACAAACAAACATTACAAACATTCTAGTTGGAGTTATTTCAGAATTTACCAAAGTACCAAATACTCTCGTCTCTTGTTTCTTAATATCTTTTAAAATCATTTGAGATATTGTTCATCATTAGTGTTTGTTTGTTTGCTCCGTGTCTCGGCGTGCGTCTGTCCCTCCGCGTCGGAGCGCAGCTCGTCGCCCACAGTCAAGTGTTCCCTGCTCGCGTGGCGGCGGCGCGACGCCACGCGGAGCAATCCAGCAGCAATTTCCCTGAAAACGTTCTCACGCCACCAACATAATCGGCCTTGATTGCGAGCGACACCGCATGCCACTTACCAACAGTCATACTTTAAAAAAAAAAAAAAAAGTGAGCAATTATCGGATATTATTAGCACCCGACAATGAACTAGTTTTCCGAAAACAGGTGGTTTATTATTGAAGCGGACAAAAAAGGCTCAGCTTCCGTCGTCACGGCAGCCAGATGCAGGGCGCCCTCCGCCGGGTTTCCAGGAGCTTTAGTGAGCTCCCTTAGAGACAAAGGAGGAGCGAGAAGAGAATGAGCGACTTGAAAGGCATTCATTCGCTCTGACGTTCTCTTCGGTTGCTCCGCCAGCCTCGGCGGGTCCACGCCGCGCGATAGTCGTCGTGGGGAGGGGGGGGGGATCAATTTACAATACCGCTAATCACGGCCCCTCCTGGCGGGATGCTAATGTGTGTGCGGCTAAATGCGCGGAGGAGTGATTCCAGCGAGCCGCGCCTGCCAACATGGCAGCGGTTGTTGTGGTAAATGGAGGTGGAACGCTTTCCTGATGAATGACTGGGATGCTGAGGGAGGAGGACAGCAGGTGTGATTCATGAGGGGGAAGGAGGGGGGGTCTGAAGCTGGCACCAACTTCGCAACCATTGCAAATGTTGGGTTATGTGCACGGCGAGGGGTGAATGCTGCGCCTGTGGTCGACTGTGAGTACATGCTGTCATGGAAACACGTCTGTGTGCACATGCATAGAAATGTACTTTGAATACTTGTATTTACCAGGGATTCTCACCAGGATCTACTCTCTGTTCTCTAGAGAAGAAAATACAAGTAGAAACCTGGGATTGTACGCATGTGTGTGCTCTAGGTATTTAACCAAATCTGTTATTTGGGAAAGCACAAACATAATGCGATCGAAACAGAAATTTCTTTGACAGGAAGTTGCTGGATGCCCGGAGGAAAAGCGGCCATGATTGACATGTCTGCATGTCAGTTCTGTTTCCTCAGAGCAAATCATTTCATTGTGGACGGCCACAAATAAAAACCAACGTCTACTCTCATCCTTTAATCTTCCATTTGTGATGATTTCTTTTGGCTGGATGACGATGAAAAACTTGAGTTGTGCTTCAGGAGAGGAACCTTTTTAAAGCCAATGTGATTTGCCAGACCCGGGAGAGCGCTCAAGTAAAACTTAATGAAATGTATGTACACTGCATGAACCCATGAGGGTTGGGATGATATCAATCAATTAATCATCGACCAAAAAGTACAGAAAAACACTTTTTCTATTTTCTTCAAAAAATGTTCTAAGATGTGTGTGAGATCAGTTATATATAACTGTCCCAGTCCCCAGGGTTTCACTAATAGCTACAAATGAACAACAAAGGTATGTGGCTGCTTGAATTACAACCAACGCACCTCGGACCATCCTTTATCCTCCTCCCATCCTCCCATCCTTTATCCTCCTCCCATCCTCCCATCCTTTATCCTCCTCCCATCTTTTGTTCTCCTCCCATCCTTTATCCTCCTCCCATCCTCCCATCCTTTATCCTCCTCCCATCTTTTGTTCTCCTCCCATCCTTTATCCTCCTCCCATCCTTTGTCCTCCTCCCATCCTTTATCCTCCTCCCATCCTTTATCCTCCTCCCATCCTCCCATCCTTTGTCGTCCTCCCATCCTTTATCCTCCTCCCATCCTCCCATCCTTTGTCCTCCTCCCATCCTTTATCCTCCTCCCATCCTTTATCCTCCTCCCATCCTCCCATCCTTTATCCTCCTCCCATCCTCCCATCCTTTATCCTCCTCCCATTCTTTATCCTCCTCCCATCCTCCCATCCTTTATCCTCCTCCCATCCTCCCATCCTCTATCCTCCTCCCATCCTTTATCCTCCTCCCATCCTCCCATCCTTTGTCGTCCTCCCATCCTTTATCCTCCTCCCATCCTCCCATCCTTTATCCTCCTCCCATCCTCCCATCCTTTGTCCTCCTCCCATCCTTTATCCTCCTCCCATCCTTTAACCTCCTCCCATCCTCCCATCCTTTATCCTCCTCCCATCCTCCCATCCTCTATCCTCCTCCCATCCTTTATCCTCCTCCCATCCTTTATCCTCCTCCCAATAGCCTTCCTTCTCCTGATTGGCTTGGCGGACTGGGTGGCGCACACCGAATCAGGGCTCTGACTGGAACACCTGGACCAATCAGCTGGAAGAGTCTCCACATCTGAACATTTCCCTGAAAGGCATTACATCACAGACTGTATATAAGAGTTGGACATCGTCATGGTGACGTCACCCGTCGGTTTGTGGACTGATGTTTTTAAAGCTTGGTTCCGATGGCCGTCGCCTTGTTGTTGTTTTTTTTTCTCAACCGACAAACTGAAGTGACCATATTTGGAATGTGGAGGAGTGACGTAGAGACAACGTATACGTTTCTGGTAGAGGCCTGTCAATCACCTTGTAGCCCCGCCCTAAAGCATCCCCTGCTTTATGGTCTGTTTGACTCTAAATGGACCATAATTTGCTAAATGAACATCATGCTGTATTGAAGAAGACTTGAAACTAGAGATTGAGACATAAACTCATGTTTACAATGTTTACTGAGGGAATAAATCAAGAGAGAAGTAGAGTCATTTTCTATAGACTTCTATACAATCTGTAACACCTCGATAGTTTCCATGTGTGTGTCTGCTGATGTGTCATTCCCTTCACCTGCGTTCAGTCCCCTGCCCCTGGTTTTTCCCTCTGCCAACCCCACACATATCTACTCCCCTGTTTTCTCTGTTCCGGTCCCAGATTGTCTTTGTTTCTCCTCGTGTGCATCGCTTTCCAGTTTTCTTGGCCCCCGTCTGCGTACGTGGTTTTTGAACCTGCATTCCTCTGTTTTTCGATACTTGCTCCCCGACGCATCTGTTGCCTCTCCGGACTGAACCCCCGTGTATGACCTTTTTCTCCCCCGGGTAAAATAGCTTGCCCCCTACCTGACCTCCTCTCCCGTGTCTTCCTCTGCATCCGAATCTCTGCTCTGACCTTGAAACGTGACACAATCGGCAGAACCGGAGGTTTGCAGCCTGCGTTCCGCTCACACGATGCCCAGAGACGAGAGGGGAGAGGAGGCTGTGTAGTAACAGGACCCCCAGACTCAATACATCCTCTTTTATTTACTGTAGAAATACTGAGTGCAGGCTAATAAAGATTTACTGATACCGGCTGATGCTCACGCCATCAGGTGAATGAAGGGAGTCTCAGCACTTAGTGTTTTGTCCTCACAAAGATAGAAGATACATCTTATACACACACACATACTAACACGCAGACATTTTATAATCAATGTCCTGATGCACAACGCATAACACAAGATTAAACAATACTTCTTGTACATATACTACAGTCCTTTTCCTTTTGGCAACTTCTGAGGACTTTTCCATCCCCAAACCGTTTAAAAAAAAATCCCACCAAAGCCAAACAAACCTTGACAAAGCATGTCGACAACTTGTAAAGTGTGGGAAAAAAAAAAATAGACTTTTGATGTTCGCATCCCCAGAGCTGTAAGACGAAGACTCAGAAATAAATACTGTGCTAAACTGTCAGCTCTCAGTTGGAAACTCGCAGCAGCTCAGCCGCCTCTTTGCTGCTGTCTGATGGCCAACTGGAGCCCACTGGGTTCTGGTTGCATCCTGCAGATGGTGGTGCAGAGAAAAGATCATACTGCAACAGTCGAATGTGCTTGGCTGCTAAAAGGTGGCGTAGACTTTGGAGCAACGATTTCATTGAAAGAAGCTAGAAATGTATTATTAACACCTTTTCATAACTGCTGAAATAACTTAACTCGGGCTGCTCCACCACTATTGATGCACCTCATCCACTTATCGATAAATGACTGACAATATTAAAGTGAAAGCTTTGGCCAGAATTTTTGTCTAAATCGTTAAAAAAATGAATTAATATCTTCAACAGAATGTGAATGGGTTACCGTGTTGACTTTAGGTTAAAGACGTCCATCTATTGTGTTGTGTATTGCTATCGATTACAATGCTAACCAGCTAGCAACAGATTGTAATACCACCCGTGCCTCGAGGGGGCGATAGTGAGTCACTGTAGCCTCCTGTCCACCCTCAGGCCAACAATTTGTTTGGAGCATGTGTCCGTTTGAAAGAAAGTGGCTCTGGCTGAATAAAGTAACAAAACATAGCCTCACCATGAAAGAGTTAATAAGGCCTTAGTTGCTACAAACAAACTACTTTAAGGAAATGCATGAAATATGTCGACAGTCAGTTATTAGTATTCTACGAACATCATTTCCAGGATTAGATGCTTGCGGTGCATGTTGTTTCTCTCACAGCAGTTCAACTCAATGAAGCCAGAGAATCCTCCGCTGCAGCTTTTTACTTCAGTCGGTTACGTTGCAAACGTGTTTTATCATTATGTGGGACACGCTCCACGTAAATAAACCCATTACAGAGTGAGTGACAGTTTGGTGACACAGCCGGCACTTTGTCAAACAATAGCACAAATGGGATAAAACGGAAGATTTGGTGAAGTGTGTGTGTGTGTGTGTGTGTGTGTGTGTGTGTGTGTGTGTGTGTGTGTGTTTGTTAGTGCCGAGACATTACGCAGCCCAGTGATTTCCATTTAAATTTCCCTTTGGTCCTCTCACCATGTCTCCTCTGACTGCTGACGTCCCTGGTGGCTCTCCGCAGCAACACTTAGTGCATTTTGGGAGGTCAGTGCTGTTTTTAATAGCTTCTCCACAGTCGGCTCAAGGGCTACAAGTGCTGGTGTAGTGTTAACCACATTAGGCAGCAGGGTGTCATGGGGAGGAGGATCGTCCTCCAATCAGAACCGCACTTCCTTCAAAGTCAAACGGCAGAATCTTGCCTTGGAAATATTCAAGGTTCTTACAAAACTTTAGAAATGACACCTGTAATATGGCCCCAGGATGTCTGTTTAATTCTCTCTCTCTCTCTCTCTCTCTCTCTCTCTCTCTCTCTCTCTCTCTCTCTCTATGTGTGTGTGTACAGCTGAATTAATAATTCGGCAATTATCCAAAAGAAAGCCAACACATTGTTGCTGTCGGGTGGAAACCCTGTATCTCCATATTTAATCATTTTAATTTTTCATAAATCAATGCTATATTTGTACCCAATACCTCATAGCTCCATCTCGCCTTTTTCTTTAAGTGTTGCTTCGTCTGAGGCATTGTTCCCCACAGTTTCATAATGAACCGTGCAGCAGTCTGCCCAGAGGATTCGTCGTTAGCTGTTAAACCTGTAATATATATGTATTTTGGCCACATGGGGGCAGCGGAAACAAGTTGTGAACACAACAATGACATATCGTGACCTTTTTAAATTGATATAGCAAACTTGTTAGTAAGTAGTTGCTTATTTACACATACAGCAGTTACAGAGCAACCTTTGGTCGTGTTTCTGGCCATCTGTTGAATAGACCTGACGGTGTGTGTGTGGGAAGCTGGTGAGGGATCACACATCTTTTTTTGCTGAACTAGCAACTGCATCTGGCTAAAGTCGTGGGCCTTCCTCACAGTGAAGCTCCCCACTCCAAGAGGGGAATTGATGGATTGAATTGAACAACTCCAAACAAGATATCTTTTATCGTTTCAATTCTGTGATAGTGTTGATCACATAGTAGTTTTAAGTTGTTGTAAAGAAAAAGAAAAAAACTCTGCCATGTTATATTGTTCTTGTGATGGCAGTGCTGTTTCAAACGTGAAAAGTATAAAGACTTAGCAGGTCTCCACTATCTGTTCCTCATTCATTTCCCTGACTGAAAGGCAATGTGAGAGGGTGTGAACACAAAATGTTCACGACTGTACAGTTATTATGTCCCATTAAAATCAATTTGAAGCTACTTACCCTCAACTCTGCTGTGTGCCGCTGATTTCCTTGTGCTGTTTAGCTTTTAATTCCTAGAGATATGGTCGGGAAGTGGCAATCATTTTCCCTCTCTCCTTTCTTCTGTGTCATGAAGGTACCAGTGCTGTGCTTTTCCTTTTTTTATTAGATGTTGAAAGAGTACCAAAACGGAGTCCTTCAAAAACAAATGAAACAAAAAGTGTACTGACTGAATAGACAAAAAAAAGCTAGTTGACTGTTTCTGACTGGGCCCCAAAAAAAATTTTCATGGGAGAAATTCCATGGCAGACAAGTGTCATACCAGTTTATTGTTGAAGAATTCAACTTATAACTTTAATTCCTGAGAGGATACATTCTCCATATTTTTTTTTTTGGTTTAGTGGACTGGGGTCCTCCAGGGAGTCCAGTTGGGACTATTGTTGAAATATGGGGTACCAGGGTCTTTGCTATGAGCCATCCGGTCCTTGTATAACCAAAGTGAGAGCTGTGTCAGTACACCCGGAGAGTGTTGGCACCCACCAACGTTGGTCCTTGTCACAGACAAGTGATTCTCATGAACAGGATCTCAAGGCGTTTCAGGGGCCGAAGAGTGTCCGGTTTTTGGGACCTTCTCTTTGCAGACGATGTGGTTCTGTTGCCCTAATCAGACCGTGACCTGAAGCGGTCAATATGAGAGATAGTGCCTCCAAGTCTGAGACCAACTGAGGGAGTTCAAGTGTCTCAGGGGTCTTGTTCACAAGTGAGGGTAGGGTGTGGGGAGCTTAGACAATCAGAGGGAGCTCCATGTAGCTCCTTTGTGTTGAAAGGGTCCAGCTGAGG
Source organism: Ophiodon elongatus (assembly GCA_016806645.1). Classification (NCBI taxonomy): domain Eukaryota; kingdom Metazoa; phylum Chordata; class Actinopteri; order Perciformes; family Hexagrammidae; genus Ophiodon; species Ophiodon elongatus. The sequence goes on from JACSYO010001060.1 coordinate 443,905, forward strand.
TGGTTTGGACATCGGATCAGGATGCCTCCTGGCCGCCTCCCTTTCGAGGCTTTCCAAGCACGTCCAACTGGTAAGATAAGAGGCCCCGAGGTTGACCCAGAACACACTGGAGGGATTATATATCTTACACCTCGGGGGTTCCCCTGAAGAAGCTGGAAAGCGTTGCTGGTGACAGGGACTCCTGGTGTACCTTGCTAAGCCCGCTGCCCCAACGACCCGGTCCGGGCTAAGAGGAAAAAGATAACGGATGGTCTTCTTGAAAGAAAACACTTGAGATAAGGATCTTTGGGTTTCCAAATGTCAATACATCTGTGGCTGAAAGGCTTTGCTGACCACAAGTCAATACATCAAGTGAAAGTGACTCCCACATAACATACATCAAGTGAAAGTGACTCCCACATAACATAAAAGGCCTTGCCACTTTGACTTGCATTTCAACCTGACAAGCTGCTGGAAAATGTGGCCAGTATACACAGAGGGGTTTTATTTGATAAAAAACTAAAAAAGACTCATTGAAACCCAGTTGGTGTAGACCCTGTGAGACAAAACGTCATCCTGCTTCCAGTCCTCTTCCTCAGTCCTTCTCTCATTCCAGCTTCCCCACTTGTAAACCTTCTCATTTCACTGTTTTCTTTAATCGAGCGCCTTCTGATCTCTTCCCTCCGAACTGCTCCATTCCTCAGATTCACTAGACATGGACATGCTTGATGTTTAATCAGCTACATTACTGCCTGCTCACACTGTGCACTCTTTTTTCCCGTGTTGTTTGTCCCTCTCTATCTTCCTCTCAGCCCTCCCCTCGCAGCATCTTGTGGCCTCCTCTCCTCACATTTCCTCTTCCTCCCCCTCCCCCTGAAGACCCCATGGCTCTGAGCTGTTCGAGTTTGTCAGGTCCATTAAGATGAAGACGCGGCGAAGGCGAGGGCAGCGTTTGACCCGCTTTGACCTCCCCATCACCGGGAGGCCTTGGCAGAGCCCTCCGGGAGGTTCTGGATGTCTGACTCGGTCCTCGTGGCGTAAGCCTGCCTAGACAGTAATTGGCTGGCTCGGAGCTCCGCGATGGGGCCCTCTCCTGACAGCTGGTGGGTGGATGCTGCACGCCAATTAGAAAAACAGAGAGACACAGGGCGAGAGGGAGAGGTGCACTGTGTTACTGTGATTACACAAGGAAGTGTGAGTTGCTGAACTGGCGAAGAGACAAGAGAGCACAGTTTGTACTTCTACCTTTCCAAATCCACGCTGGTTGTTCGCCATAAGTGAGACACTGACGAACACATGCACACTTTCTTTTTCTCTCTCTTCCTCTCCAGGGCAAGTTATTTTCTAAATGCAGTACAATTTCTCACTAAGGAAGTCTTCGATGCACAGAAGCTGTTAAATCTGTTCGACCACCCTGGATTAGGAGAAGTAAATTATCTAAAAACACTGAAGAAAATAATTCTGGAGTCCGTGCTGCTTTCAAACTTCAAAAGTTGCTGAACGATGCTAAATTGGCTTTTTAATTGGACGATATGAACAGAATGTGTTAGTCGGACATTTACAGTCACACCTTGCATGGTGCCTTTTTTTTAATCTTTAAGAAACCTAATTATATTCTTTTGAGAATCCATATTGCTCAGTCCGAGACGTTCCATATATTTTATTAAAGAGCCGTACAAATGTGTACTTTTTCTGAAGTGTACCATCTGCATGTTAATACACACGTGCAGTCAAATATTAACAATTGTTTCTGATTCGGATATTGTCCCCTGTGGTGAAACTGAGCTGTGCAAAATCTGTAATTATAAAAAGGACAAAAGTGATGAAGTAGAATGCAGGTAGCCACACGTTTCTTTCAGATCGTCACACCTGGCTCCTTTACAGTCAAGACGGCAGTAGAGAACAAAAACTAACTCCAATCATATCGTGCTTCACTCTAGTGGATCATTACATATCAGGTATGGAATGAATCTGCAGACTAAACTTGTCTCTGTATGTCAGTTTCTGGGCCTCAACAGATGCCAGAATGTGGCTTGCAAAAAACAGGTTTATAAAAAAATTCTACATCACCGACATCACGAGAGGTCCTTGAGCTGTTGGTCATATATGAGCACAGAAAGTATCAGACTGATGGGTCCAGCAGTATGGGAGATTAGCCACAGACACACACACACACACACACACACACACACACACACACACACACACACACACATACACACACACACACACACCCGAACACATGATCTCCCCCACAGGCGTATTGTGCTTGGTGGAGATGATAATGAGCTCTGCAACATCTTCACACAACAGTACAACACGTAATCAATCTCGTGGCAACGACTCATCTGAACTGATACGTCCACGAGTTGCATTAATACTGTATTCCACATACTTGTCTATGTAAGTCCTGTTTGACGAGATCCTGGAGGGGTGAATAACCTTTGAACTCTTATGGTTTATGTTGCATTGAAAGCTACAGGAGTAAAAAACAAAATAATGGTATCCCATGTTGATTCATACTCATGTTCATGTTCTGAAATAAACACAAAGCCGACGTCATTCAACAATGCTTCTGTTTACTTTAGAAAAACATAATTTTCTGTGTTGTGTCAAACGAGTACAGGGCTTCATTTACAGATCCAGCTTCAACTAATTCTAATTTCTCCATAGCCCCACTCTTCTATAGACAGTGGGGACTTTGCTGCCGTGCACAAAACAATAAAAATGGACCTCTGCATACCTGCATCAAATAATCATGACTTTACAAAGTAGCTGAGGGAAATGAATGGTGTGAATTAAACTGTGTGTTACGTATGATAATGTTTCTGTGGCATGGCAAAAGTTGTTGATGGAAAGGGAAGAAAGACGAGCACAGATTGTATGCTTACCTTTCCAAGTCCATGCTGGTAAACTGCCATCCACACATAGTGGGAAGTGAAATGACAACACACACACACACACACACACACACACACACACACACACACACACACACACACAAACAGTAAACTTGTTCAGTACGGAGTGTATCCTGTCACTGAGGACCTGGTAAGGCTTCAAAGTGGAAAGACACTTTTACAGACGCACTAACAGTCGGTAAAGTTCCTCCCTGCAGACACACTGTTTCCTGTCACTGAGGACCCGAGCTGTATTTCACACTTCACTTTGCAGACACATATACTCTCACAGCGTACAACTGCTAATTGATTAGAGTCCCCCTTTGCTCTGTCTCTCGTCCTCTCTGATGTGAGTATTATAGATCTGAATCGCTCCTTTAATCTCTGACTAAGTTCACATTTTCTCTGATGTAAAGCTTCTGTCTGCTCTGAAAGAAACAAGACTTTGTTGGAACTCAATGGGTTGATGTGCTTGCAAACACGGTTCTCTATTTGTTACACCGTGGAAACTTCCTGTTCTGCGAGTGCCGCCTTGGAAGCTAGTGTTACGTCAGGGCTTATATGGGCCTGAAAGTAGTCCTATTTATTTCCAGTTGACTATTTCATCCTTTTCCCCAGCATTCAATAAGCAGGAGGTCGTTAGCGTTGGCTGTATGGTACTAGTTCTCGTGTCTGCAGTACGTACGAGTACATACGAGTTATGCAGCAGCACATGTGGGCAGCTGTGGCTCATAGGTCTTAGTATCATCTCTCTTAGTACTTTAGTAGCACTTAAATGTCTCGTATTCATAGCACTTGGTAGTTTGGCTTTCTTGAGAAATTGTACTTTCTTGATTTTTGTTGTTCTGGGTTTGAACTCCCTTGGTTGAATGCACTTATTGTAAGTCGCTTTGGATAAAAGCGTCTGCTAAATGAAATGTAATGTAATAGGTAGAGTGGGTTGTCTTCCAATAGGAAGGATGGCAGTTCGATCCTCAGCTCTTCAAGTCCATATCAGAGTGTCTTTGGGCAAAACACTGAACCCCAAATTGCTCCTAATTGATGTTCCATTTGTGTATGAGTGAATTTGAATTACTTAATAATTAATAAGTGCTGATAGGGACGGGGCACCTCGCATGGTCCGTTGCCTGAATTGCGTAATTTATTTTAACCTGAAACATTTTTTTTCTCAACCTTAACCAAATATATTTTTTTTTCTTAACCTAAACTTAAGTACGACTGTTTGATAATGTTAACCGTGACTTTAACAACTTTAACCGTTTCACAACATTAACCACGTGTTACAACGTGTTAATAATAATAATAATGATGCAGGGTGGTTCTGCCCAAGCATCACAATATGATGACAATGAGATCCCATTGTAACATGTCAACTTATGAGCCGCACATATCTGCTGAAAACACATTGCAAAAAAGCAAGGTGTCTTGCTGTCCGTCTCTTGGAAGAGAACTCGCTAGCTGACTTGAATTATTTACCTGAGGGCAGGTTGCGGTTTGGTACCAGTGCTATGCCGTCTTGCCACCTCTTTATGCAAACCGGATGATCTCAAACTGTCTGAGAAAAGTAAAGTACTTGAGAAACACTCATCCAAGCTGAATGTAAGTAGCCATAAAATATATCAATATATTTTGACGAGGATCTGTCAGTATCACCAGGGAAATGAGAAAATAGATTTCAGGTCAAAATGTCGAAAGTTGTACTCAGTATCATTTAATGTGTTAAGTTACACTTTTAGAATAATCAGTGATTGACACCATCGACTAACTAAACTGCATCATTTTAAGAGCAGGTGTCACATTTTCTAATGCTATTTGGAATGCAGCCCCGGGGGAAGTATTACTGACATGTGCTTTTGGCAGGGACAGCTGGTTTATTATAACAAGGGCAGCTTTTTCTGGATCTGTCTTCATTGGTAAATTTTAAGTTTTTTATACTCGAAAACTGAATTAATAATGACGTTAATTTAACAGTATTCTGAAAGTTGCACCATTCTTATGTTCTGCTGTCTTTAACTGACACAGACTTCTTGTCTAATAGATTTTACACTGTCAGGGGTTCATTTAAAATGCTTAAGATTTGCTCACTTTTGGGATGCATAAATCATAATAACATTTGGTTTAGACAACAAAAAGTTGGAGATAAAAGTAACTTTTATATCATAAAAAGATCTTTGGGTTAGGGATGAAGGGTCACTCTACTGTTTACTACATCACAGCCAGTAACTGGTACTGAACGTTAATCACTCCATAACTTTTAAAACTACAGATTTACTTTGTAAAGATTTGTATTCCCCTGATCTCCATGTGCATGGAGCAGTATGCTAATTTATTTAGACAAAATATTTTTTTGATTTTGTTCCAAGAGTAAAATTGACTCACATTTTAGGTTCTCAAGTATTCTCATGTATCATCTATCTTAGTTACTTGCAGAGTTAAATATATACAATTCCTACTGTGCTTCTGGAAAGTGTGATAAGAATCTAAACTTCTTTTCCAACCTCCTTAAGGAATCGCAAAAAAACAACAAAAGATCCAATCTGTGCACAATGACAGATTCATGTTATAAAGCTGCATTCTCTCTCCTGACCACCAGGGGGCGACTCCTCTGGTTGTATAGAAGTCAAAGCTTCATGTGTTAAAGCTGCATTCTCTCTCCTGACCACCAGGGGGCGACTCCTCTGGTTGTATAGAAGTCAAAGCTTCATGTGTTAAAGCTGCATTCTCTCTCCTGACCACCAGGGGCGACTCCTCTGGTTGTATAGAAGTCAAAGCTTCATGTGTTAAAGCTGCATTCTCTCTCCTGACCACCAGGGGGCGACTCCTCTGGTTGTATAGAAGTCTATAGAAAATGACTCTACTTCTCTCTTGATTTATTCCCTCAGTAAACATTGTAAACATGAGTTTATGTCTCAATCTCTAGTTTCAAGTCCTTTTCAATACAGCATGATGTTCATTTAGTAAATTATGGTCCATTTAGAGTCAAACAGACCATAAAGCAGGGGATGAATTGAATTGAATTACCCAGTGTTTTTAAAACAGGTTTTCAGGTAGCAAGATCATAAAACGTCAAGAAGGACACATTTCCATTAAGGCGCTGTGGCTTTTAACAGGCTTAATGCACCCATTTAACATAAATGAACTTGTAAAACTTTACTTTTAAGGAACTTGAAGAAGCACAACAAAATGGATGGCAACACTATGCTTTTAGGTGCTTTTATCATTGGTGCGGATTAAAGCCAAAAAGAACACAGTCAGGTTACAAAAATAGAGAAATCCACAGGCACTCAAGGTGACAGTGATTGCATAAAAGCAGTTTTTATATGCAGCTGAATAAAGAGGTCAGGAAAGGAAGGATATCAGTTCTGAGTGCTTCTGCCTCTGATTTGTTTGATCTCTTTGCTTTTCCGTTTGAGTGATGTACCTTTGTCCGCAGCAAAAAACGCAAAAAACGCAAAAAATGTTGTTCCTCTCCTTTACTTTGTCAGCATAAATGTATAATGCCCTAGAAGTACTACTACTACTACTTCCTGTTTTACATTTAGTGAACGACTGAAAACTAATCTGTTAGACTGTACCTTGGCCTATAAAATAATACAGAAAAAAAGTATCTTCCTTATTAGTGCTAAATGTAGCATGTGTAGCAGTTCTGCATTGTTGAGTGGTATCCACGGGGATGAATGCATTATTGTTAGTCACTTTGAATAAAAGCGTCAGCTAAGTAAATGGAATGCTATTTGAAAAAATATCTTCTGCCTTCTTCGTAACGTAGCCAGCAGGCAGAGGAGGGGTTTTTCATATGTGTTTCATAAGAGCCCTCCAAACCAATTTTTCTTTTTTGACTGTGCAGGTGAAGCGTAAATCGGGCAGGATGAAGTCAAGAAGTCGTGCACGTGTTTTTACATCATCTCATTTCACGAGTATAATCAATGCTACGAATACTCAAAAGTTTATGAACATAACTCCAGCTCCATTTCCATTCAGTGCGGCATCCTCTCAGTTAAGTTTCCACATTATTATAGAAAGATAGAAACTACATATTGACTTCTAAAGCTGGGAGGAATTAACATATATGTATTATACTTCAGGTTGGGAAGAGATTTACCAGATTTCTTGTGGGATTCAATTTGTGTGGATCCATCTTCCTTTTGTTGTTGTTTGGGCTCTCTCCTGCCTTATCGGTCGCCTGGGGATCCGGCTGAGTGATATGAATACTGGAGGAGCGGTTCTTGTTGCTTACATTTTCATTTTAAGCAGGCAAACTGTAGGCACACGCACATCGGTGTGCATGTGTGTGTTTGTCAACCACCTCGGCTCCCTCTTTTGACGCGATGCCTCTGAATCCCATCCCAAAGTTGTGTTGATACGTGTTGCCTGGTGAACAAAGCGATGCTGCGTCAACTTGATTCAAGCCACCCGTCAATGGCTGGCAGGTATCACGGCACACACTGGCAAAATCTGTCATTAAATAATGTATTGCTCACTTTTAAAAAGAAAATCTTGGCATGTGTGAAGTTATTTGCTTCTGGGTCGCAGTGGAGATACTTACAGTATATACATTTAGTGTGTATGGTAGTTTATCAGCAGCTAAATCAAGGCTTCATTATAGCTGTATCGTCCTGCTCTGTCGAAATGCCCAGTCACAGCAAGAGGTGCATGCCCTCGCTAAAAGATTTTTTGGTGAACAGTGGAACCGTTACCAAACGAGTTGTCCGTAACCACATTTATGAACATGAACATGAGCGCACTGTGTTTTACGGCACATGCCATGACTGGTGCAACCAAAGGAGCAGAGACATCTGTGTATTGGAGACTTGCCTTCAAAGTCAACTTGACGAGCTTGGGGGTGTTGAGCAGTTGCGTGCCAATGGGTAGGGCTGATGGTCAAAAATCCCTCCAAAATACCACCTTAAGGAACGCCATAGAAAAAACATGCTCTAATTTGGAATTTTAAAAAAAGTTTGATTTTTGGAGATTTATGCTAGAATTGCATTTTTTTCGGCTCAGAAATCCTCTTATTGTGAATATACCAAGGAAGGCCATACATCCTCTGAATGACCTTGGTCTCTAGATTGTGGATGCAAAGTTTCATGAGGCTGTGATTATTGTAGAGGTCGCAACAGGTTATTTATCAAAACTGGACTTTACCGTATTAAATGGTCTCACTATGTATAATGGCTACTATGGGAACCAACATTATCACACATGAATACAATCGGGCTCATTGGATCAAAGACTTTCATACAATCTGACTTATTTTCAGAGCGAATGCAAGTTTTAAGACACCTCCGCATTAGCTCCACTTGGCCGAACCGGAGGTTGTCGCCTGGGTTCAGTACGCGTTGGAGTGTGTTTGTTTTTCTTTAAGATGTCTCAGCGAATCACAGTCAGCCATGTCGCGGCTGCTGGCCCAGTTCCACCGAGGCGTCCTCCGATTTGACCAACTGGCATATGAGATATTTAGTGATACACCGGTGAACAGTGTTTGCAATCCGCCATTCATTGTGCAATGCTTCGGGGAACATCGTGTTTTTGAAGTGCACTGGGAAGTGGCCTTGGTTTCCGATTTAGAGTCAAATGTAAACGATAGTGAAAAAGAATTGGCAGGAAGTAAAACAAGCCGAGAACAGATCAAGGCTTTCATCTTGAGCACGGTGACTGTGACACAACCAGCGTGAAGTCAGGGGCTCTGTTCCCCGTGCAAAAAAACTACAAATTAAAGGTGATGGAAACATTGAGCTAGAATATGTATAGGAATTCTATTAATGCCAGCTAAGCTGCTCTTTCTTTGACCCAGAGCGTATGAGAAACTCTCTCTTTTGTCCTGGGGCCCAGGGTCATGAAAAATACATTTTGAAATTCTTGTTACTACAATAGTTATATTTCCATCCTTATCTTAACTATTAAAGAAGGCTCTGCACAACCAAGTGTTTTCAGTTTTTCTCACTAGACCTCTGCTCAGGCTGAAGTGGGCAGACCAGGCGGCAACCTCCGGTTCTGAAAAGTGAAGCCAATGCTGAAGTGCCTTTAAGCTGCATTCTCTCTCCTGACCACCAGGGGGCGACTCCTCTGGTTGTATAGAAGTCTATAGAAATGACTCTACTTCTCTCTTGATTTATTCCCTCAGTAAACATTGTAAACATGAGTTTATGTCTCAATCTCTAGTTTCAAGTCTTCTTCAATACAGCATGATGTTCATTTAGTAAATTATGGTCCATCTAGAGTCAGACAGACCATAAAGCAGGGGATGCTTTAGGGCGGGGCTACAAGGTGATTGACAGGTCTCTACCACGCCGTTGTCTGTTCTTGGAGTTGTCCATGTTTTCATCTTACAACTTTAACTCTTTCACAGCGTGTTTAATCCTCATAACCAGAGTCCTCAAACCAATGACTGACTTCTAAGTCTATGGGCCAGAGCAACACTGATAGCTGCTTGTAAATTAACCCGTGTGGGCCATGGTGTTTACAGGAAAGATTTGTCGAGAATGCCCTGCCCTCAAACTAAATTACATTATTAATTGTTTGTTCAAATACTTTTAATGACCTATATTTAGGTTTTTCAGACAGGTGACTTCTTGCAGTTGGGTGATAATGATGTTCCTCTTTAACCAGCAAAGGGGAAGTATACTGACGGATGTTTTACATCTCGGATTTTTAATGTTAACAAATTGTGTGGCTTTGAAACGGGAGACATTAAACACTGCAGAGCCACGGGACCGGTGGAAGCCTTTTCTGTGTCTCTTAAATTGAAGGCAAGTCATTTCCTGTTTTATCTTGTCATCATGCTGAAGATGCACATGAGTGACCTTTCCTAAGGCTTTATCTGAATCCCACACCAGCCCGTTATGTCTATGCGTGCTGTGTTCAGTAAAGAGGCGGCGCCATCTGTATACGGTGTTTCCAACCAACAGGATTGATGATGCTCCATCTTTATATCAAATTATGGATCAGCATGAGCATGGAGGCCATCTCTTCAACGTGACATTACATTAAGCCCACTTGTTCTTCCTCCCTTTCTTCTTTCTCTCTCTCGCTTGGCGAACCAATCACTCTCCCAAATTACATTCAGTGGTCCCATTATGAATGATGACAAGGCACCGGGGAGCCCTGGCCCTAAAGAACGGCTTCAACCCCGGAGAAAACACGCAGAGCAATGCAGTGAAACTCCTCTCCTGCACTATAGGCTCTCAGCTGAAATTAGGTTAGCCACGGAGTAAAGTGACAGATATTGGTAGAGCAAAGCCTCCTGGCATAAAGCCGAGGGCCATATTGGCAGGTAATTGTGACTGTACTCTCCGTAGACCCACGTCAGGCCTGAGCTTGTGTCCTGGAGCTCTGAACATCACAGATGCCAGCGGGCTCGGCTCGAGGGATGACGATGTTGGCTCGTCAGGTGGTTAGACCACAGTTTCTACCCAAACTGAATTTTGTATGGATATTCATGGTCCCAGAAGATGAATCCTAATGAGTTGATCCCATGACTTTACATCTAGAGACACCAGACCGTTTGCTCACGATACAACGCACTCGTCAAATACCGACGCTTGATCAGTGGCCCTGAGCTTCACACCATGACGCTCTGGGTACCCGTCTGTGTGTCAATAAACACTCGAGGCATGCATGGGGTCTTCTCTTTTACGCCTCCTCGATTATTTTCCTTTACAGGCGGAGATGCAAGGAGAGAGGAGTCAAGGCAACCGGCATTTAACAAATGAGATATCCTAGACTCGATGGAACTACCGGAATTCTATCACTACTAAAGTGGCCAAGGTGGTCATTCATACCTTATCTGCACATATTTTCAGTAATCACTATAAAATGTAAGAATAAATGGATATCGATGGCCAAAGTGCAAAACCTCCTATCTGCAAAATGATCCAGGAAAAGTGGCGAATAACCCTATCTGCACTTTTTTTTTTTTTTTTGTATTATGTATTGGGTATCCTTAACAAATAGCATTCTGCAAGAAAACAACAAGTTTTTTTTTGTATTCTCAAAAAAATGCATTTTTCAGATAGGAGGTTTTGTTCTTCAGCCATCGATATGTACGGTCAGCATAGGTAATACTTAACATTAGTAAAACGACATAAAAAAATATGTTTTATGACTTTATGACTTTTATCCGATCATCGATAAAATGTATTAAATAAAAAAAGTGCTACTTTGGCTCTGATGCAGCCGCCTCTCTGTAGTCTCTCAATGACCCGTCGTGAGTAATGGCCTATCAACGCTGAAGGCTACGGTGCCTCTGTCAGTCGAAGCTGCTCGGTTAGCAAATTATGCTGAAGGTGCAATAAACGCAGAACGCCACAGAAATATACTCAGTCACCATAATGCAAACACCCAGTTTTCCCACCGTTTTGCCAAAGAAATAATCACAAAAGGAAGATAGTAGTTGGCCTACTGGATGTTCAGTTCTATGAGCAGGCCAATGAGAAGAGGAAGAGGGAGGGAGGCGACGCCCGGATGCAACCGAAAGATGTGATCCATGAGCAGATTATCATAGTTTATAAAAAACCGCAGCGTAGTGAGGACTTAGCCATTTCATACGCCAGACGCATTGAACCCGCGTTGGACCCGTTGAGAAGCTCCAGTCTGCAGATGGATCATACGCTCCACTGAAAAACCAGAGACAATGGGCTTCATTATCAAAAGAAATGTTGTATCACATCAACACTTCAGTCCATACTCGTGCTCCTCATCTCCCCCTCTCTCCCCCGGCCATTAATTACCTGGAAACATTTTACAACACGACATAATGTGTTTATATAGTACTATAAATTGGGAATGACATACATATCTATCTGACTAACGCTATAGGTAATCAAGTTCATATAGCCTATTGTTTCCCTTTTTTTATATATCACATTCTTCAGTCCTCTAAACGCAAAACACCTGCAGTCAATTTGCGAGGAGCAAAGCAATCAACAGTTGAAGGACCTGACTGAAGGCCAAATAAGGCACGCAAAGATTTCTATCGCATCAAAAAGCTAATGTGGCTACATTACAGAGAGGAAAGGACAACGAATATTTAGATTATGGCCGTTATTACATGTGCCCTATGGCAATGGCATCAGCTGCAATATAGCTTCAGCAGGAGCGATGCAATTATAGGGTGCTGCAGAGCAGTGATGCAAGGATCATTTATTACCATATTCAACACAGGGATGCACAACGAACTTCAGTCGTAACCCGTTTGTGACACAACAAACAGGAACATACATTCCTGTAGTGCATGTTTTTAATTAGCATCATGAGGAATGTAGACAGCAGCAACAACAACAATTCCCTGGTCAGAAAAAATGTCTGACATTATGTCTGACATTATCTTCACATTATGTATTCAACATGAGGAAAACATTGTGCATCAACCCAGCATCATGTAAACAGAGTCCAGCTCCTCTGGTCCCACAGAGTCGTGATCTCTGTCCTGCTGTCTGCCCCTCAAGTGCAGCTTGATCCTGGACCACGATGGATCCAGGTCTCTGTGAAGACGTGGGCCCAACAGTCACAGACCTCCTGCTGCTTTCAGGCAGAGTAGGAGCATGCTGGGTAGTGTAGTAGCCTTGGGTCCTAGCTGGGTTAGCTAGTCCCCTACACTGAATCCCCATGCTTCCTTTTCACATGTTGATGAATGTATTCTGTCATATGCCATGAGTGATAACCATGAAAATAACCACAAATACATGGTAGCAATATTCAATGGAGCTACTGCTCCTGCATGAGTTATTTATGACTGCCTATTTTAAAAAGGAAGTTGTATATGGGGAAGCTTAGTTAATTAGCATTGATGATGACCAACCGCGGGGAGCAGGAAGGTGCACATATACAGTTGCTAGGACATGAGACGTACAACATTAAGGTCATAAATGATAGAAAGTGGGTTTTTGATCTGAAATCATTTTATCGCGTAAAGTTTGCTCGCTTAAGGGTGTAACTTATAACAGCTTTTCTTCTTTCTGTAGGCTGAAAATCTACCAGCAGAAGTCTACAAATGCCCTGACTGCACTGTCCCAGTACTAAGAATTCATTTTGATGGGGAGCACGACCTCCTCCATGATTACCGGCTTGGCCGGGACTCCTTGGCGGCCTTGATGTGGTGTTTGGGACGGAGACAGGCCCGGGGACAGCACATAGCCGCACTGATAACCGTGCACTGGCTGGCACACGGTTCATCATACAGTGTGGCGTTTTGGGCCTTTCAAGTTCTGATATCCACCGTCCACAGGCTGGTCCACAAGGGAGTTGGGGAGATTGCTGCTCTCCGGCATGCAGTCATTAAACTGCCTGCTGCTGCTGCTGAGCTGGAGGAGATTGGGCAACGCTGCCAGCGGTTGGCCAACAGCCCCGACTTCTCAATGTGCGTGGGCGCCATCGACGGGTGCCACATGCACAAGAAGACCCCTTGCCAGACGCCTCATTATAGACCAGGTCTTTAGCCCGATGAAGGCACGATGGAGGGAACTGCTATCTAGAGCCCTGGAGGTGAATCGTGTGTTTGTTCTCGTTGTCGTCACTGCTTGCTGTGAGGCCGATGCGGAAGTGTCTTAAAACGTGCATTCTCTCTCTTGACCACCAGGGGGCGACTCCTCTGTTTGTATAGAAGTCAAAGCTTTATGTGTTAAAGCTGCATTCTCTCTCCTGACCACCAGGGGGCGACTCCTCTGGTTGTATAGAAGTCAAAGCTTCATGTGTTAAAGCTGCATTCTCTCTCCTGACCACCAGGGGGCGACTCCTCTGGTTGTATAGAAGTCAAAGCTTCATGTGTTAAAGCTGCATTCTCTCTCCTGACCACCAGGGGGCGACTCCTCTGGTTGTATAGAAGTCAAAGCTTCATGTGTTAAAGCTGCATTCTCTCTCCTGACCACCAGGGGGCGACTCCTCTGGTTGTATAGAAGTCTATAGAAAATGACTCTACTTCTCTCTTGATTTATTCCCTCAGTAAACATTGTAAACATGAGTTTATGTCTCAATCTCTAGTTTCAAGTCTTCTTCAATACAGCATGATGTTCATTTCGTAAATTATGGTCCATTTAGAGTCAAACAGACCATAAAGCAGGGGATGCTTCACTCCTCTGCATTCCAAATATGGTCACTTCCGTTCATTGGTTGCAAAAAAACCAACATGGTGACGGCCGTAACCCGAGATGGGGACAGCGACATCGCGAACTCGAGGCTTCAAAAAATCATTCCAACGGGTGATGTCATGACGACTACGTCCACTTCTGATATACATATGTCTATGTTCATAGACAGATGCATACAGTATTTGAGTATTTGCGAGTGGCAACGAGTTGCATCATACCACATTTGTAAGTATTGTATTTCTGTGAGCTGCACCCCCACAAATTCATCAACACACTTAAATTACCAAAGAGTTTCGCAAACTAACATCCTGAAAGCATATCCAACCAAAGCATTACATGATTCTTCTTTTAATTGTTAACTCCTTTAGCAAAATGAAAATTTGAGCAAACTTACAGTTACCTCACACTAGTCCAAACCTCAGAAAATAAACCTTATATAGATGCATGGTGCATTATCTGCTGATGTGCACTGCTCTGCTTCCCTGATACGCTCGGGGAGTTTTGAAGTGAAATAAATAAAACGTGATGCATCAAGATGGAAAACTTCTGTCACCAAAACAAAATATGAAATGCTGCATAGTGAAAAACAAAGGCGGTTTGATCTTAGCCAATTATTTTGTTGGGAGATGGCTGCTATTTTTAATCTGATAACAAGCCTCATGCTAGCAAATCACTTTGCAGGAGAAGATTTGTTTAGTATTGCTGTAGATTTTCAAATGAAATGTTTATGTTCTTCTTCATCTGCAGCAAATGCTGACGTGATGGACGATGATTAAAACTCTGTCTCTCTAAGAGGGTCTGAAGCAGCTCCAGCTCTCCAGCTAAAGGTAACGCTGGTGTGTTCTGGCTCATTAGTCCTGGAAAGTTAAGTGTCACCCAAGAAAGAAAAAGAACAGAGTGAGACATCCCTTTGAAATAACAAATCCCCCCTCCCCCCCCTCCCCTCCTCTCCACGCCATTTTCTGTCCCACCTCCAAACTATTTATTTGTTTCCCACCAGAATGATGTGTGCTGTATTTCCAGAGGGTTCTAATTAAAAGCACCTGTCTGTAGCAACAGCAGGTATCTTTTATGCCATCACTATGAGAGTTGCTTTTGTTGTTATATTGTAAACTAGAATTTGCCATATGGATAAGTGTGTGTGTGTGTGTGTGTGTGTGTGTGTGTGTGTGTGTGTGTGTGTGTGTGTGTGCGTGTACGTGCATGCACAAGCAAGAGATTCAACATGATTTTTAAATTATTGGAACATTTGTTATCACCTCAATTTTCATTGTGCACAAAGCATCATTTGAATCCTCAAAAAAGTAATTTATAGCTTTATCCTTTAAAAATATGTCTAGTTAAGTTCCTATTTCTTATAATTTTCTGACGAGGGATTATTCTTAGTGTTTGCTTTTGCTGTTTCTGTTGCATGTTCTTTCTTCTTTAATCAACAATTAGAAGCACTTTGGTCGAACTAACAAACTTCTGCCAATTAAGTGCATTTCTTTCCCCAAAAAAGTTCCAGCAGCTGTTTGGTTACAGTCCACAACTTGGCACTTTGCAAAGAAAAACTGAACATCCCCCCAAACAAATCAAGCAACCTTAGTCTGCATGCCTATAATTAGTAATATAGAAATAGGACTGAACTAAGAAGTAAATCTGTTTGAGTTTGTGGAATAATATTGTGACCCAATGCCTGTCTGTGTCATGAAGTGGAAATGTATAACACGTGTGTGTGTGTGTGTGTGTGTGTGTGTGTGTGTGTGTGTGTGTGTGTGTGTGTGTGTGTGTGTGTGTATTTGTTTGCCTTGATATGGGGGAACATTGCTCTCTTGCTAGAATGGTTAGAATTGAACTGAAAATATAAGTGAATTCAAAAACTTAAGTTGCAAGAAAATGTTTGTAACAACGCAGAAATAATAAACTTAGAGATCATATTTCAGCTGCACGATAAAACCATCGACCCAACCGAGAACACAGATGTGTCAGAGTTCATTTTATTCATAGGACAGGCCAACGTCTGTATTTGTCTCAGATCACATATGACATTTTATCTACACGAAGGGAGAAGAAGCTAAAACCAATCATTTTAGGCATTACATGATGCACGCTGAAATACAGAGCAAATATTTGCCATTACTCTCAGTGACGGCGGAGCAGAAGTACACCGTCAGTGACTCTGGCAGTTTGAACTTCTTCATCTGCAGGAAGTGGACCTGCATCCTCTGCTGGGCCTCTTGCTGTCTGGTTCCCCCTCGAGGCCCCGGGCGATGAAAGGCTCCAGGAGACGGAAACAAGAGGACGACCGTTCAACGACGAGCGGAGCAGACCGCTTCAAAATGTTCATGTTCGGAACCGCGAGGGACATGATGTGCTTTTAGACTTCTCGTCCATAAATGTGCCTCTGATGTTTCCCTTTCCCTTACGTGTGTACACATAGCTCACTTCTGTCAGGTGGTCTATGAAAATATATTTCACACAGCATTAAGGGTTTAGCAAGTTGTTTTCCTGAGGTTGACAGAAAATTAATTGAGACTTCACAGAATCCTCCATCAGTCTGCTGGCCAGTCCTGGTAGTTGATGCCTTCCTCGTCCTGAACCCAACCAAGTGGTTTTGTTGCCTAAGGCCATGACTAGCAGGGGGCCATGACCAGCAGGGGGCTATGACCAGCCAGGGGCCATGACCAGCAGGGGACCATGACCAGCAGGGGGCCAGGACCAGCAGGGGGCCATGACCAGCAGGGGGCCAGGACCAGCAGGAGGCCATGACCAGCAGGAGGCCATGACCAGCAGGAGGCCATGACCAGCAGGGGGCTATGACCAGCAGGAGGCCATGACTAGCAGGGGGCCATGACCAGCAGGGGGCCAGGACCAGCAGGGGGCCAGGACCAGCAGGGGGCTATGACCAGCCAGGGACCATGACCAGCAGGGGGCCAGGACCAGCAGGGGGCCAGGACCAGCAGGGGGCCATGACCAGCAGGAGGCCATGACCAGCAGGGGGCCATGACCAGCAGGGGGCCATGACCAGCAGGGGGCTATGACCAGCCAGGGGCTATGACCAGCCAGGGGCCATGACCAGCAGGGGGCCATGACCAGCAGGGGGCTATGACCAGCCAGGGGCTATGACCAGCAGGGGGCCATGACCAGCAGGGGGCTATGACCAGCCAGGGGCCATGACCAGCAGGGGGCTATGACCAGCCAGGGGCTATGACCAGCCAGGGGCCATGACCAGCCAGGGGCTATGACCAGCCAGGGGCCATGACCAGCAGGGGGCGGCGACTGGGTGCAAAAAGAAGTCCGATTATATGGAAGTCTATGAGAAAACATACAGTCTTTGTGTAGACAGTGTTGTCGTGGTGAAGGATGAATGTTCTTCTAACTGCACTACTGATGCAACTCTAGAGGAAAACCCACCCAGAACCACGTGGAGCCTCCAAGAACTGTCTCCTTTAACTCCTCGTGTATTTTACTGGTTCAAACAAGAGTGTCACGTCTTCCCAAAGAAGGGAACAGGATTAGGACCCAAATGCAGAAGAGTGGTGCAAAAAGGTGATTTTATTTGTTGAATATTCAGGATCACAGGAACAAGACCGACGGGGGAAAAACAGTCAAAGAAAACAGACAAACCGACAAGGAGGGATGAGACCAACAGGGTTTAAATACACAGGGGAGGAGCAGGAGATCAGACACAGGAGGATTCAATCTAGGGTGGGCAGACAATCACGGAGACAGGAAGTGAAGTGACACGAGGAAACACGAGACAGGGAACCTTCAAAATAAAACAGGAAACCCATAATTAACAAAACCCCACACTGTGACAAAGAGTTCCTGAAAACAGCCAGTATTTCACCTCCTTCTCTTGTACGGGTTTCTATTCATGTTAAAGATGTGACATTTCAATTTAAACATGCTTTGAGGATAACACAAACTGTAGAGAACTTTAGTCCGGCTCATTTGAACATCTGCGTCTGGGACACAGATTTGTTATAAAGTTGGAGGGAATCACTTATGTTTTACATAAGCAGAGAACGCCATTCATCTTATTTAGCAAGTCAAAATGATTGTGATGCGTTACAGTGATTAACTCATTTACATCCCACGAGCTGACGGGAAAGTTTGCTGTTTTGTAAGTCAATAAAATCATCTTCATCACATTAATACTGCCGCGTTAATGTTTGTTTACAAACTTTTTATGTACAAATGTAAAACTACAGAAGGACAAATTAAAAGCAACAATATGCTTTAATTGAGGGGGATTCATGTTTTAGCCTTTTTTCACTGCATGGGTAAGTGGTGATAAACCTATACAGGGCACAGTGTACAGGTTGTCATGGAAACCCTGTGTAAGCGCATATAAAAGGGTGTTTCTGAGACTGAATCCCACCCATTGAAAGGTTGTTATAGATGCAGAGTATACAGTGTGTTTTTTAATACAACGCAAAATCAAACTGTACAGTTCTCATCATTAGACTCAATTGACTTCCTGCTAAAAAAAATGCACACAACTGACAGTGTTTGAGGCTATTTTTTATTTGGCGAGTAGCTTGCTCATTAAAGGTAAAGTGTGGTGTTTTCAGGCTTGTTAGCACTCTGAAGTGTGTGTGTGTGTGTGTGTGTGTGTGTGTGTGTGTGTGTGTGTGTGTGAGAGAGAGAGAGAGACAGAAGGAAATGCTTTGAAATGCAAGCGTTCTCCCTCCTGTCACATCATTTCTTCATTCTCAAGTTTGTCTCTGTTATTTCTGGTGACATCTGCAGATCTGTTGTTCATTACAGAGTTATTATGATTAATAGTGCTTCTCTCTGATGGCAGCAGGCGTCTTTTATTTCATATCGTTGATTGTTTTTGATTTGGGTTCTTGTTCTGAGAGCTGACGGTAAACCACATGCAGACTCTGAGGATTTGTCTCAGCTACACATCATTTTTTTAACATTTAACGATGCAGAGCCAGATTCTGTCTGCAGCTCCACAGCTGCTGCTGTCGCACAACATTTCTCATCAGATCCAACTCCAACTGTCGGCTTGTGCTTTCTCAGTTCCTGGCGTCAACACGTTCTCTCGCCCAACTCATCAAAAACCGCTGCTCGGTCAGAAGTCCTCCGCTTCCCACTGAGACGCTCTGGGTTCCCCTCTACGGCGTTGGAGGCGTCCACTCAGGAGATCAGTACAGTGCCCACTCCTTACATCAGAACCATGTTGTTAGTCTTGTGAAACAATATCAGGGTTTGGGTTGAAATAACTACATTTGTTACATAACTAGCGTTGACTTTTGATTTCACACGGGGACACGACCAACGGTTGCCCGAGAGCGAATTCTGTCATTTTGACATCTCTCTCTCTCTCTCTCTCTCTCTCTCTCTCTCTCTCTCTCCGTCCCACTCTCTCTGTTCTCTCTCTCTCTCTTTCTCTCTCTCTCTCTCTCTCTCTCTCTCTCTCTCTCTCTCTCTCTCTCTCTCTCTTTATGCTACATCAGTTGCTCTGAGCTCCTAACAGTGACGTGGATGGGTTTCCATTGGAGTCGGTTGACAGCCCGGCGCGTCTCGTACGAACACTACATGGTGCGTCGGTATCGGACGCCGCGGGGCCGACCGAGCTGACGCGACGCGTTGGGAGTGAAACTGGGTTGGCTGTTTTCTTGCAGGGATATGCCAAATATGATCTTTATAATAAAGTATACAGAAGTCGGAGATAAACCAATCGACCCAGTCTCCAGACAGAACGTTAATATCGTTATAGTTTTATTATTTTTCAGTCAGTGCCAGTTGTTTGCTAGCTAGGCTACGTATCGTTACTGCATTGTTTACTACAGTCTGGTTAAAAGTGTGCACATGAACCAGGAGAGGTCATGGTTTATGACCCACCCGAGCCTTTTCGCCCGGTGGCACATCGACGTGCATCCGTGGTTTGCAGCTTGCTCACACGAGCCAGTCGCAGTAGCTCTCTAGCTCGCTAACTATGCTTTAACGAGCTGGCTACCTCCGTCATCAGCTGGGCAACCCGTCTCCTAACTGTCTGCAAACCGTTTCCCTTTTGTGAAGCGGTTTACAGAGCGTGAAGAGTCCAGGCCAGTGATGCTCAACTCTCGGCCTGCACGCAAGAGATATCAGACAGGGCACCATCTTTTTTCTTATTCATTATGAAAATAAATCCATTCACAATTGGAATTTGGTTTTGTACTATTTAATGGGGTTTTTTTTATGATCAATTATTTATTTATTTTTTTAGATATGCAATAAAAAAAACAAAAACAACAAGTGACAGTGAAGGGCAGGACAGAAATGGATATGTAGTGTGCATGTGCACACACATACAAACATAAAGATACATTTACAAAAAAAAAATATATATAGATATAATATTTATATCTATATATATATATATATATATGTGTATATACGTACAAGCATACACATATACATACATATGTTTACATAAATACACACACACACACATACATACATTCATACACATGTACTTTTTAATGTTATTAATGTTTGTCGACCAAAGGCAAAGCAAGTATCCGGGCTCTTGGCCTTTTACTCTGGAAGTTGCAGAACGTTCCAGCTGGTTTACACAAGTTAGTTCAGGTCATGGTAGTTGAGACTAAAGTGGAAGCAAAGCACCCTATCCTGTAAAAGTGACACATTGTGACAAAATATTCAAATTACAATCCAAATAGTGTTTTAAAGAAATAAAAAAGGATGCAAGGTTGCTGACACTGCTTACCGTAAAAGCAGAAGAAGCCTCCTGCTACAAGTGTTGAGAGGACGATTACGTAGCTGCAGTGATAATTTACCATCATTTAGTCGTGTTGTTTTCTATTCTACTGCCTAATCTCATCCCCCACCGGCCCTGACTGGCTCAGTACTGTGTGTCTGTGCATAGTCAGCGTGGGAGCTGTCAGGGAAGTTAACATTCTGTTAGACTAGCTCTCTGCAAACAAAAGGATTCATTGTTTTTATTTCATTTAAACCTAAAAACAAATGTGAAGCCAAGCTCTGTAAATAAGAGAGAAAGGGAAGAAATATCAATCACGGCTGGTTGATACAAAGAAGGTAATTTGCGTCGGAGCATGTGCGCGTGGGCGAGTCGTTTTTTTAAAAAGCAGGATGCTCTTAAGTACCTTAAACAGTCTTTTATAAAAGATCTAGTTAAACACACAGGAGCAAAAACAAAAAAAGAAAAGGAAAACACGCCCACTCAAACATATGCACCAGTACAGATACGTAGGCGCCTCCATCTGTAATCGCTCCAGTTGTTAATTAATACGGTTCCGCTCCGAGCACACGGTCCCGTCTAGCTGGCATTTCTCAGAGAGTCACGGCTGCAGCTCGGGAGGCCGATTCCACGACGAGGACACGGGGAACATTTGTTCCCGAGCCAGAAGGCAGAAATAACCGCAGCTCTGTAATGAATACCTGTTGTTCTTTTTATTATTATTATTATTATTATTATTCCTCTGTTTACAAGAAACGTCTTCATTGAGGTATCGTGTAAGATGTAAATAGACACAATAAACAGAGGGAGGAACAGAAATGAGCACATTGTTATTTCACAAAACTTACTTCCCTCCGCACAATATTGCTGCACATGAGGCTCAAAGAACCGGCTGTTTCTGTTTCTCAGGAAGAAATGATGGAAATAACAAATTTGAATACGAATGAATACTTTGTCATCGAGAGCACGCGGTTACAGTCCTTGGTGGGTAAAGCAAGAGCATATTAAATGCGAGCATTTTTATAGAAATACTGGGTGAAGAAAAGGTCAATGAGTTTTTAAAAACACGAATCATGGCTAATGCTGTGGAATAGAAAACTTTATACATTAATTTACATTACATTTCATTTAGCAGACGCTTTTATCCAAAGCGACTTACAATAAGTGATTCAACCATGAGAGTTCAAACCAAGAACAATAAGAATCAAGAAAGTACAATTCCTCAAGAAAGCCAAACTACCAAGTTTAAGAGACATTTATTTAAATTTTTTTTTTTTTTTTTTATATATACAGTATTTACTGTGTTTTCTACCTTATTTAACTCTCTCTTCCTTTGTGGACAGTCATCCATTATTATTCACTTCCTTTTCCACATTAGCACAGTACACTGTGTCACTTCCTTTTCCACAGTAGCACAGTACACTGTGTCACTTCCTTTTCCACATTAGCACAGTTCACTGTGTCACTTCCTTTTCCACATTAGCACAGTTCACTGTGTCACTTCCTTTTCCACATTAGCACAGTTCACTGTGTCACTTCCTTTTCCACATTAGCACAGTACACTGTGTCACTTCCTTTTCCACATTAGCACAGTTCACTGTGTCCTTCCTTTTCCACATGGTTCACTGTGTCACTTCCTTTTCCACATGGTCACTGTGTCACTTCTTTTACTTCACAGTACTGGTCTTCCTTTCCACAGTTCACGTGTCACTTCCTTTTCCACAGTAGCACAGTTCACTGTGTCGCTTCCTTTTCCACAGTTCACGTGTCACTTCCTTTTCCACAGTAGCACAGTTCACTGTGTCGCTTCCTTTTCCACAGTACACGTGTCACTTCCTTTTCCACAGTAGACTGTCACTTCCTTTTCCACAGTACATTGTTTGTTCCTAAAATCTATTGGACCGCTGCAGCTGATTCAGAACGCTGCTGCTCGAGTCCCCACAAAGACCAGGAAAGTGGATCACATGACTCCAGTTCGAAGGTCTTCACGCCGACTTCCTGTGTGTCAAATAATTGATTTGGAAACCATCTGATCTTCTGCTTCATTGTGAACCATCCAGACCTCTCAGGTGGTCTGGGACCCGTCTGCGTCCTGTCCCCAGAGTCAAAACAGAACATGGAAAAGCAGCGTTTAGTTTTTATGAACCATATAAATGGAATAAACTCCCAGAAAACTGCAGGTCAGCTTCAACTCTCACTACTTTTTAATCAAGGCGGAAGTCTTTTCTGTAGGAGAATTATTAGTTTCTTACACCGTAACTTTCATCCTTGCATTTTATACCTGTGTTGTTCTATCTTCCTCTTCTCTTGTTTTTGTTTTTTTATGACTGTTTTTAATTTGTTTGTATTAAAATGTCCTTTCATAATGAGTTTTTTTTTTTTTTTTTTTTTGCACTTTGTCTTATGTAAGGCGCTTTCGCCTTGTTGCTGAAATTTGCTATTTCAATAAACTTCCCTTGCCTTGACCAGTATTGTAAGTGAGTAAAAGACAGTGTGAAGTAGTTTCAGTTGAAAAGAAGTTATTGAACATTTATATTTTTTTAAACTCCCTTTTGTTTTCCCATGAAATAAAATGTATTTCTAGATAATGTTATTAACAACTCATGACATCCTCTGTTTTTACAGTGTTTATGTGGTCTCAACGTGGTGAATACCACGTACTACAAAGATTACTGATGCAATGTTACACATTTAAAGGTCTGCTGAATGTCTTTAATCATTTTCCAGGTCTCCTTTTATGCTGCACATTATTCCTTTCTGAACTCAAGTGGTGGTTAAACCTGTCTGAGCCACTGTAGCGAGACATGCTGAGAATATTTGGGTGAACTTTCTGAATAATGCATGCACCACCCATCTGTCGCCAACCAGCTGCCTTTGAGCAAATCAATTAAGGATAAAACCTGTAACTTCTCAGGTTCAGGGTTCTGTTTTCCTCCCTTCAGGAAAAAAAAAGCCATTTACCTGCTGATCATTCTTTAAACGCAGGAAAACCACTTTCACAGCCTTGAAAGCTGCTTCAGCTGGATAGCTCATCGCTCTTCTCATTTTTCTATTATTTAGTATTCATATCACTCTGTGCACTGTGTCACATGACACTGAGGGAATGCAATGGGCGTTTTTTGTGAAAATATAATCCTAACTAACGCAACTTTTATTGTCGCATTCATTTATTTATTTTTATTGAAAACAACGTTGTTGGATGGGACGGCTCAGTGGGACGGCTCAGTGTGACAGCGCGGTACGAGAGCCGCTGACTGGTTGCACTTCCTGCTGCCAGGTCCCTGATCTGAGTGGCTGTAAGTGCTTTGCAGGCTCATCAAACCTCTCCTTAACTAACAAACAAATGAAAAAGTCAAGCCTCTAGCGGCTCCCGCTCAGAGAGGCGCAGATGAAAAAGTCGGCCATCAAATAAACTGCGAAGGCAACAGATTCAGGAGTCTTAAGTTCTATTCCTAGTGATGGACGGTGATGTGCTCTCTGAAAGTGGATTTTAAACACTGTTGGTGCGGCGGTGCATAAAATGAGGATCAACCACAGATGTCGCTGGGAAAGATTAGTTAAAAGCCTGGTGACTGAAGGATTTTATATGAGGATGTGTCATCAGGATCAGGAGTAAGACCGTTCATAAGAACAGTATTTACACGGCCTGACATTGTTTTACATGCAGGAAGATTCACTCAACCCTGTTTCTGAGCCTGAAGGATCCACACAATGTGTAACAACAACGATTATTGCTTACGAGAAAACTCCAACACTTCCCTGGAAGTCCTCTTCGGTACAGACTGTTCTACGTCAACTGTCCGAGCTTTATCTCTGGCACAGATTCTAAATTCATACGCAGTTCAACCGGGTTGGCCTTTGGGCACAGGGCTCGTTTGGCTGAGCGACACATGAGAACTAATGGGTTGTTGGAGCTCAGTGGCTCCGTCGCCACCTTCTGGATGAAAGGTCCTTCAACCATTGGGGCCAAGGGGCTTCTGGGGTTCTGGTGTAGCCAGCGGATATCCGGGCTAAGATGTTTTTGTCCGTGTGCTGCTCATTGTTTACAGTCCGATTAGCAACTTGAGATGCTGGACTTTGGAGTTGAGAGACATTATACAACCGGATTGTGGCCAATTTGAAACCAATAACAATAACTAAATCATCTTCATGTGATAGCCGGTGGGTTGTGAGATAGCGTTTCCTTACAGCTCTCCACACGGACTGTTTGCCTGCATTCAACCACAGCCTGCTGAAAGGTGATTGGTTTAGACCACGTAGACTTTTAAACAGAAACCAGAGCGCTTCTGAGACCAAAAGCAAGTCCATTTTCCTCTGTTTGTATAGATTATCTACAATGGGATTGCCTGCCCCACTTTGTGAGTTTTGACTTGGTTTATTTGAGTGAATTGTGGGTAAATTTGACCACTGAACTGTTTGCAAAGTCTGTGTTTATTCCACACAAACAACAGACTGAGCATCAACTGTAGCGATATAGACGCTGGTCTGATGTGTGCAGAACGGGCCTGTGTTTGTGTTGCAGCTGAGCTTCATCTTTATCTATTTATTTTTTTAAATCTTCTGTCTGTAGTTAAGTAGTCATAAAACCTCCAAATAAGCATGACTTTTCAGTCAAGATGCACATTTTTTACTGTGCATGGTGTGTTCACCTACATCTGGGGGTGTCCAGCTGTATCTTTCCATTGACTTCCTGTTTCTTCGCTGCTTCATCTTCTGTGTGAACCTCCCTTTCACCGCGCTAACCGTGTGCAGACACACCGGGAACAATGGAGATGAGAGAGCCAGGGGTAGTTCATAAAAAAGACACAATGTCATCAGACTCTGACTGAGTTCTAACGTACAGTAATCATAGCCTCATCCGTGGCAGTAATTAGTAAAATAGGGACTAGTGTGGCAGAGATAATGAGATGGAGAGAACGATTAATTGTGTGAAAGCTTGGGTAGAGCAGAGGAGCACTGGAGGAAGATGAGAGACAAAAGGAAAAGGAGAAAACGGAGGATGAACTGAGGATGGTGGTATCGCTGAATGAAGATGAGAAGGGAAATGTAAAGGGGGGGTGAAGAAAAGGGTGATGTAGAGATGAAGAGGAGGAACAACACATCGGGCTCAGTCAGAGTGCAAATGACAGGTAGGAAAAAAACAGGATATCAAAGGCCAGCATATAAGAAAATGAGAGAAGGTAAAGGAAGCAGGTTGAAGGAAGGGAGACATGAAAAAAAGGTGAAGTGTGAGAGAGAGGGAGAGAGAGAGAGAGAGAGAGAGAGAGAGAGAGAGAGAGAGAGAGAGAGAGAGAGAGAGAGAGAGAGGTTACCAGCAGTGGGCCATCCATCATTCCTCCCATGGATTCCTCAGAGGGATCACATGTTCTAGACCTGTTCTGTATATAATACGACTATCATGTCTAATACAGACTTCATTATGTGCTCCCTCCACCGTGTCGGTAGGTTCCGTGCTACAATCTCGGCTGACGATAAAAGTTTCTCCTCAGATGACAAATTCCTTTTTACATCTCGTGTGCTTTGTGATGAAACAGATTTCTTTCATTTTTTTCTCTCCACATCTAATTCCCCGGCTCACTGGAGCGCCCTGGTGGATCCACGGACCGGGACGCATGCGGCACTTACGTGCTTGTGATGTCGTGGGTCTGCGTCTGACGTACGTGGCCCCCCCCACACACACACACACACACACACACACACACACACACACACACACAGACACACACACACACACACACAGACACACACACACACAAACACACACCCCTCGCCTTCCTCCCCCTCCGATGTGAGCTGTTTGATGAAAAGCAGCAACGGTTTAATTTGCGATGAAGTGATCTCTAAAAAAAAAGAAGAAAAAAAACTTCTCAGCCTCAGAACGAGCGCAACGGCCTCGCATCGTTCTGGAGATAAAACGCGGAGCCGAGAGGATGAGAGGGATGAGGTTTGCGTGACTAATGTAATAAGATGCTTTTTTTTTTTTGCTGAGTATCCAAAAGAAACGGAGATAGAGTCAGACACTTGAGAGTCTAAAAGCTCTCGTACAAATGGGGTCATCTGTAATGACATTAGCATTATCAAAAGGCTAATTCTGCTCTGGAACCAGAACATCACCGTGCAGAAGGTAATATACAAAACACAATTAGCAAAATGTGATTCATAATTACATTTTAAGCCGATGAGGGGGAGGGGGGCACAGAGAAATGCACAAATCTCTTTTAATCTCTTTCACATGAAGTGGAAATGATTCAAAGTAATTACAGTCCATATCATGAGAAAGGAAATTCCTGAAGGTGAGCGTATATATCCAGGTTTCATTAAACCAAATTACAGCTCAAATGCAATAATCGGATAAGGATATTGAATAAAAATGCATATGCAGTATTGCGTTGAACCTCCCCTCCCTCATCTCCCTTGGGATCCCAGCCATAGGTTAAATCTATAATACCATATTATCAACTGTAGCGTGCATTTAAATGGATTTTCTCAGTGGTAAATTTGCCCTCTAAGTTGAGTTCTGATTCGCATATGGCTTGTTAATTCTGGACACCCATCCATAGCTTTAATTAAACAGCACACTTAAATTAAAAACATAAACAAAGCACTGCTTAGTCTCGCAGTTTTATGAATCTGGACGATTGGAGCAAAAGGCAGTGTGGCTAATGAAGGATTATCGCTGCTCAGTGTTCATATTGGGGAAGTTTATTTAAAAAGTACAGGTTTAGATACACTGGAACAACTTCAACTGCACTCAGACTCATTAAATACAGCTCAATCATGTGATTAATAAGTAGATTTCACTCCTTTTTATGAGAGAATACATCACGACTACAAAAATAGGCCTACCCGTCATTAGGATAAAACAAAAATTAAAAATCAAATTTATTTGAAAAGTGCAAAGAACATTCCCCATGATCAAAACTGCCACTACTTAAACTTACATTGGAAAGTCTTCTCAGAGGAGCTACTGTACTCATCATGCGTGGGTCTTTTTAATTAGTACCTTGGAGGTTTCTTATCAGAATCAAACGTTTCATCCGAGACCTGGAGGCCAGATGTGAAAAATAAGAAATATGTATATGCACAAAAAGAAGCCTGTATATATAAAATCCAGTCTCCAAATAAAAAAAAAACTCTCAAACATGTGTGGTATAGTGAAGAGAGGAATGATGTCACAGAGATAGGGACGCATATTTAGATACCAAACTGTGAATTATAAACTGGGGTCGAGAGATGATGGAATTGTGTTTATTTTCAGACTCTGCCCTTATCTGTTTTCCTTGTGAAATATTTAATATTTTTTAATATATCTGTTCAAATAGACTTTTGTATTAAGGGGTCACATGCAAAAAATAAACATGAAGAAACATTGATTTAGAGCTTTAATATCTAATCGTCACGATAAAAAGACGTCAAGAGCGTCATAAAATGACTACATGATACAAAACAGCTCCGAGCATAACTTATTTTTTAGTAAGAAAACATAAGCACAGTTATTGCCAGCTATGTCACACAGTTTATAAAGGAGTAATGATATCATTTGAATTATGTAAGAGAGAATGTGCGGTTACCAGCAGTAAGCCATCCATCATTCCTGCCGTGGATTTCTCGGAGAACCACATCTTGTTCTAGAGCTGTACTGTATTAAATATGAGTATAATGTCTAGTACAGGCTTCCTCCTATGCTCCCTCCACCATGTGCGTCGGTAGGTTCTGCGTTTCTACGCAGATGATACTTGATCTCCTCGCATAACTAATATTTTTGTGAGACAAATATGCATAACTAATATTTTTGTGAGACAAATATGCACAAGTATTGTCAGCTATGTCACACAGTTGATAAAGGAATAATTATATTATTTGACCGAAGTTTTATTGACAATAAATGAGATGCCTGCATGTAGTGAAGCATTCAAAAGCGTTTGTAACTCATAGAGGAAAGTGTGTAGTGGAGGTATCCAAGCAGGTTAGAGCACCATTACCAGTGTTTTAGATTGGATGGAGGTTCTATGCTTATAGTACGAGCGACAGCTATCGAGAGTTACGTGATATAATGACGAGAATAACAATAGAGAGTTCCAATGATGGGTCAAACAAACCCAGGACTTTCACCCAGGAGACCAATGTTTGTGTCCTGTGTCAAACCAAAAGATAGGACGGTTATTTGATGTGACGCTACCTTGTGACGCTAACTTGTGACGCTAACTTGTGACGCTACGTTGTGACGCTACGTTGTGACGCTACGTTGTGACGCTACGTTGTGACGCTACGTTGTGACACTACGTTGTGACGCTAACTTGTGACGCTACGCTACCTTGTGACGCTACCTTGTGACGCTACCTTGTGACGCTACGCTACCTTGTGACGCTATGCTACCTTGTGACGCTACCTTGTGACGCTACCTTGTGATGCTACGCTACCTTGTGACGCTACACTACAATGTGATGCCACAATGTGATGCTACAATGTGATGCTACCTTGTGACGCTACCTTGTGACGCTACCATGTGACGCTACCATGTGACGCTACCTTGTGACGCTACCTTGTGACGCTATGCTACCTTGTGACGCTATGCTACCTTGTGACGCTACGCTACCTTGTGACGCTACACTACAATGTGATGCCACAATGTGATGCTACAATGTGACGCTACCTTGTGACGCTACCTTGTGACGCTACCTTGTGACGCTACCTTGTGACGCTACCATGTGACGCTACCATGTGACGCTACCATGTGACGCTACCTTGTGACGCTATGCTACCTTGTGACGCTACCTTGTGACGCTACGCTACCTTGTGACACTACGTTACCTTGTGACGCTACACTACAATGTGATGCCACAATGTGATGCTACAATGTGATGCTACCTTGTGACGCTACCATGTGACGCTACCATGTGACGCTACCATGTGACGCTACCATGTGACGCTACCATGTGACGCTACCTTGTGACGCTACGCTACCTTGTGACGCTACCTTGTGACGCTACGCTACCTTGTGACGCTACCTTTTGATGTCGTTTAAACACAAACCATGACCTTTTTTCTGAGCATTACCAGGTACTTTTGTTGCCTTAGTCTGTCATCTCACAATGTTAACTATGTGTCATTGTGCACTTCTTAAAAGCCTGATATGAGGCTGATATGAAACGTATACATGAAATGTATTTTTTATCCTTATGTCGACATTCAAAGTGTCCTTGGTTTGCAGAACCGTGCAATGCCAACACTTTTTCCGGGTTGAGAAAATGCCAAATATCAAATAATTTCTAAAAAAATGTAAAGGAAGAATTCACACTTTTATTCTTTCTAAAAAAATGTTATAGTTGCAAACGTAATGTAAGCTAGTAAGTCAATGATTTCCTCCACCACGTTGTTACTTAGTGTTGGTGCGTGGGCACTTGGAGCCAGGCATATGCTTATGTTTTTCTCCAGGTGACTGGTTTCATTTCACGCCTGTGGGAATTCACTTGACTGATTAGCTCCAGAGAATTAATCAGAGTAACAGGCCGGGGTAATCCCAGGGAGCAGCCAGACACATCCTTCATCTGGAGGACACACTTCAACGAGGCCCGCGGAGACACGGATCTGCCACAGCCCCGGAAAGATCAACAGTTTCCCATATGTGTGCGTGTACATGTACGTGTTTTAGCTGAAGATGCTACACCGAGGATTTGATTTGAGTGTCAGAGCACGGAAACATAACCAATACCACAAACAGTGAAACACATGATTGTAGTTTTGTTTTACTCTTTACTGTTTTACTAATGCTACTAATACTACTTTTTTTTTTATCTCAGAAGATATTTTACCAGATTATGGGAAAATATTGCAAAAAATCTTTTTTGTATTTTTGTATTTTTTGTATTTTTTGTATTTTGTATTATGTATTGGGTATCCTTAACAAGTAGCATTCTGCAAGAAAACAACAAGGTTTTGGTCTTCGGCCATCGATATCATGTACAGTATTCATGTGCTTCCTTCTAAATGACCAAACGTGTTGTGGAAACCAACTCACACCGGAGCAGATGCTGATGAATGTGCCGTTTAAATACACCGTGCTCAGCATGTGATGCGCTTGAGAGGAAGCTAACAAGCAGATCGATGTCGAAATGTTCAATAGTGCTTTTTGATCACCTGATTGTCCATCCGTCTTACTTTTAACCCCTACTCTCCTGCTTTGTCATGGCCTCAGCTCGTTTTCCACTCAGGTGACAAAGCTTTAACCAGCCGGAGTAAATTATCAGCGCTGCGACGTTTACCCAGTCGATGCCCCTCCCCCCCTTCCCCTCCCCCCCCTGTCCCTCCACCACCACCCTGTCCCTCCACCCCTCATTACAACCCCATCGATCCCAGTCTACACCGGTCTGGTGACAAGTGACCACGCCACGGGGAGCTGAGAGGTAACACAGGCACACACACACGTACGCATACCTACACACAATGTTCTCACAGTTACATGTGCAGACAGACACACAATCTGTTGTTGTATACTAAAGCTATTGATTATTCAGAGGCCATATTTAACACGTCGCTCCCACTGAACTACGACCAGCACGTCAGCAGGGAGAAAGCGCAGCTTCTCGGATAACGTGATGTCACCTGACTTTAAAGTTTCCGTCAGTGGTCGCATCCCATTCAGTCCTCTGTGAAGCTGTTTCGGGGTGTTTTTTATATATATAATATATATATATACATATATATATTATAAATATACCTGCACCTCTATGGAAACAGCACAATCATGGCTAGAAGTGGAGAGATTTTAAAAATATCTATAGTGCAGTACAACACAGTTCAACGTACCCCCATACAACGATTCGTATGATATATTACGAAGATTACTCATTTTTTGTGTGTTTTCTTATGAAAGCCACCGTGTCATATTCAGGAAAAGATTGTCAATTGGGTTAAAATAATAATAATGCCGTTATTGAATTACCCAAGTGACATGAGGAATAAATCAAGAGTGACTTCTCGTTTCACACGAGGAACGAATGTCAGCCTCTCGGGTGACAGATGTTTGTTTTAAACAAAGTAATATCAGTACACAGTCACAGTGAATGAAACAGGACAATAACACTTTAGCTGAGTAATCCAGCACAATAAATTGTCAACAAAAAAAGGCATTATTATATTGTTACAGTTATCAAACTAAAGCACTCAATGCAGTTTAACTGAAACGTAGCTGAGCCGTGTCATGTTATATGTTACTTCAGGGCAGTTTATGAACAGATATTACTGGGACCACTGCACAATATTGCAGATGAATATTTAATATCTATAAATTCAGAGACACCACAGATTATTGCCATAACAATTCGGCCACAATTTAGCGGATTGACCACTACGTGCTCCTTTTACTGAAAAGCACGAAGTTTAAGGGTTAATCTTATTTCTGTCATTATCAAACGCTCCTGGGTGGTGATCGATCGCTCCGTGCAGGACAAAAAACAACCCCCAAAAATGAAAGCAATTACCTGCATTACTCTCTTTCCCCGTGACAGTTATTGTTGATGGCCCCATATTGCAATTGTCACCAGATTAGGTGGTGTGGCAGCCCTCGCTGATATCGTCCAACTTGTATCTCTGCGTCTCCCCTCGAGGCCTTGATCTCAGACCTTCCAACACACACGGTTAGTTTCTAGCTCAATAACTCCACTAACAGCTCTCTCCGTCCGCACTGAGCCTCCGTTTGCTTTGTTCGCCTTTTAGCTATTGATTGCGGTTTGCTGCTGCTGTCGTCTGGGGGATGACAGATATGTGGTCTGTTTGTCCCGAGCACTTATCTGCGGCTCATATTATTTTGATTTTAATTAGTATTTTCTTTTTTAAAACAACTAAACAAAAACTAAATTAAGGGTGGTCTTCTGTTACTCTTAATTAAGTCCGTTTGGATTACATTTTAATAAAGGGCCATAATGTATTTCGGTTTTGGTTGTTGATTGTCCTTGGTTTCTGTATCTCCCGCTAATTCCACTCCACTTCATTCCAATAGTCTGTAGCCCTCTGTGCCGTCTGTTTTTTTTTTTTTTTTTTTTTTTTAAATGAGCAATTTAATTGTGTGATTCTTATTTTGTTTCAAATAACTTGGTCGTTTCCACATAAAACTTCAAGTCTCATTATGTGTCCTCAAAATCTACATTTATTCTAGATTAGCTTCAGGTTCAATTTCTTCAATTATGAAGCGTCTCTCAGAGAGTCTCTGGGTTCCGGCTTGGAGGGTAGATTGTTAAAAAAAGAGTCTCCTCCAATTATTATATGGATAAATGAAAGCTTTTAACCAAACAGTTATCGAATGCTGTTAATGTATGTTTAGTGTGTGAGAGAATGGTGGGTGTTGATCTCGTAACATACACAGTTGAGCTAATGTGTGCCAATTTCCCATTTGGGTCTACAGACATAGTTTGTATTTGTTTTAACTGCAATAACAGAAGAAAATCAGGCTGCAACCTCCGGTTCTGAAAAGTGAAGCCAATTATAAAGTTTATTAAACCTTCATTCTTTCTAATGACCATCGACTCCTCTGGTTGTAAAAAGTCAGATTCTATAGAAGTCTATACAGAGTGACTCGACTTCTCTCTTGATTTATTCCCTCAGTAAACATTGTAAACATGAGTTTATGTCTCAATCTCTAGTTTCAAGTCTTCTTCAATACAGCATGATGTTCATTTAGTAAATTATGGTCCATTTAGAGTCAAACGGACCATAAAGCAGGGGATGCTTTAGGGGCGGGGCTACAAGGTGATTGACAGGTTGCTAAACAGCATCTCTGTCATTTTTCCGCAGTTCAAATATGGTCACCTCCGCTCACCGGTTTCAAAAAAACAAGTCGAGGCTTCAAAACGTCAGTCTGCAAACCAACGGGTCACAATGACTGCGTCCACGTCTTATATACAGTTCAATGGTGAAAATGAATGTGAAGATGACAAAAAAATGTGATCTCACAGAAATACATGAAATGACCACGACCTCTTAACAACTTATTACAAGTTAAAGTAAGTACGTAAAATATGTAAAGACTTCACGAAAGTTACTAACTTCACACTAATTCACCAACCCTTTGGGAGACCACCGTCGGTCTCGAACACCTGATTGAAAGTCCTGTGTTTGTTTGACCCACCGTGGTCGTGGTCATTTCCCGTGTTTGTGCGGGATAATGCCTCCTCTGGGGATAACGTACACACAATTATCTGGCAATCTATCTGGCAACCAAGTCGTTGAGATACCTGCTCTGGACCAAAGAGTCGGATGGAAAATCCAATCGGGACAAATTACTCATCACCATGTAACGTTTATACTGTGCGATTCTTCAAAACCCCAGATTATATTCAATGACGACATCTGATTTCAAAGTTTTTTTATAATAAATCAATCCGCAATATCCGTGCATGAAATTATTATCCTTTCTACTCAACACAGGCGTTTGGGGTAAATCGATAAAGAAGAGATGAAGAAATGTCCGATGTAAATGTAATTTCTGGAGCTACTGCGCTACTGGCCAATTGCTCCATAACCTATTCTCTTTTGAAAAGTTCCTATAACTAAATATCAATACATAAAACATACAAAACGCAGATGTTCAGGCTGAGACTCTTTTTCTCGAGGGGTTTTTAACATTTTGGAGTTCCACCCCTGTTGCAGACCTCACAGCACGACTGGCTTTAAAAAGAAATGTTTAAAAAGTGCTGAGATCCCTCATCAAGCTCATTATACCTGAAATCTACTGCCACCCTCACTTCCGTTGCGTCTCTCTTTGTCTCGACCCGTTCTCTTGTCCTTCCCTCCTCTTATCTGTCCATCTACATCAGCACCGGCCGACTAAGGGAAATGTCCTGTTTCTTCTTTCGCTCATTTTCCCCTCCATCCTTCTTTCCTGCTGTTTCCTCCTCCCTTTTTTTTTGCTCGTGGCCCTTGCATCAATAATTCACCGTCCCCTGTAGAGACAACCGCCTGGTGGACTGATTAAACATGAGAGAGAGAGATAGACGGAGAGAGATCGCAGAGGTGCGAGGGAGATGCAGGGGAGCAGGAATAATGACGGGGAAGATGAATCCATGTTTGAAAACTTTGAAATGCACTAAATACGGACTGGAGATGTGCAAGTGAGTAGAAATGAGTATATGGTTGATGTCACGAGAAATCCAAGCAATCTCTGTGAGGACATTTTTATGAAGTCGGTCCGACCAGTCTTTACTTTTTATAGGGTTGATTCATGAGTCACGGATCAACAGATTAGGGTTATGGATCTGAGGTGAGGGGATGTTAATAGTGTGAGTGTGTGTGCATGTCTTCTTGTACTTGTTACATAGTGAGGACTAGTTCCCAAACCAACAGAGTGAGGACATTATTGGTAAGTGAGGACATTTAACTTCTTCAAAGGCCCGTTGAGTATTCAGACTTGTTTTCATGGATCAGGTTAGAACAGGGTTCAGGTTTGGGTACGGGTTAGGCATTTAGTTGTGATGGAGGGTCCTCACAAAGATATAAGTACATGGATGTGTGTGTGTGTGTGTGTGTGTGTGCCTCAATCTGTGCTCAATCTGTGCTCAACCCAGCCATCCAGAAAGCCCAATATTATCCCCGTCACCAAGTGGGCGAGCGCAGCATAACTCAGCCATCTCTGATTTACACCGCCTCGCTAATGCACCGTCGTTAGGTGAAGGAAGCACCACATTAATATTGTCTCCTCTCTTTAAATCTGCCACTTCCTCTCCTTCCCATTTGCCAAGCAGTCACCCGTGAAGGAGCTTCTCACAAGAATCTTGCAGCGCTGCAGTTCTGTTCTCTACTTGCTACGATTCTGTAACTTTCTGTCCGGGGAGTTCTTTTTAATTGTTTTAACAATGCACGGCCGTACGCCATGCTGTACAGGTGTCCCGTGTTCTGGGTCTGTGATCGGCAGACACACCTTCACTGACCAATGTTTGTCTTTCGGACGTGAACTTTCTTACGTTCATTATGTGTCGTATTTTTTCCATCTGACGGACGTTGTTGCGGCTGACCGGCTCCACTGCTTTCGTATGGACTGTGAATCCAGGGGAATAGGAATCCCTTTGGTTAAAAAAAATATAACATTTAATGATTTTTTTCTCAAATGGTTAAAATGTTGTTTCCTCCCAACACCATGAAGACTCACACAATCAGCTAAATGTTTTATTATGCCTCTGTGCTGGATATATCTCTCAAAATTCATGGAGGTGATTTTTTTTTTCCAAATTTGGCCCAAACGTCCACTTGGACTTGAGGATGAACAGGTCAAAGGTCACTGACCTCATAAAACACGTGTTTGGCCATAACTCCTTAATTGAAAATTGCTAATTATGACGATTTCACATAAATGTCTAATAGGATAAAATGATGTGATATTTTGAACAGATGAAACAAACTAAATTCAGGGTTTGTGCTCGTCTCATTTAAGGCATATTGGATAGGATTTTAATAAAAGACCAAAATGTATTTTTGTTTTGGCTGTTTATTGTCCTCAGTTTGTGTATCTCCTAATTCTACGCCTCGCAATCACATCGTTCCAATAGCCATGTTCCTCTGTGCTCTGTTTTTTTTTTTTTTTTAAATGAGCAATTTAATGGTGTGATTCTCAGGGTTTGTTTCAAATAACGTGGTCGTTTCCACATAAAAGTCTCATTATGTGTCCTCAAAATCTACATTTATTCTGGGCAGAGAAGCTCCAGGTTACATTTCTTCAATTGCGTCTCTCAGAGAGTCTCTGGGTTCTAGCTTGGAGGGTAGATTGTTAAAAAAGACTCCAGTTATATGGATAAATGAAAGCTTTTAACCAAGCACAGTTATTGTCTACTGTTAATGTATGTTTAGTGTGTGAGAGAATGGTGGGTGTTGATCTCATAACATACACAGTATCCACCCATTGAGCCACACAACTCATTTAAATTGTGTGCTAATTTCCCATTTGGGTCTACAGACATAGTTCGTATTTATTTGAACTGCAATAACAGAAGAAAATCAGGCTGTAACCTCTGGTTCTGAAAAGTGAAGCCAATTATAAAGTGTATTAAACCTTCATTCTTTCTAATGACCATCGACCCCTGATTGCACAGAGGTCTATAGAAAGTGACTCTACTTCTCTCTTGATTTATTCCCTCAGTAAACATTGTAAACATGAGTTTATGGTCTCAATCTCTAGTTTCGAGTCTTCTTCAATACAGCATGATGTTTTTGCGGCTAAACGGCTCCACTGCTCTCGTATTGAATATGAATTCAGGGGAATAGGAATTCCTTTTGTTCAAAATAAATACATTCGAGCTTCTTGTGATTTTTCTTAAATGGTTAAAATCTTGTGATTTGAATCGTTTAGTCCCAACAACTTGAAGACTCGTAGAATCAGTAGAAACTTTTATTCCACGCTGGCAACAACCGTTGCCGGATATATCTCACGAAATCCCCAATATGAAATTTTCTTCAAATTTGGCACAAACGTCCACTCGGACTGAAGAGTGAAGTTATATGTGGTGGTGACACGTCAAAAGATCACTGACCTCACAAAACACACGACTTTCACACAAATGTCTACACGGCTAAAATGATGAAGTGACGACATTATGAAAACTTTTTATGTCGACTACAACTCGACTGG
Organism: Ophiodon elongatus; assembly: GCA_016806645.1. NCBI lineage: Eukaryota > Metazoa > Chordata > Actinopteri > Perciformes > Hexagrammidae > Ophiodon > Ophiodon elongatus. The sequence continues at coordinate 481,177 of JACSYO010001060.1, forward strand.
TTGGCGGAGGCATACAACTGCAAGGTGGTAATTCTAGTTGTATTCAACCTTCCACAGTATTGGTACCAAGTTGTACCCGGACTGCTAGCATACCGAAAAACCACTAGTGCCACGCAAACACAGCAAAACTGTATTAAGCAAAGTTGCATATGGCTGAATACCATATTTGTCTTAATGGAAGAAGAGCTTTGTGTCTGGGAGCCTGGAAACACCCATTTAATGAGGGTTTTTAAAACATACCACCTGCTTGGGAGTCTTGGAGGCGAAGCACAGGGATTAATATTTATCTGTGGTGCATTGAAATCCACGGCGGATGATAGAAGGTTATGTTTTCCCTCTGCCTCGCAAATGTGTTGCCATGACTGTTAATAATTCAGCAGTACACACACACACACACACACACTTGAAATGCACCTGTATTGTAACACACTGATGTGATAAAACATTCAGCTTAATTTCTATTACTCACACACACACTACACAGTTCAGCAATTACCACAAATAGATTGTCACACACTGTAGTTTATACTATCAGGCCCACTTTTACGGGACTGTGAGAAGCCATTGCCCCTTAATGATTCCTGCCAATGCCTTGGGCTGCAGATATATTAATGTCATATTAGGAGGAAATGGAAAGAATTCACCCAGGGGGGCTTAATATTTCCATTTATTTATGGGCCTGTGAGAATGGTAATATACTGTATCTGACATGGAAACATTATAAACCAATGCTAGAGGTAGGTATAGTGTGCATGTGCTCACTGGTAACAGCACATCTCTTTTCTGATGTTTGAGTGGATTCTGGAGAGGAAACCATGATTGCATTCGATGGTCACAAAGAGGAATATGCACAATAATTAAGATCAGATGTGTTTGACAATTGAGACCCATAACTAATCTACTTGTGATCCCTTGTCACAAATTCTATATGTGCATCTAGTTGAGTGTTTTTTTTTTATAATTGTATTAAATAACATCCACTATTAAGTAGTAATAAAAAATGTGAAAAATGTAATATGATTTTGTGTAGCAGAGCCTTCTTTTTGTTTTTTACCATCCCATGAATTATTTCACCACCCCTTAGATTTATCTTGCTACCTCGTTGGAAGGTCTGGGTTGGAAACCACTGTTTTAGAAGACGGTTGAAGGAGGAGGGGTTCTGTAGTAAACTGAGAGGAAGTCTCTCCGTCTCATTGCTTTAGGGTTGGCTTATCACTTGAAGTATCACTTGTGGGTATTTATGCATATATGTCTATATATGTTCTTGCATGTGTTTCTATATGTCTATATATGTTCTTGCATGTGTTTCTATATGTCTATATATGTTCTTGCATGTGTTTCTATATGTCTATATATGTTCTTGCATGTGTTTCTATATGTCTCTATATGTTCTTGCACGTGTTTCTATATGTCTCTATATGTTCTTGCACGTGTTTCTATATGTCTCTATATGTTCTTGCACGTGTTTCTATATGTCTCTATATGTTCTTGCACGTGTTTCTATATGTCTGTGTCTGTTCATTAGCCTGTGGTTGTTGTGTGTTTGCACTTTGCTCTGATTCCATATTGAATAATTCCCGCAGACAGCTATGGCCTTGACAAAGTATTGTTATGAATCATTCCCTCATCAATAATAGGATTGTGAGGTCATCACTGTGTGCGAGGCTGCGGGACTCTGAGGGCAAATTGAAAGCCGAGAGATGAAAGCTGTTTAGAATGAAGGTACAGGAGGATAGAGAGCACCGACTCATAGCTGTCAGCTTCACGTTCCAACTCAAAACTTTCTGATGCAATGGCAAAACATTTTTTTTTTTTATCTCTGAGGTTTTGAATGTTGTGTCACATAAGTGGAATTACAAGTGCTGGACTCGTGCTTCTTCAAAAAACAGAATTCACTGTGGAGCAGACACACACTGTCCTGCTGGAGGCTGACTGACAAAACTCTGGCTCCAAATAAAACATCTGTCGGCGCTTTAATGCCTCAACCTCTGAATAACAAACGCTCTTTCAAAGGGATCCAATAGTAATTTAAAATGTTCAAAAGTATGTTCAATACTCCATATTGTGCTTTTTAATGGCAGCATTTCTGTTTTACTGAAAGAACAGTGTCAACAACTCTTTCCCCGCCCCATTGCCACACCACTGTGTACTCCATCTTCTCCATCTTCTGCTGGCTTGTAGTTCTGGTGGCCCCGGCTCTATTAGCAGGTTAGATGGCATCAGATAAAGTTACCCATAACTTTGAATTCCTGGAATGTGGGAGCTGGGTAGGCGGAAAGGTTGCAATTAGTCAGGAAACTTGAGTGAGCATATACAGTATCTTCAAATTGACAAAGCCATTGGCCCCTGGCAGTCGATGAGCAAATAAAAATCTACATCTTGTATCAGTCTAATCTGTACGTCCGCAGGCAGCAGCAACAAGTCTCCAATCTTTCCTAATGAGATGTAATAAAGCAGATTTATTCAATTGACATTATTTCATTGTCTTTGCCAGTAATTCTTTTCTGGGCAGAGAAAGCTTAAAGTGGTCTACAAACTCATCAACATTAGATGCGTAAATGTGCACAATTATGCCATTTGCAGTCACATAACATTTGGTTATCTTGCAACCAGAGGACAGTCATCGCCTCACAGCCTCGAGGTTCCTCGCCCCACTATCAGCACGCAGAACGTTCTTGATCTCATCCAGAACGTTCTGGGTCTTATCCAGAACAAATACCACGCGCAAGCAATAGACGGTTGCTCCATGAGACAAGTCTCGATTTAAAGTTATCGTTTGTCGCGTCTAGGGGGATCTATTGAAAGAAATTAAATATAATATATTATATTATTATCACCTGTAAATACAAATCGTGTTTTTTGTTAATCTTAGATTAAGTCGTTTATATATCTACATGCAGAGCGGATCCTCTTCGCCGCCTTTCCTGGAGCTGGCAGGTGACCGTTCGTTGTTACTGTCCAGGGAAAGGTCCCTGGTACAATGATGGGTCACACTTTTAAAATTGCACATTAGGGTTTGAATAAGTTTCACAAACTCTGAGCAGTTAGAATCCTTCAACCCACACAGAGTTATGCACTCTAAAAACATGAATATCACCAGTTTAATCTCTACAGATTTGATATTCCACTCTATAAAATACCCCTACCGGAAAAGAGTTGAATTCAACCGAGATAGAACAACATGTCTCTGCCAACGCAAGTGTTTCCTCTAACTATCGCCCCATCTCATCAAAGAATCCATTTTGTACACCACAGGGCCATTTTGAAGTGTATGAAATCTATTCATATTTCAGATCTGAAACCCTGAATAATGTAGGCCTACATAGACTGAAAATGTTGTTTGACCAAAAAATGGCCTCTGTGTGGTTTGTGTTACATGAAGACAGAAACTTTTATACATGGAAATTGAGAAACAACTTAAAAGAAATTACATTCTATCAATAGAACCGTTTGAAGTTAAATTGTATACTTCAATTATCTGATCTAAGCAATGTTTCATCTTTAATATTTGTGGTATCGAAATTAGATTTACACAGTTTGGGAAATAATATGCTGAGCTGACAGCGCAAGATTATGAAGATTGTTATAAAAAGATTTGTCTCATGCAAAAGGCAAATAAGGCAAAAGTAAGACATCAATCGGATTTATTGCTTTAATAAAAAGCTCAGTCACATTGTGGTTGGGATCAGTAATGTGCTGCAGAGGATTCAGAGAAGATATAATGGGACTCCATTTAGATTTCTCACATCTGAGTTCTAAAATTAGCAGGGTCAAACAAGAAACCCATTCTATTGAAAGAACTGAACTGATTGATCCTTAATTCTGATGTTCAGCAACAAAACAATTGATGATGAGACTCTTTTGTGATGTAGCAAGTTAGAAAAGAGTCCCAGCTCAACTCTTATACCAGATGTAGTGCATGTCGAACACTGTAGGAGCTTATTAAAGATGCATTCAGCATGTTATCCACAAAACAATCGGGAACTTCAAGAAGGTGAGAAAACAACTGTAATGTGCTTTATTGTTCTGCTGTGGGGCCAAATAGATCTCCTGTCACACCATTGTCTCATTTAAATAGCTTTTTTGTTTTGGTACGAGCTGTCGTATCGTCTTGGTTTAATCCTTTCTAAATCATACATGCAGCCACAGCAGCTTTATGAGGCCCAGTGGGTCATTAGGGCAGAAGCTAATGGATGCTAATATGCTCGCAATGACATGCTCATGCTAAGCTGGTATAATGTGTTGCTGTGTTTACCATCCTAATTAAGCGTGTTTACATGCTAACGTTAGCTAATTAGCTTTGAATACACAGTACGGTTGAGGCTAATGGGAACGTCATTACCAGCCGCCACGCGCTGGTATTGTTTTCACGTTGTGAGTCGTGTGTGTCATCATGACAAAATGTGGTGTTGGAGACGCCTACTGTAGCAGGAACTACCACAGTAACAACAACACAATCATATACAATGTTTTCCCCCATGATGGCGTTATGGGGAGACAATCTGTCCTGGAACCATAATGTCTGTACAAAATGCAACGGCAATGCATGCAAAGAATTGTTGCAATATTTCACTAAAAACTAAAACAAATGTTGCCTCATCTAGTGGTAAAGCCAGGTGGACCGACTGGATCTATGCTGCTAGCATGAAAGTATTGAATTCCATATTGATGTCCAGAAACAATTACATGCTGCCAATATTCTGGAAGCTCAAACTCCATTTTAGAATAAAGTGTAATATTTAAAAAGGTCAAAATACTGGAGGTAAATGTTAAGCCGTTTGGTACAAGTGGTGGAGGGAAAAGAATGTGGAAGTAGAACAAGCAAACCCAGGAAATATCAAAACCGGGAAATTCTTTTTTCGTTTTTACACACAGCGGTCCCTCCGTTTCTCGTCTCGTGGTTTTAAAGCTACAATGAATTGGAAACCTGCGCCAATTTTCCTCCATTTACAATCTGCACCTTTTTGAAGAAAGATGAATAGAGAAGTTTAATTTAAAAGTTGAGTTGTTCGTTATTTGAATTGAACACAGACCGAAGGAAATTGTTGGAGAGCTGGGAATAAAAAAGGCTGTTTTGTTCTATGTAGCTTTTTTGAAGCATTCAGAGAAGAGGGATGTCCTCATAATGCAGGGAAAAGGTATCATTCATTTTCAAAACTGTATTGAGGCATAAGTTTTCTTTCAGATGTCACAGCATCAACACAAGCCGACAAAGACTTAACCCAGGGAACGGTGGATAAGGGATAAGGATGGAGAAACAATACTTTAATGATCTGGTCACAGGTTTGATCCCCTAAAGGAAGTAATGAGAACAAAACTACTACAAGAGCTCTTGTTAAGATGTCCTTTAGAGAGACACTGAACCCTTGCAAGGCTCCCTCACTGAATAAGGCTGCCAAATTAGAGATGCTTTTGGAGATGGATTATAGAAAATATACTCCTAACTGTGAAGCTTTTCACTGTTAGGGAGGGAAATGTGCTACTAGTCCTAATTTTAGCCCACTCAGTGGGATCCCAAACCAACCTTTGTCTCATTTTTAATAATGAGTGTCCACTGTGGTCTAAGTTCAACATTTAATTAGGATAAATCCTGTCAAGGAGTACCAAAGAGTAACAATTTATTTTACTTCCATAAAGTTTAGGAATTTGCAAAAGACTACAGACTGTATATAAGAAGTGGATGTAGTCACAGTGACGTCACCCATTGACGTCACCCATTGGTTTCAGGACTACAGTTTTAAAGCCTCGAGTCTGGCATTTTCTCTGTCGGCCATCTTGGTTTTTGGCCGTCGGCGTGTTTATATTTTTGGAACCAGAAGTGACACAAGATGGTGGACCTAAGTACAGCCGAGCGCTGAACAAGACATCAACAATCAACTTTCATTAGAGTCAAAGTTCTAAGACGAAAACACGGACAACACCCAGACCGGACAACGATGTGGTAGCGACCTGTCAGTCACCTTGTAGCCCCGCCCTAAAGCATCCCCTGCTTTATGGTCTGTTTGACTCTAAATGGACCATAATTTACTAAATGAACATCATGCTGTATTGAAGAAGACTTGAAACTAGAGATTGAGACATAAACTCATGTTTACAATGTTTACTGAGGGAATAAATCAAGAGAGAAGTAGAGTCATTTTCTATAGACTTCTATACAACCAGAGGAGTCGCCCCCTGGTGGTCAGGAGAGAGAATGCAGCTTTAACACATGAAGCTTTGACTTCTATACAACCAGAGGAGTCGCCCCCTGGTGGTCAGGAGAGAGAATACAAGTTGAAAGCACTTCTGCATTAGCTTCTGAACAGAAATTACAGTCGAGGTTGATGGAAATAGTTTAAAATGTTAAAATCATTACACCAGAGACAAGAATGTGTATGTCTAATTTCGGGAAATATTCACTGAAAACCAAAATTGCCAACCTCATTGTGGTCAAGGGATAACCAAAGACTTTAAGGTTCTTTCCCTGGGGAACATGAATACCTGCACCAAACTCCACTGGGATCTATCAGATAGTTGCTGAGATATGTCTTTCCGACCCAAAGTGGTGGACTGACATGTCCATTCCTGGAGCCATGCCAATAAAAAGAGAGTGATCAAAAGCAATGCTGTCTTGGGTCAAGGCTCCAAAAAATTATATTGGCCACTCTTCCCCAAAACGCAACTCAATAGCTCTTTTTCATTACACCATTCCATTTGGTAAATGCCCACATCTTTCATAGCTCATGCCAACGTAACAATGCTGTCCTCATGATAAAGGCAACGGATTGAAAAACGCTGATATGGGTTATTTTCGTAGGCAGTGACAAAAAAACTGATGGACTGAGTGAGTAATGATTCAAATCGTTCAGCTTTAAGTCAAGTATGTGACATATAGAGCTATCTAAAGTATAGTGTGTAAAAGTTTTTGAAAGTTTTATTGTCCTTTCTGAATGTTCAAATGCAGTCAAATAAATCCAAATGATCAGTTTATTAACTTTCAGGCCCACTTCTCCTGGCAAACAGTAGTTCATTAAGGAGAGATCAATTGGAAGTGTATAAAAATATCTGAGGTTAGCAAGAGAGGAAAGTTTTGACAATATGCCATCGACGTGAAGAATCGCCATCGAGCAGGGGCCCATATGAAGGTAGGAGATGGGACAGGGCCCATATGAAGGTAGGAGATGGGACAGGGCCCATATGAAGGTAGGAGATGGGACAGGGCCCCTCTGAGGCCATAGAGCCGGTTGAGTTGAGTCTCCCTGGACATCCTGGAGGTCAAAGTGGTGATCGGTTGGAGGTGGGTTGCACAATAGTAAGTATGAAAGACAGAAGGGAAATTATATTTAAAGAACATTAACCAGGGACTGATCGGCTCCAAGAACGTGGACAGAAAGGTCATGGGCCAAATATGGTGACGGAGATGCAGAAGTATAGATTTTGACAGCGTGGAGTAAAAACGTGAGGAAACAGCTCACATTCACCCACAGAGGATAACAGGCAGAATGTGATGACAAAGATTTTCCTCATTGATATTCTGTCAAAGTGTTTTTCTAATTAACTACTAAATGTATTATCCATTGCATTGTTTTTGAGTCAACATAACTTGAATAGAGTGAGGTAGCATTAATAAAGAAAAATAGGCACAATATACTCATCAAAGCCAAACGCAGTTCTTCTAAAACAGGAGGTCTCTTGAAGCGTCTCAAAAACAATCGGTTATGAAACATAATCTCTTCAGTGCAGAAATATGATTGGGTATTGATTGACAGAGCTTCGCTGCTCTCAATAAATGAGATGAATATCTGTTTACCATGAAGAAAATGTGTCAGGGTTCAGCAGCGTGTCGGCCAGGGGAGACGGCAACATGACCCCAAGAGGAGAAAGCATGGAATGAAAAAGGAAAAGACGAAAAGAGACAATATGATATATATATGATATATATATATCTAAGTCCAAAGAACACACACTCGTCACTGGTACGAACTAAAGTCGACCAAACCAGTAATGTAGAACATAAAAATATGAATCATCCTGACTGATAAATTGTGGACTGTTGTTCCGATACCAGTTTTGGAAATACCTCCGATACAGCCTAAAATACTGGATCAGGTATTAGATAACACATAAGTCCATGCACCTTATCCTATCATTCAATAGCTAAAAAAATGGTATCGGTATATATTTAATGGTGAAGGCTGGAGATGATGCAGAAGCCTCTTCATCATGCCATCGGGCGCCTCAAGGCAGAAGTGAGACACCTGGTGAAGTGCTTTGCTGAGACAGGTCTCCTGTAGCTGGCTGGCCACCTCTTGTCTCTCACATCTCCTCGGGGCCCACAGGGCTCAGGGGGTCCTTGGGGCCCACAGGGCTCAGGAGGTCCTAGGGGCCCACAGGGCTCAGGAGGTCCACAGGGCTCAGGGGGTCCTGCGGGTCCTGCGGGTCCCCGGGCCCCCGGGCCCCCGGGCCCCCGGGTCAACGCTTGTAGTCCATGTAGGAGGCAGCATCCCACAGCTTCCTCTTCTTCCAGACACTCGCTCCTGGCTGGTAAACAGAGGGCCACACAGAAGCCTGATGGGGGAAAAAAAGATATGCAACAAAATAAACTGAACAGAAATGTGTATGGATACTTTATTTTTGGCAAATGCTGTTTTTCATTCATGCAATTTGGGGGCAACTTCACGGGAGTTGTTGGAGGTTTCTACAGAAAAAAGATGGACACGATGGTGACGTCTGTCTGAAAACTTGTTTTCTAAAATAACTCACGATCCTTTCACAGCACAAGAGTTCTGACACATAATTTGTCATAAAGTGAGAAGTTATTCACCTCTTCAAAAGAGACTCGGGCACGACATTAAATAACGGCAAGTCAAATAATAAAAAATCCAACAGTTTACCCGAACACAGATCACGTCTTTCTATACATCTTGACTGATGTGCAATTTCCCTGCAAAATATTACTTTGGAAAGAAAGGTTCAAACTTTTTGTTTCAACAAAAGTTGACTGAGCAGAGAGCATCTCTCCACACCACCAGGCATGAATAACCAACGAGGTCTTCCAGGTACAAACCCAGGGGCCAAAGGCCTCATGTGGGGGGGGGGGGGGGCGCTTCTTTCTACACCCTCCTCGTCCTAAAGGCAGCCCGAAAAGTGTTGCGAATATTCGCGCCGCTTTTTTGCATGAGTTTACTCGCCGGACTATTTGTGGTTATTTCGCTTGAGAGAGAGAGGGGGCGTGGCTTATCTCCGTGGAAATAGTTAATTTCCGCCATCCAGCGTGGAAGAAATAACCACTAGTTCTGCTTTGTACATGTTGTAGAAGTCCCACAGACGTGGGAACATCAAACGCCCTCGTGCTGGGTTCATAATATATAATATATGTTATATATGTTATATATATATATATATATATATATATAATATTATCCGTAGCCGCACACAACTTCTCCAGGAGGTGCGTCTGGATGAAGCCGCTTCCAGTCTATCAACTTCTCCTCCATAGTTTCTGATTCAACAACAGCATGACGTCAGTGATGAGAGGCGGAGCTTCTCAACGCTGATTGGCTTTCACAACTCGCGTGAATGAGGCACATTTTCCGCTTAATCTACCTGCGCAAAAAATTCACAACGCTTTTGGTGTGAACGCAGCATAATGCTGTTCACTCCAAATGTGGAGCGATTTATTTATTTTTCCCGCGTTGCTTGTGGGAGTTCGATTGCGGGATCATTTTCAAAACATCAGTCCACAAACCAACGGGTGACGTCACCATGACTACGACTACGTCCACTTCTCATGTACAGTCTGTGGTTTCATTCTTTGTCTAGTTGAACTAGTATAAAACACTTAAAATGTCAAGATTAGGACCTTAATCCGAAAAGTGGTTTGGGGGTTTAGATGACCGTCCCTCTCATCCAATCACATCGACTCACCTGACCCATCAAACTGTGGCCGCTGAAGGCGTGAAACCCTCCTGCATTACAAACCGCTCACGTCTCCTTCATCTCACAGTTTACTGAGTAAGTAAGAAGAATGTTTGAGGAAGAGTTCTCGCCTCGAAAAAAAAATGAGTTTGTTTATTTTAATCTCGAATCAACCGGAGACGAACCGCAGCGAGCACTCACTGCTGTCGGGAGAGCCGCCTGCACATATTAGTGTGATTATTAATGAGTCCTGAAGAGAGTTACCCAGTCAGCAGTTTCTACACATCTCCAAAAAAAAAGAACGCGTGTGCAATTTACCCAGAGCTTTTATCCACTCATTTATATTTACACTGATACAATACCTATATCATAACTCTCGTGCTGAGCACACAGCAGTGTAGTCAATCACAAGTGATGGATGAAGCAGTCGCTGCAAAGAAAGAGGAATTAATTGTGATTAAATAAGACTTCAAATGTGTCATTTAGTGCAACTAATATCTATTTTAATCAAAATGAATCACGACTCCTCACCACTTGTTTACATGTTGTTACCAAAGCCAAGGGGAGTCTGCACAATAAGGGTCTTTGTGCTGCCTTCAATGACTCCCTTAATGAGTCGTTGTGATGACTTTCAGAAAGGCCAGATGTTATATTTCAATACGCTGATGTCTGCAGGGTGACGAGGTCTCTTCTGAAACAACATTTACTTTAAGGCAGATTCAAAACATAATCCATAGCTGGGACCAATGAAAGGAGTGATAATTAACGTTATGAAATTAATTCAGGAATTGTACGAGATGCTAAAAGTAGTGCACTTTAATAAGCCAGCCCCTCCTTCGTGAAGGATATGAATACAATTTAAACCTTTTAAGAAAGGCGTCCTCTTCACACTGCGGCGTGTTTCCGATATTCAGGGTGCCCTTATTGATACACATTAATTGGATAGTTAAATAGTTGTATTTATTTATTTATTACATTATATGGCAGACTTTCTCTCGCCTCTATGAATCATAAAAATCGGGGTCTGACATGAGGGACCACGCAACATAATTGTTGTCCTCGCATAGAATTTGTGACGACCCCAAAAAAAATGTTTTCACTAATACATACCACCAAGAACGTTCTCCAGTTGATTACATTAAGACAATTATTTTGTTGTATCGCAAGTTTTCTGAAACTTAAATATCGATGGACAAAGTGCAAAACCTCCCATCTGCAAAATGATCCAGGAAAAGTGGGAATAACCTCCTATCTGCACTTTGTAAATTTCTTTTTTTTTAGTATTTTTTATTATGTTTTGGGTATCCTTAACAAGTAGCATTCTGCAAGAAAACAAAAAGGTTTTTTTTGTATTCTCAAAAAAGTGCATTTTTCAGATTGTAGGTTTTGCTCTTCAGCCATCAATATGCAGATGAGCCTTATCTTATCAAATGGTGCCAATTAGCTGACATTTCAGAACAGAAATCCCAACTTTGAATAAAGTCAGGTTCAAATGTCTTGTTTCATTTTGTCGACATGTTTAGAGTCAAAGGTTCTTACAAAGACACTTTTAGATATATCTCTTTTTGTACAAATGAAGCATTATCTAAATGTTAACTTTTGGGGGAATTTAGGGAAAGCATCGACATGCAAATAGAGAAAAGTTGTCCAATATACAACTAAATGTGTATTTTGGATGTTTTCTTCCCACTAGTCTGGAAGAAGACAGGTTATGGAACCAGAGTATGATGAAACAATGTTTTTGCCATCAGGTGCTTTTGATGCCGGGCGCAGCGCTTCCTACCCGTCTGATCTCCGTAGACCTTGAGTTCCATCTGGAGCTCCGTGTGCAGAGAAGGGGAGGAGTCAGCTGGCTGCAGGGCCTTTTGATTTGACCTCAGACCGTCTGACTCTGTGGAGCCTTACAATACAAACTCTTCTCCTCTTACTTTCAGTTAGTTGCGTATTCTTTGGTTACTTGAAGCCTTGTAGCAGCACCCGTCTCCGGCCTCAGTCTCATGAATCATGAAGCCTGAAGCCGAGTGCTTTGTCCTGATGTCAGGAGTCCTGAAAGCTTTCTAAAAAACACTGAATCTTTCTCTGTTTGTCTCTTTGTTTGTCTCTCTGTTTGTCTCTTTCTCTGTTTGTCTCCGTCCCACAAGCTCCTGAGCATCCAAGCTGTGTCCGTCTTTCTTAGTATGTTATCCCTGTTCTCTCTCTTCACTCTTCTTCTCTGTTCTGGACATCCGGACCATCCGAAGATCTGCCTCTCTCTCTCTCTCTCTCTCTCTCTCTCTGCCTCTCTCTCTCTCTCTCTCTCTCTCTCTCTCTCTGCCTCTCTCTCTCTCTCTCTCTCTCTGCCTCTGTCTCTCTCTCTCTCCCTCCCCCTCTATGTGCTTGTTTCCTTTCAATTGCAAAATATGACCTCTTAAACTTTCTTAAATTGAAGTCTCATGCAATAAGCTCTGAAATCCCAGAAGTCATCCAATTTGCACTCCTCTGTTTAATGACAGTCTCCTTCATTTGGAGGAGCGGCTATAAAACGCTCTTTACCACCAGTTCTCTTCACGAAGCCTCCGATCAAACCTCTCAGCTCGGTAACGCTTCCAACACGGGAACATAGCAGAGCGGCGGTTTCATATCACGACATCATCACTGAAAGCAAAATCAACAACAGTTCCAAGAAGGACCTTTCTGTTAACAGACTTTAAGGATCATTTGTTGCAATCCAAGTTTATATATATAAACTTGTGTATATATATGTATATATACATAATGCAATACACTTAATACAATCCAATCCTTCCACCTAGAAGTCGACTCTCAGATTGAATAATGGATCCCTCATAAACAGACGTGTCCCGACTCCTCCTGATGCATGAGCTCGGTTCCTTCCATCTTGCATCGAGCTGTGGAGCCTCGTCACAGACGCGGGCGAACAGGACGTCTTTCGAGTGAACTTCATCTCCTCGAGTTCCTCACATCTCCTCAAGGCCTCTCCTGTGCAATGGAGCATCGAGAGCTTCCCCCACGTCGAGCTGAGCCACCGAAGGATCCAACACGTGGATCCAACACGTGGATCCAACACGTCTGTGAGACACGTTGCCGTCAAGCAACAACCTCCATGAGTGCAGGCCTCATTCCCCCGGAGGTTTGCTCGCAAGGGGAATGCCGGCTCCGCTCCTCGCGGCTGGATCAGAAGACCCCACCGTGAGCTCTGTGTGCTGAGGACACAGCAGGGGGCTCAATGCGTCAAGCCGCTGCTTCTCCACCCACATTTACATCCAAGAGCATGCAGTTGAATTATTAACTGTGCCGTGCGACTCTAGATTACCTCGAAATATTTGCATCGGATAATTCAAATTTGCAGCGATGCAGATCGTTGTGCACTTTCTCCGCGAAGCGACTGAATGCAAAGCAGAGCTGTGGAATGACAATTTATTAAGTCTCGGGAACGTTTTATAATATAAGTTTTCAGTCATGGTTTTGTGTGTGCGAGCAAAGAGAAATGAACGAGGAAAGAATGAGGAGAGAGAGAGGAGAACGTTGACTGTCGGGATGTGGATGGGTAGAGACGGATATTTGATCCTCGTGTATATTTGAAGGGCTTTCGCTAGAGAAAACATCCGGGGATCAGAGTATCATTAGGGCCCGTTCACATGTGGCCTTTTATCCTTTTATCCTTTTTTTTATCCTTTTATCGTGGATAAACTGATGAAAGCGGCACGGCTGGTGTTTTCTACGGGTTCTTAAACCCTGAGGGTTCATCCTCTTGGACATCTGCACCAAGCGGGAACTCCTCGAACAGCCACTTGAGGCCGGCTCCAGAAGCGAGTCCATAGACCCCCCCCTCCCCACCTCCCATCCCCTCCCCTCCCTTCCCCCCACCCCCCATGTTCAAAATGTCATCACTGTTAAGATGGAGCCCCTCACTTTGAGCTCCACAACGGCTCTTCAGAAACCTGTTGGTGACCTCACGGAGACTATGTCCACATTTTTATATATTCTGATCTGATCTGTACCAAACTTCATGGAAATCCAGCAGATTTGAGACATTTGAGTCATTATATATATATATATATATATATATATATATATATATATATATATATATATATATATATACACATGTATAAACCTCATGCTGGTGCAAGAGGAAAAATGAGATGATAGTTGAGTTATTTCAGTCCGGACTATTGATTTCATGATTTAAGATTTTGGGAGGCAGTTGATTTATCAGATGTTAAAGGAAACAGCACAGTGATCCCTGCAAGAGAACTGAAGATGAAATCTGTATAAAAAAATAAAAAATACAGTGCACTGTCCCATCTCGGAGGAAGAAGCGACAAACAAGGTGACGGATGCAGGAACAGAAGAGAAAGAAAGTAAAGATTCAGAGTCACATCTCGGCTGGTGTGTCCAGCTCCTCTTGCCCCCCCCCGCCCCCTGTCTCCTCTGGTCCAGAGACCAGAGGAGACAGACAGCAGGAGTGTGTGTGTGTGTGTGTGTGTGTGTGTGTGTGTGTGTGTGTGTGTGTGTGTGTGTGTGTGTGTGTGTGTGTGTGTAGCTGGCAGGGATAGTAACAGCTGAATCAGGGAGAAATGGGGCCAAAAGCCCTCACCTAATGAAGCACCCTAAATACAACTGACAACTTCCCTTTTTCTCTTTCTTCCTCCTTTATCTGCGACTCTCTCTTTCCCTGCCAAAGTCTGTGGAAACAGCACACACACACACACACACACACACACACACACACACACTCTTATGAAATTCTATATTCAGTAGCTAGATAATACTATTCCATGGCAACATGCCAGACCGATGCCTCCCTTCATGCTCAAGCACACTGGCAAATACTAATGACTTGAGACTGGCTGCGTTCTGGAGCAGCTGCATTTGAATAAATCCTTACACAACACTGACACCTGCTGGCCAGCAGAGACCTGATGGCCACCAGAAGAAGAACCTGTGTGCTCAGACAGCTTCACACACATGGTCAAGAGACCACACGTGAACTTAAGACTGCACTATCAAATCAGAGAAAAACTACAAGAGCGAATCAAATTTGAGACCACACTAAGTCTTTATCGAGTGTTATATAAGGAGGATATGCTTGATACACTTCTCTGGATGGCTAAACTAAAAGTGCTGGGAAAATTACAACATGATTCTTAATTTTTTTGACAGGCTTATTTTGTGTTCTGCCAACTCTGAGTCATCCCATGGTTTTATCTCATCTTGTTTACTACGGCTGCTCCTGACTAATTCATCTTGAATCTCATTGCGTAGTTCAAAACGTTACCTCACTCAGAATGCAGGATTTTAAATGGATGCAAATGAAGAAACCGTGTAGCTCCAGTTTTTTTTTCCTCTTTTTCAAGAGTCTGAAAGGCAGATAATCAGCCGGTTGAGCCATCGCTATCAAAACGACCGGCCACGGATAGAGGACTTCATCTGAACCTTTATGGATGCAGTACTCAACGGGCCTCTCGGGCCTGGCCTTAACCCACAAAACAGCAACACAAAGAGGCACGCACCAAACAGGAAGAGACTCCGAATGACCACAAAGAGACACGGGGCACATGACTGCATGACAAAGAGATGCAAGCCGACTGCAAAGCAACTCCAAAAGACAACAAAGAGACATAAAGCAACTACAAAGAGACACAAAAGGTCCATAAAGAGACACAAAAGGTCCATAAAGAGACACAAAAACCAGGAGAGATGCGTAACAAGTAAAAGACGCAACAACAAAAGGAGGCTCCATTCCATTATCCTATTCAGGGTCGGGGGCGCTGGAGCCGATCCCAGCTGACATTGGGCAAAGGTTCACCTGGACGGGGAGGTCTCCAGTTCATCGCAGGGCACATATAGAGACAGACAACCATTCACACCTACAGGCAATTTAGAGTCCAATTAACCTGAGCTGCATGTCTCTGGACTGTGGGAGGAAGCTGGAGAACCCGGAGGGAACCCACACTGCCACGGGGAGAACCTGCAAACTCCTCACAGAGGGAGCGCCCAGACCGGGAACCGAACCCTGGCCCCTCTTGCTGAGAGGAGACCGTGCTTGCCACTAAACCACCGTGCAGCTGCAAGAGGAGGCTAAACAACTATAAAGACTGGGCACAGCAATGCAAAAGGCCCCACCTCCTCCACAGGAGAAAGAGCCTCTGTCTCATATCCACCTTCATACAGCAGACATGACCCGGCCCAGGAGACGTCATGAGGACAATGACAAAGACGTCTGTGTCGGCTGTTACCCAGTCAACCCAAGAGCTCTGAGCAGCATGCATTATTTAAGGTCCAACAAGACATGTGTTTTATGCTTATAAAGAATACAACAAGGCTGTGGCAAAGGGTATGACGGAGAAGGATACGGTATAGAAATGTAGGATACCGTACTAATAGATTTATTAAATAATTTCAAGCATCACCAACTGAGTGAAAGGAAACAAAACCAAAGGTGTAATAGATGTGATCTGATCTGTCTTCCTGTTTTAGCCTCTGCAGAGAGTCTAATTCACTTAGATTTTCCCTCCAAATCTTTCTGCTTCAGGGTGGAAAAGCTGCTAAAACAGGATTCCGACTCTGATGGTCCACGAAGTGAAATCCAAACTAATGAAATTCATTCTCAGGTCGCAGCTTTCTAGGGATTTCACAAGAAGCAGAGAGAAGTTGAGTGACTCAGGGCTGGTGAAATCCTCCTCCGTTAGTTCCCGTCCTTGACTCTATGAATGGGACTCCGACTGGCTTTTGTGCTGAGCGGCTCATTCCACCAGCCTTCATCCCCTTCATTGGTCATTCCCCCCAAATCAGCAAGTTTAGCTCTATCGACCGATGGCTTAACATTAAAGGATATATTTCTCAGAGATTGAAAACATTAATCCCAAACGTCTTATCGCCGTTAGTCAGTTTTTCTTCTTTCTTTTGAAGAATGAAGGAGAGAGTTCTTTGAATTGTCATTGATGCCTTTGTGTTCATTGACTTACCCATTTGGGATTTTATTGATTTTCAAGGAAGGAGGCCTGACAAAGGTCCATGAAACATTTAATCTGTAAAACCGTTTTCCTTCACTTGATTTCCAAGGGTAAAATGAGAAACTTGTACTCAATGGCAGCCAAAGTAAAAGGTAACCACGGTTACCTGTCGCTCTGGAACAGGCTTCGTTCGCTTGGCGCTACGTCGCCTCGCTACGGGGCGTTCAGCGCTGCAGCCGCCATTTATTCACATCTTGGACGTGTACTTGTGCACGGGCAGAGGGCAGGGTCTCGCTTCTAGTGGGTCAGCACATCGATACATTCTTATTGTCCTAAATATATACAATATCATCATTTATTTGTGGATTATTATTAAATAGGCAGCAACTAAAGTCATCAAATGAATGTCGTGGAGTTTAAAGTACGGATTTGCCTCCCCCCATGTTTTACAGTTACATGGTGTCAAATGTTCTAACTCCTCCATCTCCTTGTCCCTCTCCACCAGCCCATGTTTTTAATCACTACTTCATTACCTCTGCCTGTTTTTCTGCCAGCCTCTTTCCGTTTGTCCTCCCTCTCTGTAGAGCATATCACAGTTTGGCTCGCACCACTTCCACTCCCATCGCTCTTCTCCGGCAGATTGCCGTCTTTGTCATACGAACCCTTATTGCACGCTGTTTCTTAGCAGCCAGAAATCACCGCATTGGCCGACTTAAACCTTCAATAGATAACCTCATAGAATAAATATAAATGGACCGAAGCCCGTCGAAAAGATAATGGCTGACAATGGCTGACATGGGAGTGTGGAGAAATCCGTGACAGGATTTGGGCGGCGGCTAACTTGTGGTTTCCCCGGTGAGGCCCAGAACACCAGCAATGCATCTTGGACTGTTTCTAGTTGTGCTCTGTGTGTATGGTATTAGTTATGACTACCATTATTTTACATGCCAACATATTATGTCAATCCTGTCATGGATTTCTCTGTTGCATGGACACCGCTTGCATCCAACTATAAAGCGAGATGCTCCATCTGTCTGTGTGTCCTTTGCAAAGCATCCGATGAACCTCACACTTGGTGGGCGTATTGCTGGGAACCCAAGGGAGGGCCTGGGCAAATTTGGTGGAATTTAGTCACGTTCAATATGAATAAACTTTGAATAAACAAGCGGCGGCGGCAGCGGGGGGGGGGGTGGGCCTACGGCTCACTTTTGCAGCTGCATGCTGGATATACTTAGGTTATAACCAAATGCTCCTTCACTTTCATGGGCTCAACGAGCGACGAGCGGTTCTCGAGAGCATTCTTCATTCTGAACATGAAATAGATTCAAAGTGACATCGTACTCCGTTCATCTCGCCACTCGCAGCATTTTTTTCCATCATTGGATTTTTTCCAACTGGAGGCTTTTTAAAGCCTCCAGTTGTTGTTGTTGTTGTTGTTGTTGCCCTTTAAGAATGAATCTTTGAATTCATGTGTGAAAACATTCATCTGTTTACCGCCTTAATAAGTGATCTAACTGGTCTAACGCCTTTATTAAGACGAGGCAAGAGCCCAGTTAACAAAAATTGGATTTCTGTGCCGCTGCTCTTAAGTACATTTACTGTCGTCCTTCATTGCAAACAAATCTCAAAACACTTCCCTGAGATAATTGACCTATTATTTACATGTAACCAAGACGTGAACGTCATCGACATGAAGCAGGGTCGAGAGCAGCTACAGTGTGATGGAGACGAGTACGTGATGAAGGCTCAGAGCACTCGATGCCGATCAATGCCAAGCTGAGACGGGGTCAGCGTGAGGGATTGTTCGTACCAATTAAACTGCCACAGGGGACCGAAAATTAATCCTTTCTCTAAAATACCCCGTGTGGGTATAAGAATGCATAATGTGGTCAGAGGTGATAGGCGAAATAATAACTCTTAATAAATAAAAGACCAGCGATAGCAGACACTTGTCTAGATGAGAGATGTTTTTAGGTTGACACAGAAAAGAGGGCTCATAAAGAAAACAGACGAAAGAAATCAATAAGAGGTAGATACAGTAACCGGAAATAGAGAAAGAATAAAAGGTGTTGATCAATGCAGAGGATCTCCAGATTGGTGCAGCTCATTGGGAAGGACCAAAGAAGCACGACTGAACATAAATATTAGATGAACGAAGACGCTCTGGGATGAGACCCCTTTCTGAATTTCAACAGAGAAAGCAGAACAGAAGAGCCGTCAGTGACAATGTCTCGCTTTGATTGTGAGGAAACATTGGGCTGTACCTGCCTCAAGACTAAAGGTCCAAATCCAAATCTTCTTCTTCCTGCCTTCTGCTGCGTGTTCTTCTTTTACAATATATAGGTAACAAAATGATGTAGTATTAGCACAAAAAGTGTCATATGTGATAAAATAATGCAAATTTTGGAAGCAAGATGGATCTTTGAGGCACCGCCCCTAATTGAATCCACCTGTGTCTAATCCCCTCCGGCTCTCCAGTGTATTTAAACCTTGTGTCTCTGTGTGGGTTTGTCTACTATGTCCCTGTGTGTAGCCCTCGTCCACGTCCACGTCCACGTCCACGTCCACGCCCACGCCCACGCCCACGCCCACGCCCACGCCCACGCCCACGTCCACGCCTGAGCTGATCCCGCTTGGTGTCGTTTTGCCCGTTCTGGTTTTTGTTGGATTTTCAGTCACTACTTTTGTACTCACCTGGCATGCAAGTTTTGTTTTGGACATTTTTTTTTATTAAAATCACCGTTTATTATCCTTCTGCTCCCCGTGTCTATCTGCGTTTGGGTCCTTTTTGCCCCACCCTGGCTATTGAGGCGTACTTCAGAGGAGTAAATGGCTAATGACACTATCACAAACACATTTACTTTATATATGAAGAGAGATTTGAGTTTCTTTCTGCCAGGCATTACTTGTTGCAGTTTTTAAGTGCCTCATGATGCAGCTTTATTAATGACCATCAGACGTAGGATCATAAACTGACGCAAATGTGGGTGAATATTATGTTTGAAAACCCAGGGCGAGCAAAGTGCAAGCAACCAGCTGCTCATGGCGGGCCTCGCATTGTGAGGCTTGTTTCAAATAATTCATACTATATATTCGCATTACTGGAGCAGAAGCCTCCATTGGTAACTTTCCATCGGTAAAATGTAACTCTACTGATGGAAACTCAACTTAAAAAAAAACAACATATTTTGTCCAAAGCACAAACCCCAATGAGTGTCTGTGTCATATGGAATGTGGATCTGTACTCGAGCGCCTCGTTCACGCGGATGAGCGTTCAGCCACTGAGCACCGCCAGTTGGTTTATAACTAATTGGATTCATTCTTGTACAAAAAGCCACCAGTTGAGCACGAAACACACTCTGCCCAGACTAATTAAAGGAGTTGGCCTCTCTTTTCCAAAACATGCTCGTGTCAGAATAAAGATAAGCTCTTTTGGTCATGCGCTAAAAGCAAATTAATGAGCTTTATTTCCCATTAACTTGCCACAATTACTGACATTTACTGGTGAGTAAATTAGACGCACGGTGTCACTTCTGCTTTCTGTACTTATTCAGTGATGTAGAATGATGGAGTTCTTTTTATTAACTATAATATCTCTATCTGTCATTCCTCAGTTTCTTTATTAATGTACAATTCATTATTTCAATTCCTTTAGAGAATGTGAATGTTTTATATTTTTAAATAATGCTGTCCCATACAAAGACGCTGTGAACGGTGAACAGTCTAAACCAGAAATGCTGCAAGTAAATTGGTTTTCTGTTATTCAGACTACAGTCGTGAAAATTATTTGATCCCTAAATGGCTACAAGTGTCTGCTTATGATTTATCAAAAACTCGAACAAGGCACAATTTAGTTAAACGTTCAAAGAAGGAATTTACCCAAAATGATGCCTCCCTTAGACAATCGGGACAGCGGGTCTAAATTCGAGCACTTTTTATTTACAATGTCACCTGTCTTTGAGATAAAAAATACAAATTTTCATAAATTACTGGGTATGGAATTTGGCATTAGTGTTTCTGACTGGCTGCCACTTGAATAAACATCCTCTCAGTGACTTCACCTTGGCTCATATTCAAAGACACTTTGTCTTGATCTGATCTACAATATGTTGCGTTGAGAAAAATGTGAGAACGGACTCCAGTCGCCTGCTTGAAGCAGCTTAAAGGCTTCAATTATTACATTTGAGCTCTCGTATCAATGTTATTCCAATTCCCTCTGGTTCTAAACAGAAGTCTATAAATGACTTAATGCCTTCTAAAGAGATGAGTAACCTCTCTCACGACCATTAACGTCTCCACACCATGCCAATGAGATCGGATCTCATCTCGCCTTTAATCTACATGAGATCAGATCTCATCTGGCCTTCAGTCTATATGAGATCAGATCTCATCTGGCCTTCAGTCTATATGAGATCAGATCTCATCTCGCCTTCAGTCTACATGAGATCAGATCTCATATCGCCTTCAGTCTATATGAGATCAGATCGCATCTCGCCTTCAGTCTATATGAGATCAGATCGCATCTCGCCTTCAGTCTATATGAGATCAGATCTCGTCTGGCCTTCAGTCTACATGAGATCAGATCTCATCTGGCCTTCAGTCTACATGAGATCAGATCTCGTCTAGCCTTCAGTCTACATGAGCTCAGATCTCATCTCGCCTTCAGTCTATAGGGCCAAACTGCCTTCACTGGTTTGGTGATTATGCAACATAGTCAGAAAGTCATGGATCACCAGAAATGTTCAGCAAAGTAGTATTAATTTTTATCCTCTATTTGCTCCAGTGGTTTTACTACTTTCAACTTGTCATACAAATTTATATTTTGCTACTTTACTTGATTTAAAAAAATTAAAAATAAAAAGTTCAGAAAATACTGTCTGGCCATCTTTTTTTTTTTAAAGCTGCCACAAAGTTGCATTTACTTCAGTTCCTGCAGCTGAAACACAAAACTTTCTTCAACTTGTTTTTTTTTTTTGCAAAACAAGTGTTGACCACGGGGGCTCGTGTAATGTAGAGCCCAACAATGAGACGGATATCATATTGATATAAACGGCAGTGGAAAACGTAACGCGGGCATTCGACCCATTGTTGAAGACTTTGCGCATGTGCATCTTATTGCTTTGGCAACTAACAACCTGTTGGGTAAAGAAACAAAACGTGAGCTCTAATTAATTGAAGCTCGCCTTTTTTTGGCAGCGAACAGTGAAATTCTCCTGCTGCTCTCGATGCTTTATGGCCCAGCGGCCCCGGCCTGAGCCTCTGGGATGATGCTGATGCTTCGTCATACTTGGTCTCCAGACTGCGCTGCACGACTCTGATGTCTGATGGTTTAATGGAATTATACCCGCCCAAAAAAAAGGTGGTTGATTGCTTTAAGTTTGTTTTCCACTTGGATTTTTGGGTTGCATTTGTCAAAATGTAGTCGTTCTGCTTTAAGATGATTCTATGAACTGGAGGTTGCAGTATGCGGGTGGCGAGGACGATATACTGCTGATGTGCATCTGTTTATTGGACATATTGGGTCCAATAGCTAAAAATGATGTAAAGATTTTGTGAAAATCAATATTAAATTGGTTTGTCAAACCTTTATCACAAATGTCAGTCCCGATCATGACAAGATACAGATATGAATGTCTGTGGAGAGCAACACTTCTTCCTTATTGTTATGCAATGTTTGGAAAGGTGACAAAACATTTAGATCCCATGAAGAAATTTGAATTATGTCAGTTTATTTTCTGGCGAGGAGTGAATGCAACGTATCCACCATCTTCCCTCTGCAGGCTCTGTTGTCCAACAACTAATTGGCTTTTTTTTCTTTCTTTTTTTGTATAATGGTGTGAACTGTTCTTGTCCCCTTGCCAGAAGCCTCCAGAGGCCACCATGTTGAAGTCAGAGATAAACAAACGCTTTCATGGCAAAAAAAATGTTGTGTACTAATCCATTCCATTGAGCTAGCATATGAGGTGTGGGTGAAAAGGGACCGGTTCGTCTATACCTTCAGAATAGAGCAACATTAGCATGCTAGCTCTCGCAGGCACACAAAGGCCCGTGTGTCGAGAAGAGATTTAAGGGAGCTCAGCGAGAGGCAATCGGGTGACGAGTAATGGAGCTACACTGGGAGACGGCGTACAGCTAACATCGGACAACACGGGTCTGCTGCACTTAGAGACCTAAAGCCTCCATTAAGGACACCAGCCCTTGTGGTTTCAAAGCGGAAATAAATGGAAATCGTGAATAAAGGTCGAACCTTTACTGGAAGTGTCAAGGGCACTTAACATTATTACTATTCTATTCTATTTGTTGTATATATTGTGCATTTTTCTTATTTTCTTCTTATTCTACTCTATTTTTGTATATATTGTTCTTTTCTTATGTAAAAATGCTGCTGTACCAAAAAATTTCCCCTTGCGGGATTAATAAAGTATCTATCTATCTATCTATCTATCTATCTATCATACTGTAGGTGCAACGTCTTAAAAGGCATCACCATTAATATCAGTCTTGATCTTGAATAACAGAATTGAACTTGCATGAAATTCACCTTGGAGCACCACTCTTTTTGACGAAGGGAAAATACATTTTTCGTGAGTTTAGTCTCATGAAATAGATCTCGACAACTACAAAGTTCACCGAGTCGCGTTAAACCAAATACATGAACATTTACAGAAGTTGAGCAGTCCTGTGTTTTTTTTATTTCTATTAAATCTGAGTATATTGTGGTATAATGTCATGAGAAAGTCATAATATAATTTGTTGAAAAATGAATAAATAAAGATTTAGAATAGTATGTTGAAAAATATTTGAAAAATTAGGTCATAGTGTAGCATGTTGAAAAAACGTAATAGTACAGTATGTCGATAAAAGTGAAAAAGTTATCGTATAGCATGTTGGAAAAAAAGTGAAAAATTAGGTCATAGTGTAGCATGTCAAAAAAACTCATTATATAGTTAAAGTTGTAGTATAGTAAGTTATTGTATATAATTATTACAGCCCGGCTCAAAGGCTGCAACATAAATGGGAGACCAGACGAGTGTAATTAAATAAACACCTTTTATTTAAAGTATAACAATAACTCAACAAAACAAACATGAAAAGTCATTAATCAGTAATGTCGGCATGTGTAGCGCAATGAAAACTAACCAGCAGCCTGTGAGCCAAGGAAGAGGGCGTCACAGCTCAGGGGTGAGTCTTTAGAGCTCCAACACCAGAATCAGGCTGATCAGCTGATCAACGTCCTGAAGGGCAAGAGACAGGAAACGGGACGCAAACCCCTCGTGGAACAGAGGGATCATCATAATAATAATAATGATGTCAAAGGCATAAAATAGTTTAGTTTGTCGAAAAAAGTCAGTTTAGTATGTCGAAAAAGTCATGAAAAGTAATGTCGAAAAAAGTGAAAAGTCATAGTATAATGTCAAATGTCATAGTCAAGGATGTTGAAAAATGTCACGAAAAAAGTCAGTATACGATATATATATATATATAGATATCTATATATATATATATATATATAAATATATATATATATATATATATAGTAGTATATATATATATATATATATATAAATATATATATATATAGATATATAGATGTCTATATATATATATATATATAGATATCTATATATCTATATCTATATATATCTATATATCTATATATAGATATATAGATATATATAGATATATATATATCTATATATAGATATATAGATATATATATATATATCTATATATATATATAGAGATATATATATATATATATCTCTATATATATAGAGATATATAGTGTGTAGGAAATTTCATTTAAAAATGTTTTTCATGACATTTTTAAACCTACAAAAACCCTATACACCATGACTTTTTATAGCGTACTATACTGCAACTGTTTTGAAAAAGTAATACTATAGTATTTTCAAAAATAACTTAAAAACAATTCATAGCATACTATGTTAAAAATAGCATGGTAAATTGTGTCATAAAAAGTCATAAAAATTCAAAGTATATCCCATAAAAGAGTCACAAAAAGTCATAAAAATATAGTATAGTGTGCCATAAGTCGATAAGAATTATAGTGTAGTGAGGCATAAAAAGTAATTAAATAGCCATATCATACTGCACTTCTCTCTCTATAGGTGCATAAGACGTGTAAAATAGAGAAGCACAGATTAACTCAGCCTGAGCCGGGTCGCATGGCAGTGAACATCTCTGCCCTCTGAGAATCCCCACAGAGGCAATAATGAGGCCCCTTCATATCGCGCTCGAGAGGAAACAATGACTCTGCACATTCTGACAGCGACTCGGCTCATTCGGTCCTGCTGACTCAGTGACGGAGGCCCCATCACGCCGGGAGCCAATAAAACCAGACGGTTCACCACCACTCCGTGTTTTCTTTATTCCCATATTTCCCCCCTTTCGGGTGTATTCGCCTTTAAACTGCTTGTTGGAAACTCTTTTTTTTTTTTTTTTTTTCCCAATACTTTCATAAACTGTTCAAGAGTGCAACCTAGATGCAACATTCATCAAGTCGCTCATTGATCCTCCGGGCTCTGCATCGGAGACCGATCCTATTTCCATTTTCATCTGAGCGAGCTCCATCATGGAGATTCACAGAGGGGAGACTTTGATTGAAATGTTAGCGAAGCAATCAGCTGTTGCAGACTACCGCATTAAAGCCGAAGGGGGTTTGAAAACAATTATGACTGGAAGGGTGACTCTTTCTGAACTATTGAACGAATTTGATTGAAAGCCCCTCGTGGGCTGCCGTTTGCCGAGAGTCCCCGAAGCCATAAGATTGTTGTTTTGCGTGAGCGTTGCTGTGAAAGCGATTTTTTTTTTTAATTCTCACTCCACAACTTCCTGTTGGTGATTACAGACTCAACCGCCAACGCCGCCGGTGTGAGGCGAGGCTGTAACGAGATGTTTGAGAGACGTGAAAGCGATTCTTATAGCCGTCAATTGCCAAAGTTATTTAGCACAACCTGGTAACATGATGTGTTTTGTCATTTCAGCAAATAAACTTTTCTTTGGATTGTGTGCGAAAAAACTGTTGTTCACAAGTCACAGACGACTAACGGAGGCTACAAAACGTGAGGCCGCGAGTAAACCACGAGACTCGGGAGGCTGAGACTTCTTCAGAATATGGCCGCCGCCATATTGGCGTTTTTGAAACTGATGAACAGGAAGTGACGTAGAGACGCTGTATACGTCTCTGGTGTCGACCTGTCAATCACCTTGTAGCCCCGCCCTAAAGCATCCCCTCTTTATGGTCTGTTTGACTCTAAATGGACCATAATTTACTAAATGAACATCATGCTGTATTGAAGAAGACTTGAAACTAGAGATTGAGACATAAACTCATGTTTACAATGTTTACTGAGGGAATAAATCAAGAGAGAAGTAGAGTCATTTTCTATAGACTTCTATACAACCAGAGGAGTCGCCCCCTCGTGGTCAGGAGAGAGAATGCAGCTTTAACACATGACGCATCGGCTTCACTAGGCAGAACCGGAGGTTGCCGCCTGGTCATACCCGTCATTTCCTGGCTGTTAGCCCATATTCTGAAGGTGAAAATTCCCAAAAAGAAAACTATAAAAGGTATCCAGTCAGCATTATTATTAGCATTTGTTTAAATGCAAAATAAATTAGTTCCTTAAGTAATAAATCTCCTGTTGATCATGTCAAAAAAAGCTAAAAGACCTCCCTGTTTTCCATTGCTTTTAATTTATTTGTGTGCATTTTTTTTGCACTGCATTTTTGCTTGCTGTTTATTTGTTTTCTGTGTAATTTATAAAGAACTTTGGGATGTCTTTGGATATGAAATGTGTAAATACATTTGTCTTGACTTTTAAACAACCAGCAATATAATAAAGGGGGTCAAACGGCATCGACAAGCTAATGTAGAATGCTAGTCGGGTAATGACGGCACGTCGGCACCCAAACGCAATTATCTGATCTGCAAAATAAATCTAAATTTCACAAACAGGTTTGAGCTGAAAGGAGGCTGTTATTTACTTTCACGCATCAACTTAATGCCTCAAATGTAACAAAGAGTACAATCAACGTGTCACTTTTCTGTAACATCTTTATTTAAAAGGATTTACAACACAAACTGGCACCACTTAAATGTAAATGGCATATTATTCTCCTCTTTAGTTCCTCTGCACAACGTTGTATTTTTGTACATACAAAATGTGTCCCTTCAAAAAAGAAAAAAAAAAGAAAAAGTACGGTCTGATAATCTGGCAGTTCAGTTATGTTTGTGATTTTTCATAAAATGGGTAATTCAGAACAGACTGACCAGCATGAAACCATAGTTTGTGTGTGAGAGGGGACTTTGGGGCTTTTGAAGAAGAAAACATTCATGAAACTGAAACCCAACAACACTATTCGGTTACCTTCGAACAATTAGATAAAATCAGAGGGAAGACGCAAACCAGTTGTCCGTTGCAATAAAATGAGGCAACTCAATAACTTTTAGTTCAGTTGGATGTGGTCATTGGTGTGTGTTAGCTTATTCGAGACAATCTGTGTTTAGACCAATAAGAGTAGAACGGGCAGTTTGCCGTACAAAAGAAAAATGGTGATTGTTGCTATGGTGACAACACGCGTCACGGGCCGTAAAGTGTTCAGCTCGCCGGAAAAAGGCGCAGAGCGGAAGCAGCTTCGGAGAGTGGCTAGTTAGCTTGTTAGCTCGTTAGCTTGTCCTTTGGAGCGGCTCTGCGGTCTCATCTTCTGCGACCAGTGTAGCATTACAGCGTGGCGGAATTAGCAAGCGAGCTAGCTTACTAGCCAGCAGTACGCAAGCTAGCTTTAGCAATTCCACCACGCTGCAATGCTGCACTGGCGACAGAAAATGAGCCGTGCAAAGCTTCGTGACATCGCTCCTACCTCACCTGCCTGAAGTCGGTTTGGTTTATACGACAGTTAGCCCGCCACAACGGTCACAATGGTAACGGGGCACATCAAAATGGCCGCCGCTCTGACCGTCCTGCTACGTTGATTTGAATGGGAGCGTCCGTTCTACTCCTATTGTTTTTCTACGGTTTAGAACCCGTTTCTGTAAAGTGGTTTATCCGGCTGATGGGCTACTGGGGTTGAGACTGACTCATATAAAAACATCACATTATTGATAGTTTGTATTCAAAGAGATTTATTTTTATCTCGGGTCACATGAAAAGCATTAACTTCCTGTGTCTGACACACGGTTTAGTTTTGCCCCTTGAAGCTTTGAAATATCTCATTTGCAGCCACATTCTGATTCATAGAGTAAGAAGCGATAATGTGCACTCGAGTGACAGCTGCATACTTTTTTTAATAATGAAATAAATATGTTCTCACTTGGCTTTTTGACATTTAAAGTGTGTGACACCACTGATGAATGTATTTGTGCGCGAGATTGTCAGCTTCTGGATTTTCAGTGGTCAGACTGGGTTGAGATATTTCCTGGAAAACTAAGTGCCATCCTAACACATGACAAAGAAATTACTTTTTAAAAAAAAAAAAGCAAGGGCATGTTGGGCTTCTCTCTTGGATGCGTGATTATTGTCTCCAAAAGGAAGAACTAAGAGTGATGAAATGACCTTTCTATGGCAGGAGGATCAAAGGTAGACCATGTAAGATCAAACGCTTTGCTCTTCATGAACACTGGGGAAGCAAATCTTCAGACGGTGAGGGTTTTAGCTCCCGCCCAACAGAACGTCGGGTCAAACTACAAAATGTAACAAGCATCAAACAAATGAGATTCATACTTCTTTTTTTTTTCTTCTCCATGTCACGGACATGAACACACCTAGCATTGGCATCAATTACCTTTCGGTTCAGTCATTTCCACGAATGGACTCTAACTTCCCGTCTCAACGACGAGGAGCTGCGCAAAAGAAAAATGTTTTTCTACTGAACAGAACTTCTTCATGTGGCCGACGTGGAAGTACGGAAAACTCTACAATGGTGCATCGATGAAAGTCAGGTGGAGGTGAAGAATGAGGAATAAGAAAAAGAAAAAAAATTATATTATATCGAAAGTTTAGGAAGGGAAAGTGACTGATGCCTCTTCTGGCTGGGGAAAATGTTTAATGCTATAAAAGAAGCTCTGAACTACAGAAAAAAGATGAACACCCCCCCACCAAAAAAACTTTGTATTAAAATAGAAAAAGGTTTGTCTGCTGTAACATTTCAGGTAACTGCAAAAAAAAAAAAAAAAACACTACACAAATAAAGTTATAAATTAACTTAATGGGGAAAATCAAATCACTTTCCGGAAGAAAATTGGCGAATTATTATTTTATATCAAAGACGTGGGCAGTCAGTCTTTGCACACGGCCCCTGGGAGGCCGAGCAGTCCGGCTCCTGCGGGCACCGCTCTGGAGATGGGTGTCGCGTTCAGAGCTTTCCCTCGATGCCGCTGACCGCCTCGCCGCCGCCCTCCGCCTCCCGACTTGAGCTGCACACAGACGGGAAGCATCACATGAAGTCAGGGCGCGAAACCGAAGGACAGTTCAGAAGTCACGGCGCATTTCTGGGGGACGAACTTCTCACTCGTGAACGGCTAAGAGGGTGAAGACTTGGTTAATTCTATTCCTGAAGGGAGGGAGGGGGAAGGGGGAGGGGGGAGGAGGGAGGGGGAGTGCGAGAGCAGCTTCAATGCAGGCTCAGACAGCGTCGATTTAGAAAGTTTAGGAAGTGAAGAAACATCAGAGTTGAACCCGTATGCATCACATCTTGGCTGCATCAGAATACGCATTACATTTGGGAGTGTGACCTCGGCTCCTACGAGCAGCAGACAACTTCATTCTGCAAACCTGCGTTTTAAAATTGTCATTTTCTATATGTTTCACTGGAATGAGCCTTTTTCTCATGTTTGGCCTATGTAGCCAAATGTATTTACTGGATCCCTGTGCAAAAAATTATAATAAATCAATAAAAACGTAATAAGAAATTACGTTTTTCTTTCAGATGAAAATAATTTATGTAAACAAACATTTAAAGGATTAAAATAAAAATAAAAATAATAAATATTTAGTAGTTATGATCAGGGCTGATGTTGACTTTGGTTAAAAATATTTAAATAATAATATATAATTTTATGCCAGTATTTTGACGAAGACATTTTCGTTGCTTTGATGTTCTTAAAGGGATGCACAAGAGTTAGGAAGACGAGGAGCCCGTCACGCCTCTGCAGCGGCGTCTTTACCTTGTTCTCCTTGTTGCCGTCTTTACATAGCGCCTCCTCCTCTGCCACTGTCTGACGCAGCATGACAGCAGACAGGGAGAAGCGAGAGAGGTGCAGAAGACAAAGGGTTAAAAGGGGAAGACAAAGACGCAGAAACGGCGGCGAGGAGGGAGAACGAGGTGGGGAGGAAAGGAAACGGGGTGTAGCGGTAACCGGGGAGACGGAAGCAGGATGTGATGGGCGGAGACGGAGGCGGAGACAGTGAAAGAGAAATGAACTGATACATTTAAAGATGGTCAAAAGCAAACGGGGAGCATTTTAAATGACTTTAAACACTCAAACACAAAGTTCAGTTTGTTGCAAAGAAAATGATCCAAATTATTTATTATGAAGGTGATCTTAAATATGATCAAATTAATAAGGTAAATAAAGAACACCGCCCTTAAGACATGTCTTGAGAATTAAATGAAAACAGTGACGCGTGATTCCAAGTCCATGGATTCAACCGCTCACATCGCATTCTTTTTTTTAATAAATTGATCTATAAATATAAACACTGGATACACAAAACATGCGGTAAACCAGGGAATTTCTTACTTTCTTAAAACGTATCACAGATAATAAAAAAAAAAAGCTCCCCGGAGAACGGGTTCACTCACTGGTAGCTGCGCTCCGTTGGGACTCGGCGGCCGTGCCGTCGATCCCGCCTCCTCGTTGGCCGCCGTGCCGTCTTTGAAGGTCTTCTTACTGGCCAGCAGCTTGGCCTGCTGGGCCTTCGCTGCCTGGGTGTTCACCGCCTGGAGCAGCTGGAAGAAACACGAGCGCGGCCGGCGTCAGTCGCGTGTTTGTTTAATGACATCGACGCTGGAACGCGGTGAGTTACAGTGAGCTGCGTTACCTTGGTGATGGTGCCCACGGCTTTGGTGCGTCCTTCCCTGAACACCAGTTTGTGGTCACAGTGCAGGTACTCGGGGGTCTTGATGAAGCGGAAGTGGACCGCGGCCTTGTCGCCCGTCCGCAGGCAGTCTTTGTTCATGGTGAGGATGGTGGCCGTCTGCCTGATGCTGCCACAGTGGACTGGTGGGATGGAGGGGGGGGGGGGAGAGAGAGAGAGAGAGATACACACACAGAGAGAGAGAGAGAGAGAGAGAGAGAGAGAGAGAGAGAGAGAGAGAGAGAGAGAGAGAGAGAGAGAGAGAGAGAGAGAGAGAGAGAGACACAGACAGACAGACAGACAGACAGACAGACAGACAGACAGACAGACAGACAGACAGACAGACAGACAGACAGACAGACAGCGAGCGAGCGTCACTCTTGGGAGACACAAGGGGGCGACATAAACCAGTGTGGATGTGACGGTGCTGACACTCACCCATGGCCTGGTATCGTGGGGATATCGTGGTGGGGTGGTGGAGCACCAGGATCTCAGCCTCAAACTCCCAGGTGGCCTGTGGCATCAGCTTGGGGGACACCATCACCATGCCCTTCCTGATGGACGAGCGTTTGATCTGAGGCGGGGCGAGAAGCCAAATCCAGAATTAAAGAGACAGAACGCGACCTAAAACCCACACGTTGGGATTTGCATGCATCATAAAACTGTGATAAAACTAATTCATATCCAAAAGTTTCAGAACAAATATCCTTTTATGGGGATTTTAAAAACTTAATTTTGTGCCAGGTTGTAAAAAAGAAGTATTAAAATGTCCGATGACAGCGGTTGTTCAGCCCGATGAGGCCCCGCCCACAAACCTTTTTGAGGGCGAAGGACGCCGTCTGCCCTCCGCGGACCTCTTTGACGGGCATCCTCTTGCGGTGGATGGATTTGACCGCGATGGGGATGAAGGTGCCGAGCGGGTCGGGGCCCAGGAGCAGCGTGTCGTTCAGCCGGATCATTCCGCGTAACGTAGTCCCGGAGACCACCGTGCCCACGCCCTGCGGAGAGAAAACCAGCCATCACGCGTCTGCAGAGGCCTCGAGGGAGGAGCTCCGCCTCAAACTGGGTCTGAACATGTTCACGCTACGAGACGCCACCAGTTCCTTTTGCTTTTCACATTCAGAGAGTCGTTCATCTCTCCGTACGTTTGGGCCGGTCTTAAAGGCTTCAAACCCGTTTGATATCGAGCCGGACTCCAGAAAGGACCGGTGCACCGGGCGAGTCCCGAGAGAAAAGACCGCGTCTGGGTTCCGTACCGGCACCGAGTACGTGTCGTCTATCTGGAACTCGGCCGGCTCGTCGTTGTTGAAGTTGGTTCGGGAGGAGAGAAGGTTCAGGAACATCTTCAGTAGCTCCATGTTCTCCCCCGTCACGTTGGAGATCTGGAAGATCGGACACATCCTGCAGGAGAGAGGAGGAGAGGAGAGGAAGAGGAGAGGAAGAGGAGAGGAGAGAGGAAGAGGAGGAGAGAGGAGAGAGGAGAGAGGAGAGGAGGGGAGAGAGGAAGAGGAGGAGAGAGGAGAGAGGAGAGGAGGGGGGAGAGGGGAGAGGGGGGAGAGGAGGGGAGAGGAGAGGAGAGGATGTTTTTACCAGAAATACTAACTGAGGCCTCTACCGTCTCCTCGTTCTGTAACACAACAACAACAACAACAACAACAACAACAACAACGCTGAGGAGTCACAACTTTCTAAAATTACTTTGGAAATCTTTTGATTAAACAAGTTGCCACATGCACGCCGACATTTTTCTTTATTCAGAAACGGATCGTTTCAGAACTCGGCCTCAGAAACGCTGTTTACTTCACTTATTTCTTAAATCCAAATGAAAATTAAAAAAGGAAAAACTATCCTCATTTTCTTTTTTATTGTGGATATATTTTTTCACATGAGGATAAAACGTGTGCTGCGTGTTTGAACTATGATCCTCACAAATCATTTCACTCGATGATCTTAAAAGACTACTCTTTCCTCTCTCGGGATCCAGATCTCAAGGAGATGAAACATTAAAACATATTCTTTCTGTCCTTCTCTCTGGACGATGCATCGATGTCTCACCTCTCGGAGCTGAAGTTGGAGGCCGTGACGATGACGTCGTCCGTGTTCTGGACCAGCACGGGGATTTTCCTGCAGCCCGGCGACTTCAGTAACCTCTGCAACAGCTTCAGCGTCTCTGCAGACACGGAGACGGATCCACAGCTCAGTCAGAGTTATTCTCCAAAAGAAACATAAACAGACTGAAAAAATATCCAACGGTAAAGGAGATGGATTTCTGGAGTGCACACTATAATAACTGCAAACTGGAGGAAAGGGTGGCCTTTATGAGAGATGGAAGCACTAACATACACATATTTTAGTAAGAGGACTGAACTGCTCCCAGTTTCTTTGTTAATTTCCTGTTCATGAAAACTCAACCCGTCCTCCTAAAAGCTCTCCTGCATCCTTCATCCAGAAGCTTCTCCTGGTTGTTGAGTTTCATACATATTCTCCTCATTAAAACACGATAATGTAATAACCTACACAGCTTTAAACAACGGAATGCCAAGTGTGTCCTGGCTGTGTTGTAGTACTGATGGAAGTACTGCTCTGGGAATGTACGTTCTACTTAAGTTCCCGTTCCTCTCACTAATGACTTCCTACTGTTTGGTAACTCATCTTTCTTTGTGCAGAGACGTGATGCTGGTTATTAAAAAGGTGCATTGTAAACAGTCTGGCCAGAATTTTAGTCTAAAAGATGTAAAATAAAATGAACCGTGTACCTCGAGAGGCAGAGAAAGTATTCAAAGGAATTTTGGAGGTAGACAGCAGATGACTTTATGGCTTTATGAGTATATTTAGCAGCTCCCAGGACAAAAGATTTTAAAAGGTC